>OZ012738.1:60363018-60963018 GCA_963859935.3 Lathyrus sativus | reverse complement strand
TTACAACTCTCTCCCACTTAAAAGAATTTTCGCCCTCGAAAATTACCTCAAGAAAACAGAGTCGGATACGACTCCCTCATTTGATCCTCACGCTCCCAAGTCATGCTCCCTCCATCTAGTCCTCCCCAAACTACTTTTACCATGGAAATCTCTTTACCTCGCAGTTGCTTCACTTCTCGTTCATCAATTTCTACTGGCAATGCCTCAACAGTCAAATTATCTCTCACTTGTACATCATCCATCTGAATCACATGTGATGGATCTGGAATATGCTTCCTTAACTGAGACACATGAAACACATCATGCAAATTCGCAAGCGACGGCGATAAAGCAATTCGATATTCCACTTCTCCCACCCTCTGCGGAATCTGATACGGAACAACAAAATGCGGTGTGAGCTTTCGAGACTTCAAAGCTTGGCCAACACTAGTTACCGGCGTAACTCTCAAAAACACGTGATCTCCCTCCTGGAACTCAAGTGCTTTCCTTCTCTTGAAGTGATAACTTTTCTGACGAATCTGCGACGCTTTCATCTTTTCTCGGATCATCGTGATCTTTTCAGTCGTCTCTTGCACAATCTCAGGTATGAGCATAACACTCTCGCCGGACTCATACCAACACAAAGGAGTCCTACATCTTCTACCATACAATGCCTCATAGGTGTCATTCTGATACTAGAATGGTAACTGTTGTTGTAGGTAAACTCAATCAACAGAAAATGACTATCCCATGACCCACCTTGATCCAATACACAAGCTCTCAACAAATTCTCTAAAGACTGGATAGTTCTCCCTGTCTGTCCATCCGTCTGCGAATGATAGGCAGAACTCAACCTCAACTTAGTACCCAAAGTTGTCTGCAAACTCTCCCAGAACCTCGATGTGAATCTCAGATCTCTATCAGACACAATACTTGACGATATCCCATGCAACTTCACAATTCCGTAAATATGCATCTCAGCTAGCTTCAGCATAGAATGATTAATCCTCATTGGTAAGAAATGAGATGATCTAGTCAATCTATCCACAATCACCCAAATCGAATCATATCCCTTCAAAGTCTTCGGTAGGCTTGTCACAAAACCCATAGAAATTCTATCCCATTTCCACTCTAGAATATTCAACGGATGCATCAGACTCAACGGTCGTTGATGTTCAATCTTCGTCCTCTGACATGCCAAACAAGCCTAAACAAGCTCGACAATATCTTTCTTCATACCTGGCCACCAAAACAATTTCCTCAAATCCTGGTACCTCTTCGTAGCACCGGAATGAATACTCAATCTACTTCGATGTCCTTCCTAAAGAATACTCTTTTTCAACTCAACAATATCTGGAATACAAACTCTATGACGACATCTCATGATACCATTTTTATTAATCCGAAAATCAGGTCTTCGACTTTGATCCATTAAATTCAACCGATCTACCAAATCAAATCATATTTCTGACCTTCTAGAACCTCATCAAGAATACCACTAATAAGCTTCAACATACCAAGCTTAACTCTATAAGAAGTCTCTTCACAAACCAAACTCATATCACAAAATTGCTCAATCAGTTCTAACTCTTTTACCATCATCATCGGTATATGCGAAGATTTCCTACTCGATGCATCAGCTACCACGTTGGCTTTATCCAAATGGTAATTCAAACCAAAACCATAAACCTTCAGAAGTCCCAATCATTTCCTTTGCCTCGTATCCAATTCTTTCTGATCAAAGAAATACTTCAAACTCTTATGATCACTAAACATCTCAAATCTTGAACCAAATAAATAAGCCTCCAAAGCTTCGATACAAACACAACAACAACCAACTCTAAATCCTGTGTTAAATAATTCCTCTCATGCACTTTAAGTTGCCTTAAAGCATAAGCTAAAACTTATTGATGTTGCATTAACACACCTCCCCATCCCATCAATGAAGCATCACAATATATAACAATGGTTCTACCAGATTTGGCAAAATCAAAATACGAGTTGTTGTCAACCTTCTCAAAAGCTCTTGAAACTTTCTTCACACTTTGCATCCAAAACAAAAGCTTGAACCTTCCCAGTCCACTGCGTCAATGGCAAAGATAACTTGGAAAAATCCTTCAATGAATTTTTGATAATAATCTACCAACCCAAGAAAGCTTCTAATCTCAAAAACAGGTTTTGGAGCTTCCTATTGCGATACAACTTCAACCTTTGACATATCAACTGCAATAACTCTACTCGAGATCACATGATCAAGGAAACTCACTTCCTTCAACCAAAACTCACACTTTGACAGTTTTGCATACAACTGCTTCTTTTTCAACGCTGATAACACAATCTTCAACTACTCACCATGATCCTCTTCACTTTTCGAATATATCAAAATATCATCAATAAGCACAATCACAAACTTGTCCAAATAAGGATGGAAAATATTGTTTGTTTACTCCATAAATACACATGGTGTATTAGTCACACCCAATGGCATCACAAAATACTCATAAAGTCCATACCTCGTCGTAAAAGTTGTCTTCAGAATATTATCAGGCTTCCCACGAATCTGATGATACCCAGATCTCAAATCCATCTTACTAAACACACTTGCAACAACCAACTGATCCATCAAATCATCAATCCTTGGAAGTGGATACTTATTCTTGATAGTCACCTTGTTCAGTTGTCTATAATCCACACACAGCCTCACAAAACCTTCTTTCTTCTTAACTAACAAAAATGGTGCACCCCACGGTGACACACTCAGACAAAAGAATCTATTCTCAGACATATCTTCAAATTGACTCTTCAACTTCATCGATTTCGATGTGGACATATGATATGGAGCCATCGATACCTGACTAGTTCCTGGAACTAAGTCGATTGTAAGCTCCACTTCACGTTCCGGCGGTAAATCACTTATCTCATCAGGAAAAACTTTTGGATAATCACAAATAATTGACACACCACCAACTTCCCCACATTATTAACATCCAAAGTTTCCATCAAAATAAACATCTCAGCACCATCCTGCACCGACTCATCAAAAAAATCTGTAAGCACTTAGCTTAACTCAAAACAATTTACTGTACGCACCATCTAAGCTTGCAAGATGCGTCTATTCCATCCAATATGATCCCATATACTATCAACAAGAGATTAAGGGTGATCAGTTCCTCAATTTGTCAATAGACAACCAAAAATCATGATGGGACATAAACCATCTTTACTAAACTAAAATAGAATTCAACAACACACTGAGCCACCACTCCACAGTTGAAGCATCTTGGAGAAGCACAAACTTCCCCCCACTTGTTTCATTCCCACTTATGTAGACAAAGGTTAGGAAACAAACGTGTATCGACAGTGTTTTCACACACATGTCGCATACTAGGGAACAAATAACATTAGATAACTTGGCCGGACAGACCGACCTGCTTTGATACCACTAATGTAACACCCTTTTCTACCCCACAAATATAATGGAAAATTAATCACATTTATAAGAGTAAAATATTAAACACAATAAAAATCACCTTAAAGGGCGTACATTTCTCAATAACTTAAATAAAAGTCAATGCTCCGTAAACAACGGGTTTTCCCAAAATTATTCAAAAATTTCTTAAAAGGCAGCGGAACTCAAAAGGCAAAATCCAAAGTTTTCCTTGTGCATCAACATAATCAAAATAAAAATAATCAATAAAACATGGTTTAACTCAAAGACTCCAACCCGATGTTACACTATCAGAGCAAGACTCTCCAAGTCAACCAAAAGTCAAAAACTCCAAAAAGTCCTCGACAACATCCACAGCTAAACCTGGTCATCTGCACGTTACCCACGTGGAGGCAACATTCAAACAGGCAGGGTGAGTAAAATGATTCATAATAATTAATATATAAAATAGCGTCATTCTCGTATTCAACATCATTATAATCATCAAGGAAACATCAAAAATCCATAATATCATAAATTACACCAAGTTGTCACATAAAGGCAAATGCAACAAGACTCATACATGTGGTACCAATTCATCAAAGTTCGATGGACACTAGGCCATCAACCCTCCATAAATTCTCATCAATAGGATCGATTCTACACAAGAACCGGAGTACCGCAAAATACTTCACATCCGCACAATGGGACTGAAGCCACAAGAATCAAACACTAGACCGAAGTTCGAAATGCATATGAATACATGATACACATATCAATGTTATCCTCATAATAAACTCATTAGGTGCATCATCATTCATCAAAATCATCATAATAATCATGTCATCATATAATCATCATAATAAGTATGTCATAATATAATCATCAAAAACTCATGGAATCAAATCATAACTCATCATCATTACTCATAGGAATCATCATACAATCATGTATTACTCACATATGAATCACAATCATACTCAAGGTAATTCATCCAGAAAATCACAGCATCAAAGCATCAAGACAACACTGCACAAGAACATAATTCACGAAACTCTGCTACGTTCACTGGACAGTTTACCGTGTGAGTCTGGGGCAAATGTTCGCTGTGCGAACTCGCGATTACAGCAGAATGCTGTTACGCACCAGTAGCAAAACCAGCCCAAAAGTCCCTAAGATTTCCTTCCCCAATGCCCCAATAACATCCCTAAATCATTCCTAAGGTATTACGGCGATAAAGGCACAAAATCTACGACTTATTAGGTCAATCCCGTATCGTATTTACGTCTTCAATTCCTATAAAATTTTTACAATTTTTCCATATTCATTATAGTTCTCATAATTAATTACCCTATACGGTTAAAACCTCAACAACAGATTTTGGCCACGAAGGCCTAATTTCCATTACTCCCAAATCAGCCTCAAACTTATCAGACCATCCGTTCAAATTCCTCAAACTCATTAAACTCACCAGAAAGGCAACAACAATTCAATACTCAAAATCCCTAAACCCTTAAATCGACTTTAAATACATTGAATCGTATATTCAAAACAATGAATGCAATACTCCCCATACTTAAACAACCTCAAAACAGATTTGGCCACGAAGGCCTAATTTTCTCAAACTCAAAAACCTCCCAAATTCTTAAATCGACTTTAAATACATTGAATCATATATTGAAAACAATGAAGACAATACTCCCCATACCTTAATTGCTGACTCTAAGCCTTTCTCCTTGATTCTTGGAAACCTCGCGAAGCTTTGCCTTAATCCTCTTCCTCAGAGCTCTGACCTTTATTTCTTCCCCTTTCACGGTCTAACAAGAATGAATCCTAATTCCCTCAAAATCCCTTTTTGTTAGACCTAACTTTGGACCTTTAAAATGGGCTTTCCAATTTCACCCTCACTAACTCCTCCTCAAATGTCCACTTTGCCCTTAAATTAACTTATATTTATTTAAATTAATAATAATACCTAATATATTCATATTATATACTATTATTTAAATAAATAAATCAAAACTCCATAATTCCCAATATTCACACCAACCACTGAAAATCACCAAAAATACGAATATTCATATTTAAATAAATTAAATAAATTTTCCAAGAATTTGGAGTGTTACAACTAAAACTACATGCATTATTATTTTGTAAGAAACAAAACACGTTATTTTTTTTTATAAAGACCAAAAACAAAATTTAGTATTTTATAGAAACTAAAAACATATTTAATACAATAAGTACACACTCTTCTACTTTCTTAATCAAAATACTTTTAAAAATTATACTATCATCTCTTGAGATACATTTTTGGTAAAATATTTTAGCATATTGTATATTATTTTTATCTATTTTTATTTCACAATACCATTATTACTGTATAATAAATTATTAACAAATACTTCCTCTGATTACTATTATAAATAAATAAAAATATTTTAAATTTGATCACTATTATAAGCAAAAATAATTAACTTTCTAACTAATGAATACTTATTTTACTATTATTATTGACTTAATTCAAAAGCATTTAATGTTGATAGTTGACTTGTTAAATATAACTAGAGATATTATAGTAAATTTGTAAGTGAAATAAAAAAAATTAATTACACTTAAATTACTTTCTCAATTAATAAAAGTTATTTTTACTTATAATTATAACCAAACACCTTCTTATTCTTGAAATGAGTTGTAACATGAACTGCTAAATCGTATGGTGTCGATCATGGTATAGATCCTTGCTGATTTTGGTTTAAACTCTTAGTCTTAGGACTAGGGACCTTATTAGTTGGATTTGCATTCTGCTCTTTTCACTGTGCCTTTTACTTTGTTTTGTTCATCTTTAGTAGATTTTAGCATTTTGGCTTCTCTATTTCGAAGATATCGAATATGACACATGATGGTTGGCAACAGGTTATAAGAAAACATTACATGGCAGTCAACATGACTTCTATTTGGACTGCAAATCATGGCAAGAACATAGATGACAGCGAGGGATTATCTTCATTCTTTTCCACAGAATTTCCAAATAGGTTTGGGGCGAAAGAGATGGCAGAAGTGTTTAAAGAGTTTGGTTTGATTTTTGAGGTCTTCATTCCTGCAAGAAGAGATAGGAGAGGAAGGAGATACAAATTTGGGTGTTTCCAAAAATTTAACGATGGTAGGCTGATGGCAACTAAATTGGATACTATTCTAATAGATGGTAAGAAACTTTTTGAAGAACATCCCTAAATTCCAAAGACATACAACAGAAACGAGGCGTAGTAAGTTAAACAAGGTCAGTAGATGAGGCATTAACCTAAACCAGAATTGCAGACAAATTGGGAAATCTGGGGTGCAAAGCAGTACATCCGTTCAGGTTGTTGGGAAGCCAAACAATATGATCAATGAGTTCAGAACGACAAATACAAAGAAACCTATTTTGCCCACCTTCAATTTAATATCTCTGAAGCAGAAATGGTGAGATTCCAGAAGGCTTTTATAGGAATTATGGAGAAGTCTGGTTCAACTTATGATATTCAAAATGCCTTTAATGAGAAAGGTCTCTTCAGCATCAAGGTGACGCCATTAGGTGCAAATCGTTGCTTGCTTGAGGAAAGAGATATGAGGGAGCTCCAGAGTATAGTAGACGAACAAAGGACTTGGTTGAAGACTATATTTGATGAAGTTCATCCTTGGTCTCCAAGTGATATAAATAACGAATTGAAATTCTGGTATGCAGATCACATGTGTTCCAAGAACATTGATCTCAGCTCAACAAGGATGAGGACAAACCATGGCCAATTTAAATTTCTTTAAATTGTCCCAATGTCATGACCAATGTCACGACCTCTGCTGTGACATTTGCAGTCTACCATACTATTTATCTAACCATTTAAAGTACATAATTGTAAATGCAGAAAGATAAATGGCACAATAATTGTTCACCCAGTTCGGTATCAACAACACCTACATTTGGGGGCTACCAAGCCAATAAGGAAATTCACTATTAGTAGAATCAATTCAAAGTCAAACCTCCAGTTTGCACTTCTCACTTAATCTCTACCCAATGACACTTCAGCCTAGAGACACTCTAGTACCTGAGTATATCCATTCACTCCCCCTTAATCACATAACAGTGATATCAAACAATTACAAAAATAGTATGAAGAGACACTTCATACACACCTTGATCTTGCTTCACAACTTTGATCAAGGAACTCACACATTCTTGCTTCACAGCTTCGAGTGAGACACAACCTAGAATATACCTAACCAAAACAATCATCCACCAGACAATTGCTTGGATTACAAGTATTTCTAAACAGACTTTACACGTGAAGACTAGCCTTCTTCACTTACAAATATGTCTACCTCAATGTATCAAAAGATACAGAGGGTGACTTACACACAAGGGACTCTCAACCCTAGACCTTTATTTTACACTCTGGTTTTTCTTGATGTGCGTGCTTGCTTTTCTTCTGCTTCTGCTCCTCCTTTTATAGTCGCGCAGACTAGGCTTGGGCTGTGCAGAAATAACAAATATTAGTTTTAACAAAATAAAACTAATTTCCACAATTCAAGGTGTTGTCCAATTAGGTCATGGCATGGTCAGCATTGCCTTGAACCTCTCCTGATATAACTCAGGGGTCATAACAAGTCTTCCTGAAATCTAGCCTGAGATAACAAAAAACCAACATGCCTGCATGACTGATGTCATACGATCAATGTCATGACATTCAGTATGACATCCACTCTTCTGCAGATTTTTCTTTACACCAGACCTGGCTTCACCCAATCTTCTACAGAATAACATTAGAAACAAGTATATTAAAGTTTCCTAAAAGGGCTCCAAGATCCTTTTATGAATACCAATACAATATGTTCTTGTTCCTAATAAATCTCCTTGACATATTTACTGATGAGGTATTTTCAACATGGTATCATCAATCCAAACCAATTCTGTCAAGAGATATACACTAGCAGCTCCTTCTGTTGTCATGCAACGATGTCCTGCTTAAGACACATGACAACACACCTCACTCACTACCTGTGAGGAACTTCATCACAACTTAACCTGTTGTGGCTGCACACCTCACACTGCCTGTGAGGAACTTCATCACAGCTCAACCTGTTGTGGCTGCACACCTCAACCTATGAGGAACTTGGCTACTGCTAACACATAGCAACTACTCCACTCCTAACTACCTTAGGATCACCTGCTGTACCAGACAAGGTCAGTGACATTCTAATTAAAACTCCTGTTGTACCAGACAGGGTCAGTGACATTCTGATTAAAACTCATGACAACAGTTTTACTCAGCTGTTGCTTACTCCTATAGCAGTGTCATAACTATGGTAATGACATCCTGCTTAACATTAGTGCAGAGTCATGTTTTCCCAAAATTTAGCCAATCATTGGACCATGGACAATTCTATATCATAGAACCATGGAACTAACAAACTCGCCCTTTGGAAAATTTTGGCTAAAACAACTTATCAGGGCATTCAACAGTAGTATACACAAACTATCATGCTCCCCATTGATAGTTGCATCCAGCATGGCAGCAACAATGCTTTTACTCATCAGCAGCAGTAGTTTTTCCCAGCCTCACTTACTATCATGCTCCCCCTTGATAGTTGCAACAAATACCATCCCTTAACAACACTTAACTCCCCCTTGGTTTAGTCAAAAATTGACAAAAATTGGAGTAAGTGTACATACATCACCCAGAGCTAAACTCACATACTGAATCAGAAGCATCATGCTTCAATGCAGGATTCAGTTGCCCTCCAGTCATCTCACCAAGAAATTCACATGCTGCTTGACCTCTACTAAAGACTGTACCACTTCAGCACTAATCCATGGACAGAGCCTTTAAACACAGTTGGACACAACAGCAACAGCTCCACTGGTCATCACCAGATAACCATAGAGAGAACTAGACTCTCATGTAGCTCCCTCAGAGACACAATGTTCAGACACCCTGTCTGACATTCCAACAATTATTCTTAAGCACTTTAAGAAATAATTCTTTCATCCAATCTCCTGCTTTATCAGTCAGACTGTAAGCACCACGACCTGGACTACCTCTCCATCAGTAGCTGGGACACACAACCATGCTTCATCATGATGAGAAACACTCATCCACAGTAAGAACTCCTCATAGAGTTATCCTCTGAACCTAGTCATTGGATCTTGAGTTCTTGACTTGTCTGATGCTGCACCTTCAGGAGTGACACTTTTGTCATCACTAATTAAGGGATAATCAATTAAATACTTGCCACACGTAACAATTGATTTTAAATCCCCAATTTGAGACACACATATTCTCATCAGTGGTCTTTGTACTGCACATTAGACAGGTACACAACACCTTCTGTCATGCATAATCAACACTCCCCCTAAAAGAGAGCACCCAAGCACATGAAGAATCATATCATCTTCATATTACCACACTGGTAGCACATGCACTTTTGCACCCCTTGGTTTTACAGACCACACCAGACCCAACCCTTATAGGATAGGTAGTTGCAGGATAGACAACTATCTTGTGAGTTCACTCAGATTCATCCTAGAAACTCCTTCAAGATGTCAGGGTGAAGGTCCTTCCATCTGTACAGGATCAGAGCTGATGATGTCTTGATCTTTATCTTCACCAGACATACTAGGATAGAGGCCTTTAAACTTGACTTGATCCATGAACATCCTAAGGACAGAACCAAAAGGAAGGCACTTGTCATGTTCACCATGAGCTTGGAGCAGTAACCCAATGTCACAACATCTTGTCTGACATTCTATCTTCATAAAATCCAAACTGTTTGAAACCACAAACAATCTTGGTACCAGCACTCTTGCAGCAACAGATTCTGGATAGAAGTATAACTCCCCATATCAAAGGTAACCAGTGCACATGAATGGAAAACATAAGACACATCTTCATGTCTTCAAGAATGCATTCTCTGTTCAACACACATGTTGAACGCATTCACTTACTGCTTGAGCCACAAGCAAGTATTACACCCCTCAAACAGAAGCTCTCTCCCTATCTTCTATAAAAGCTGCTCCAAGATCACCATATTATCTCTCATGACCAACTCCATGCTCATACAGAGAAAATGCACCAAACTGATTCACTTCTTCTTAGAGTTACTTGTAGTAGAAGAGACCACTTCTCCACAAGTATTCCGACCTTAGGCTAAGTACAAGATAGACACTGCATAGTGACTTTATCACATCAGAATGCACTTAATACCTTCACATCATACTCCAAGACAATCCTTTTACCTTTTCATTCTCCCGTATGACAAGATAGAGTACTTCTTAGCCAAGAAGTGAATCACAAGTTCCACAAGAGATCTTCACATATCAGATGGTTCATATCACAGACACACCATCCCATGGCTCTTTATGTGCCCATACTGGACTTACTGTTGTCTAGTAATCCAACTGAAGATCTTCACAGCTCCACCAGCTTAATCAAATACATCTCCACAAGAAGGTAATCTTCTATACACAACTTAGGGCTTCTACCACAAGCTCCAATATGTAAACAGAAACAGATCCTCCTTTGGTCTTCAACTACTACCCTTCTGCACAAGAGTAGTTTTCTGAGGTACACTGCTTACATAACCAAATGCCACTGTTTGGTTACTCAGCATCTTTCACCAGGCCACTTTGATCTTCAAGTCTCAACCTCTTCTTGCCTCAAAGCAATGCATCTACTCCTTCACACAGCTCCCGCAAACTTCATGATATGAAGCATTAATTTCATTCATACATAAGAACATCAACTTATCTTCAAATGATGTGCCACATCATCACTTGAGGCCTTGACGTTTCTGCTTGATGTCACAACTTTGGTTAAGACATTCAGCCGGAGAGTTCAGGCTTTCATTCTGCCACTTAGAAGATTTCAGTGCATAAGCTTGATATCAAGTTGGAGTAGACAACCTCAATCCAACAATTACCTTGAAGTGCATTTGCTTCATGAAACTCCCCTTTAGAGAAACCAAACATGCCAAAGCTTGATTCTTTTAGGGAGGAAGGATCACACAAGTCTATTGATAACGAGAAAACGCATCGATTATATCGCTAGATTTCATTGACGTTTTATCGCATATTCACCGTTTTAACACTCGATTTCCCGAGTTTTTCTTACCATTTTGCAGGTACATCATTATATGGAGCTAAATCATGAATTAAGAGCAAAAGGAACAAAAGAAACCATAAGGAGAGGAAGAAATGTAGAAGCCTGCAAAAAAAGACTGCATAATTTGTTGCAGCCACGATCGTTACAAGGGTGTCACGACCGTGACACCCCAATTTGGGCCATCACGACCGTAATAGAGTGGTCACGACCGTGACACTTAAAAAACCTCAAGTTACGAACGTGAAGACCCTGTCACGACCGTAACAAGGGTAAAACTTGGTTTTGACTCAGACTACGTCAAGGCATTACGTGAAGACCACTTCTCCTCTTACTTCTCCTCTTGGCATTACGTGAAGACCACTTCTCCCATTTTGTTGCCACGTTCCAGCATTCCCTCAACAACTTCAGCAAAGGCCCATGCAACAAAGGACCAAAAATCCAGCCCATTAGGGACTCTATAAATAGTACAAGTTCTGTGGAAGAAAGGACAAACTTCTTTATTCAAAATTCCTGCGGAAGCTCTGCCAAACTGCCTTACGACCCAGCATTTCCATTCCTGCATTACTTTTAGTTTTCTGTTTCGTTTTTATTTGTATCCAAACCAACCGTATAACAATTTCCAACATCAGGAAATTGTTATACCTTTATTTGTTTCTAGACCTTCAGCACTCGTTTATTTTTAATTTCCGCCCACTCCAAGCTTTCCGGTCTGTGGAAGAAGGAGTCTGCTCGAATATTTGTTAACCAGGTTTTTCATTATATTGCAATTTAATTTAGTTATAATGTTTATTTATTTTTCTGCCATGAGTACGTTATTATTAAATTCTCTGTCTCTGTCTGGTTCAACATCGATGAGTAGCTAAACACCTTAGGGCGGTATGTAGTTATAACAACCTTAACCGGTAAATATAACCATAGGCTGAAAATAATTAATCACTTAACATTCTGGCTGATACTTTTTAATTGAAATAGATCTTTTCGTTACGAGAGTAAGAAAAGAGTATTAGGTTAGGTCAAGACCACGAGAGTGTGAGATTTTAACCAGATAGCTAAAGTTAGGCATTTAAATTAAACACAGCGAGAGCGCTTTAAGATAAATTAGAATTACTTAGTTTCCAAAAATTACCTCTAAACACTTATGGGCTAGCGAGAGCAGGCATAGGGCTTTAGGGATAAGATCTGATATAAGACCACGAGAGTGTGAGTTGAGGGTATTTAAACTGGTAACCTCTACCGAATAGATTAAGTGTACACCTTTATAAGCCTAGGTTAGATTGACTCACCTAAGTTAGTATAATTACATACCGACCGCCTTAATATTACTTTATTTAAACTTAAATTTAATTCCGCCTTTAACAGTCTTAAAAACCAACAAAATCGTGACAATCATTCGCCTTAGCTAAACTAGAAGTTCATCTAGCACTAAGTAACCATAGAATCCCTGTGGATCGATAATCTTAAATATTACTTCGATAGGCTGTGCACTTGCAATAAGATACCGCTAGACGCATAAGTAGACACGTCCTTAGCCCATCAAGTTTTTGGCGCCGTTGCCGGGGATTCCTTAATTTAGTTACTAGTGCATTTAGGTAGCATTGTCTAGACTAAGGTATCAATTATTTAATTTAATCTAATCTCCGAGTGTATGCCAAGTACCCGCTCTAAAAATGAAGACTTGCAACCTCTAATCCCTGAATCGGAACGCTTTTTACACGTAAGAAGGCGTATATTCGATTTCGAAAATAATTCCAATATTCCAGATCTTCAATTAGATCCGCCTAAACCAGTCATAAAATCAGAGGACGCAGAGATGGCTGAAGAACAAACTCATCCACTCAAGTATTACGCTAATCCTTCGCAAGGTGAACCGCATTCAAGCATTGCAGCGCCGGCTATCAACCGAAACGATTTCGAACTAAAACCTTCGTTGATATCAGCCGTGCAACAAAATCAATTCGCCGGAAATCCTATCGAGGATCCGAATCTTCATCTTTCGATCTTTGTGCAATATGCAGATACCGTAAAAGCCAATGGAGTTACCCAAGAAGCTATTAGACTATGTTTATTTCCTTTTTCGCTTCGAGACAGAGCAAGAGCTTGGCTTCAATCTCTGCCTTCGAACTCAGTAACTACGTGGGCAGAACTTAAGAAAGTTTTCTTGAATAGGTATTTTCCACCTAGCAAGACAGCTATGCTGAGAGCTCAGATCAACGGATTTAAGCAAAGAGAAAGTGAATCATTATTCGAAGCTTGGGAACGCTATAAAGATCTACTTAGACTTTGTCCACATCATGGATTAATAGACTGGATGGTCATCCATACCTTCTATAATGGACTCTTGTACAATACAAGAATGACAATTGACGCTGCCGCGGGTGGTGCATTGATGGACAAAGAATATCGTGATGCCTATGCACTTATCGAAAGTATGGCTCAAAATCATTACCTTTGGGGAAGCGAGAGAGTCGCAACTGAGAAACCAACAAAGGGAGGTATGTACGAAGTAAGTAGTATGGACCAAGTCAATGCGAAATTTGACCAACTAAGCCAAAAGATCGATAACTTGGCCATAACACCTACAGCCACTGTGGCTGCAGTAACACCTAACTGTGAGTTATGTGGAGTCCTAGGACACGAAGTTTCTGATTGTCAACTATTGGCAGGAAATCCCACTGATCAAGTGAATTATGCTCAAGGAAACCCTTACTCAAACACATACAACCCAGGTTGGAAGAATCATCCGAACCTCTCCTATAAGAATAACAATGCTTACTACGCACCAGGACAAGCACCAGCTACATCACCAGGATATCAAAAGACTGCTCCTAATGTCCCTAGAAAATCGAACCTTGAATTGATGATGGAGAACTTTATAGCTAACCAATCTCAGACAAACAAGGACTTCTTAAACCAAAACATTCACACTAGTGAGCATATTAAACAATTAGTGAGCAAAGTAGATGCATTAGCTACACATAACAAAATGCTTGAAACTCAGATTTCACAAGTAGCTCAACAACAAGCACCTACTGCTGCACCAGCTGGAGTATTCCCTGGACAACCTTAACCTAATCCGAAAGGACATGCTAACGCTGTAATATTAAGAAGTGGCAAGGAACTTGACGGACCTACCGATCCAAGACTTGAAAATCCAGCCATGTACCAAAAACCGGATAAACCGACTGAAGTGGTGAATGATCCAGAAGAAAAGGAAGATGACAATCAAGAGGTAGTGGAGAAAGAACAACCTTATGTGCCTCCACCACCCTATAAACCACCAATTCCGTACCCTCAAAGATTAATAAATTCCAAGACGACGGGTCAATTTAAGAAATTTGTCGAACTTCTGAAACAGTTGAATATTACTATTCCGTTTACAGAAGCAATTACCCAAATACCCTCGTATGCTAAGTTTTTAAAAGAAATCTTATCCAATAAGAAAAAGATAGAGGATAACGGAACAGTTACACTTACTGCCGAGTGTAGCGCCATAATTCAGAATAACATGCCTCATAAGCTAAAGGATCCAGGAAGTTTCTCTATACCCTGTGTAATAGGAAAATTCGTCATTGACAAAGCTCTATGCGATTTAGGAGCCAGTATCAGTGTTATGCCCTTAACGATTTGCAAAAGGCTAGACATGGGAGACCTAAGACCAACTAAAATGTCTGTTCAACTAGCCGATCGCTCTGTTAAATATCCTGTAGGCATACTAGAAAACGTCCCAGTACGTATAGGACAATTCTACATCCCTACTGATTTTATAATCATGGACATCTATGAAGACTCCACTACACCTATCATACTAGGAAGACCATTCTTAGCTACCGTCGGAGCTATAATAGACGTAAAAAGAGGAAAGCTAACCTTTGAAGTAGGTGAAGAGAAAGTTGAATTTGTTTTAACACAATTCTTACAATCACCAGCTATAGAGGATACATGCTATCTATTGGACGTAATCGACGAATGTGTGAGAGAAATGGAACTGAAAGAGACCACTTATTCTGAAATAATGAAAATTCAAATCCCTCCGATTTTCGAAGATGATAATTGGCGAAAATCGTATCAGGATGATAGTCTAAGCGAAAGTTTAGCACTTACACCAGATCCCATGCCAAGTAAAGATAAACCTACATTAGGATTAAAAACTTTACCGAATAACCTAAGGTACGAATTCTTAGACGTTGAATGTAAAAGACCAGTTATAGTAAATTCCAGTCTAGGAACTATAGAAACAAAGAAACTTTTAGATGTCTTGAAGAAATATCCAACTGCATTAGGGTATAACATATCTGATCTCAAAGGAATATGTCCTTCAGTTTGCATGCATCGTATTCTGCTAGAAGAAGATTGCAGAACCTCCAGAGAATCTCAAAGAAGGATTAACCCAACCCTTAGCACTGTAGTAAAAGAAGAAGTTAAGAAATTATTAGATGCCGGGATAATATATCCAATCTTTGATAGTGAATGGGTTAGTCCAATACATGTAGTGCCAAAGAAAGGAGGTATCACTGTTGTGAAAAACGCTCAAGGCGAATCGATATCGCAAAGAGTAGTGACGGGATATAGAGTGTGCATAGATTATCGTAAACCAAACAAAGCCACTCGGAAAGATCATTTCCCACTACCTTTCATAGATCAAATGTTAGAACGATTGGCCAAGCATTCTTACTTCTGTTATCTTGACGGTTACTCAGGATTTTTCCAAATCCCGATCCATCCTGATGATCAAGAGAAGACTACATTCACATGTCCTTATGGAACGTTCGCTTATAGGCGAATGCCCTTTGGATTATGCAACGCTCCTGCGACCTTTCAAAGATGTATGATGTCAATCTTCGCAGATTTTATAGACAATATCATGGAAGTGTTCATGGACGACTTCTCTGTATGCGGGCAAAGTTTTGAAGGATGCTTATCGAACTTAGAAATGGTGTTAGAAAGATGTGTAAAAGTAAATCTCGTTCTTAACTGGGAGAAATGTCATTTTATGGTCAACGAAGGAATAGTATTAGGTCATGTAATATCCGACAAGGGGATTGAAGTTGATAAAGCTAAGATTGAAGTAATAAAAGATCTTTAACCCCCTAAAACCGTGCGAGAAATACGAAGCTTTTTAGGACACGCCGGTTTTTACCGACGATTCATCAAAGATTTCTCGAAAATCACTAAACCTCTTACTGGTTTATTAATGAAAGACGCTGAGTTCATATTCAATGAAGATTGTCTTAAAGCATTCGAAACTCTAAAAACAGCCCTCATCACCGCACCAATCATGCAACCCCCTGACTGGAGATTACCTTTTGAAATCATGTGCGATGCGAGTGACTATGCTGTAGGCGCAGTTCTGGGCCAGAGAAAGGAAAAGAAACTGCATGCGATTTACTATGCCAGCAGAACCTTAGATTCTGCCCAGATGAACTACGCTACTACAGAAAAAGAATTGTTAGCAGTTGTCTTTGCGCTTGACAAATTCCGTTCTTACCTAGTTGGAGCGAAGATAATCATTTACACAGACCATGCTGCTATCCGATATCTATTAACTAAGAAAGATGCTAAACCAAGACTCTTAAGATGGATTTTACTCTTACAAGAGTTTGATCTAGAAATAAAAGATAAGAAAGGTACTGAGAACGTAGTGGCGGACCATTTATCTAGAATAGAAGGTATTAAACCCGAACAAGTGCCGATTAACGATGATTTTCCGTATGAACAGCTGATAGCACAAATAGGAAGCGACCTAGCTCAGCTAGATATAAATGAACCAGAATCCGTGGAAACAATCCAGACAACTGTAGGATTGCCATGGTACGCTGACATTGTCAACTACCTAGCCGCAGGAGCTCTTCCACCCGATCTAACCTATCAGCAGAAAAAGAAATTCTTTCATAATCTGAAACATTACTATTGGGATGAACCATTATTGTTCAAAAGAGGACCAGATGGAATCTTTCGCCGATGTATTCCCGAAGAAGAAATAGAAGATGTCATTGCTCAATGCCATTCATCTCCTTATGGTGGACATACAAGCACTTCCAAGACTTGTGCAAAAATCTTGCAAGCCGGCTTATTCTGGCCTAATCTATGGAAGGATGTCCACATCGCTGTTATAAATTGCGATCGGTGTCAACGCACTGGCAATATTTCAAGAAGAGATGAAATGCCCCAAAAGGGAATTTTAGAAGTAGAAATCTTCGACGTCTGGGGAATAGATTTCATGGGACCATTCCCATCATCTTTCGGTAATAATTACATACTCGTAGCTGTTGATTATGTTTTGAAATGGATTGAAGCCATAGCTTCTCCTACAAACGATACACGAGTAGTAATAAAGCTTTTCAAAAATATAATCTTTCCCAGATTTGGTGTGCCTAGACTCGTCATAAGTGACGGTGGCTCGCACTTCATTTCAAAAATCTTTGACAAATTACTATCTAAATATGGAGTAAGACACCGTGTGGCTACACCATATCACCCACAAACAAGTGGACAAGTCGAAGTCTCAAACAGAGAAATTGAACAAATCTTAGAAAAGACTGTCGCCACATCTCGGAAAGATTGGTCATCTAAACTTAATGAAGCTCTATGGGCTTATAGGACCGCTTACAAGACACCCATAGGTACTACTCCTTTCAAACTAGTTTATGGAAAATCTTGTCACCTCCCAGTAGAACTAGAACACAAAGCTTATTGGGCGATCAGAACTCTCAATATAAACTATAATGCTGCAGGGGAAAAGCGAATCCTAGACATTAACGAATTAGAAGAGTTAAGGTTAGATGCATATGAGAATGCTAAGATATATAAAGAAAGAACTAAGCGATGGCATGATAAACGCCTATCTAGGAAAGAATTTAGTGTGGGAGAAGTTGTACTCCTCTTTAATTCAAGGCTTAGGCTCTTTCCTGGAAAATTAAAATCTAGATGGTCAGGACCCTTTGAAATAACTAAAGTATTCCCGAGTGGAGCAATAGAAATTAAGGGTAGGAATAGTGAACCATTCATAGTAAACGGACAACGTCTAAAACATTATCATAAAGTTGAAAATAGAGATTACGCGAATAATCTAAAGCTTTTAGAATTGTCCACTAATTCCCCTGATTAATCTAAACCTAAGCATTACGTCAGGCTTTTGACAATAAAAACAGCGCTTAGTGGGAGGCAACCCACTTACTTATTTAACTATTTAAACTATTCTTTTCTTTTAGCATATTGTTATTTATCGTTTTACTATTTGTTTAATTGTTTTGTCAGCTTTATTTTACATTACTATTATCGCCATTACATTATGCATTTCATTTTCTTATTTTTATCTTAAATCACTTTTTACAGATTTTCTAAAGTCTTTTCCACTGATTTGTTTCCCCCATATTTGCACTGACCATGGCTAACCAACCAATTAACCATATGGAAACCAAATTTAGAGGTAGGAACCAAAGAGTGAAGTTTGAAGAGTTATCACAGAGGCAAATGGATTTGACCCTGTACCCGGATGATAAGACTATGGAAACCCTAGGTATACATGATAGTGTCATGTACTTGTTAAACCGACTCGGATGGGAGAATGCATTAATCCAACATAAGTTTGCGACTTACCGCGAGCTCACCCTTGAGTTCCTTAGCTCCTTACTTTACCTACCTGAGCGCGGTTTTGGATTTAGGAAAGGATTTATTAGTTTCCGCCTATTTGGAATAGAATATGACTTTAACCATAAAGAACTAGCTGACTTGTTAGGATTCCCTAGTGGACCATTTGCTTTTACTACCACACAGGTAGAATTGATGGATGTGGAGCTAGATTTCTTTTGGGGAACTTTAACCGGAAACTACCACCCTGAACCAAATGACATGAATAATGATGAGATCCATAATCCTGCTCTCTGTTACTTCCATAAATTCCTTGCCCACACCTTCTTTGGAAAAGAAGAAAATATTACCGGAGTTTCTAAAGATGAAATATTCATTATGTCATGTTTCACTAATGGACAGCCTGTTAATGGTGTACCTTTCATGATGCAAACCTTCAACCGTATCCAAGAAGAACCTGAATTACCTATATTAGTAGGAGGTCTTGTAACCATGATTGCTGATGCCATAGGACTTAGGTACCAACTGGACAGGTGCAACCGTCTAGGAACAATCCGCCCTATGAATCTTAATTTCTGCTTCAATAGGCATATCATAAGGAATTTAGGACATCCACCTTTTGAGTACCTAATCCGGAGCGAAGTAGTAACCCTGTTCACATTGCCTAATCATGCTAGAGTAAGTGTTCATAATAAGGATAACTGGCTTTATGAGTTAAACCCACCTGATTATCCATCTACTCCTGAAACACCTCGGCCTTACAGGATAAACGATGATATACTGACCAATGTCGAAACTGACCCCGAGACACCTTCTGGTTACCATAACATCGACCCCACTGGAGCAGTACATGAAACACCTGAAGTGAATCAAGGAGATTATGCTAACAACTTGCAAAACATCATGAACACTCTCAATGCCTACCAAACTGATATTAATATATTTAAAGAAGACATTAAGAGCATGCGATTGGACATCATAGGATTGACGGACATAACTTGCGAACAATTCTATCACTTGAACTCCGCCATCGAAGACTTGAAGAAACGCTTTTGAAAATGCTATAAGTGATTTAGTTTATTTTTCTCATTGTTTTCGTTTCTAGTTAGATTTATTTTTCGCAACAATTTCATACCGTAATTTCAGTTTATGTAACTTCATTTTCAATTACTTTATGCAATGCACCTTTAATTCCAAAATTTCTGCACTTTTAGAAACTTATATATTTTTATACTGTTATGCTTGCATTATTTCTTATTATATACAATATCTCATGCAAGTTACTATAGTGCTGTGCTGCAATTATATAATATATGGTGTTTATTTAATATGAGTGTTGGTGAAGAAAATAGATTATTATTAAATTATGAATCAAGCGAGAAAATGTTTTTTTTCTGGAAATTATTCAGCAAAGCATACCCTCACGGTCGTCACACCCATCTCACGATCGTGACGTGCTTAAATAGCGTGTCACGACCGTCACACCCCTGTCACGACCGTGACAACCCCTATTACAGGATTCGTGAGAAACAGAACTGTTTCTCATCGTGTCTCTTCTTCTTCCTTCTCCATAACTTCCCCAAAACTACCCATTTTCTCCATAACCTCCGTAACCTCCCCATTACCAACATTAACCCCCCATTATCATACCCTATCACATTCTTACTCTCCCGTATTTAACCCGAATCAAGATTTCCTTCATTCTACCATTTTTTCCACAAAACCTCAAAACCCTTCTTTCTTCACTCTAACCTCTTGCATGCTATGGATTCCATCACTTTTAGAGAAGGTGATGCTGGTGTAACTCAGAGAGAACGTTTCATCCGATTCCAAAACCGCGGTGTGCAACCTACACGTTACATCGACACCGTCTATTTGCGGGAACTCGGAATGCTTGCCGGTGTTCAAAGCCTGCTTCAAAAGGTCGGTCTGTGGGATCTTTGCAGTCAACCTCAGCCCACATTCGAACTTCTGACACTGGATTTCTTGAGCTCATTTAGTTACATCACGCCCCCCGGTTCTCAGAGTCAGCTCACCGGTGTCGCCACATTCAGATTGCATGGCCAAGAGTTCAACCTTTCGCAGACCAGGATAGCCGAGTTGTTAGGCTTCGATCACGGAACTGAAGCTCACCGTCGCGTGCCCGATAATTTCAGTGAACAAGCTTTCACTCTATGGCACGACTTAACCAACACCCGTGCATCCACCTTCCAAAGCCTCAACGCCACGCACATCCACAACCCGGCAATCCGCTACTTTCACCGGGTCATATGCAACACCATCTTCGCTCGAGAAAGCAACCATAAGCTCAACTCCAAGGAGCTTCTATTCTTACACTGCGCTCTTAATGACGAGCCGATCAACGCTGCCCCTTTCATGCTTCATCATATCCAAGCCATTGCACACAGAGGCTCCTCCCCGTTCTTCATAGGCGGCATTGTCACCACCCTCGCCATTCAGTTGGGGCTTGGTGACTTGGTCGTTGATCAGCCTTACCTCGCCGCAGAATTCCTCACCAAGAGTTATTGCAGGTCCGCTCACCTGATTGCGCAGCGAGAAGATGGCAGGTATATCCCTGTTGTCAATGGCACCATTTTCCACCATATCATTCTGCCGTCCCGCGACCGCATCGATCCATCCAGCCGAGCCAACTGGCTCTTTGTTTTACCTGCTGCTGCCGATCACGTCCCTATTCATGATGATCAGGCAGACCCTCCAGAGGATGAGATGCAGGACGCTATGGATGCAGCTGAGCCTGTCCAGGATATACCAGAGACATCTAACCGACAGCCCCCTGCTCCTGCAGTCACACTTGAGGAAGTCCTCCTTGCGATTCATCAGCAGAACCAGATGAACGCCGCGCTGGAGCAAAGGCAGAAGGCTCAGTATGATGCTTTACTCAGCACTATTGCAGCAAACCAGGAAGCTACTAATGAGAGGTTTGGAGAAATTTTCAGCGAGCTCGAAGCCCTCCGCATTAGCATCACTGCTGCCTCCGACACCGGTTCTGATCCTGAAGCGACTCCCTCCAGACGCCGCTCCCGCACCAGAGGCCGAGCCCGAGGTCCTCAGCAGCCATAGTTTTAGTTTGTTTATGTTTGTTTTTCGTTTTTGTCATTGTACTGTTCTTTTACCGCATTTATATCACAACATTGAGGACAATGTCTGATATAGTGTGGGAGAGGTACCTTTCATTTCTGCATTTTCCCTTTTTCGCACTTTTCCATTTCGTTGTACTTTCAATTCCGTTGTATTTCTTTTCGCACGTTAATGAAATGAGCAAATCTTTGTGCTATTTTCTTTAATCTCGAACTTTCCCCGATTATTTAGCTGTACCAGAAAAAAATCTTTAATTATTCGCACTACCCAACTTACCTACGGAATCGTAATTAGGAAGCCGAGAACGATTAAGCAAGATCAATACAATCTTGACATCTTTGACTCCCTACTTAAGCAATTCCATCCCGATTACCATTACGAGTACACTTTTAGTTTCAGTTCAAAAGTAACCCCTAGTAGTTTATACTAGCAGTCAGCACCGTCTGAACACAAACCACGTGGGGAGCCGATGAATATAAGCGTTTGATGCCTAATCAATAATGATCCTTCATATCTCGATGCAAAATGAAAAGAAATTGCACCAAAGTACACGGTCGCATATAAGAAACGAGAAATATGAGAAGGAGTCCGTTGCGAGTTGGTTCAGAGGTACTGGTTCTGAACTCGGTAGGGCGTGCTACGGCTCGATCCCCCACAACCTCCAAATCGGATAAAATATGTAGGGTTACCACACTCGTGTACCAGACCCCGTGCCCAAAAAGGATCAAAATCGCTAACCGGCTACTCCACTACGTGCGTGCTAAGGCAAAGGGCTTAATGTGACCGCGCTAGAATGAAACCGGGAGAAATAAGATCGAAAAAACTCCAGGTGAAATCGTAATGTAATTGCCGATTGTTTCGTTTAACGGGAAGTCGACGACATAGCTTGTTGCTTGTGTCATTAGTGTATCGGTAGTGTTCTGTCAAAGTACCGGATTATCCGACAAAACGATCCCTCGTACGGTTTGTTATGAGTATGCGTGAATAAAATCTTGTCCGCCGATTTTCAACCGACTATTTGCTTGAGGACAAGCAAAGGTTTAAGTTTGGGGAAGTTTGATAACGAGAAAACGCATCGATTATATCGCTAGATTTCATTGACGTTTTATCGCATATTCACCGTTTTAACACTCGATTTCCCGAGTTTTTCTTACCATTTTGCAGGTACATCATTATATGGAGCTAAATCATGAATTAAGAGCAAAAGGAACAAAAGAAACCATAAGGAGAGGAAGAAATGTAGAAGCCTGCAAAAAAAGACTGCATAATTTGTTGCAGCCACGATCGTTACAAGGGTGTCATGACCGTGACACCCCAATTTGGGCCATCACGACCGTAATAGAGTGGTCACGACCGTGACACTTAAAAAACCTCAAGTTACGAACGTGAAGACCCTGTCACGACCGTAGCAAGGGTAAAACTTGGTTTTGACTCAGACTACGTCAAGGCATTACGTGAAGACCACTTCTCCTCTTACTTCTCCTCTTGGCATTACGTGAAGACCACTTCTCCCATTTTGTTGCCACGTTCCAGCATTCCCTCAACAACTTCAGCAAAGGCCCATGCAACAAAGGACCAAAAATCCAGCCCATTAGGGACTCTATAAATAGTACAAGTTCTGTGGAAGAAAGGACAAACTTCTTTATTCAAAATTCCTGCGGAAGCTCTGCCAAACTGCCTTACGACCCAACATTTCCATTCCTGCATTACTTTTAGTTTTCTGTTTCGTTTTTATTTGTATCCAAACCAACCGTATAACAATTTCCAACATCAGGAAATTGTTATACCTTTATTTGTTTCTAGACCTTCAGCACTCGTTTATTTTTAATTTCCGCCCACTCCAAGCTTTCCGGTCTGTGGAAGAAGGAGTCTGCTCGAATATTTGTTAACCAGGTTTTTCATTATATTGCAATTTAATTTAGTTATAATGTTTATTTATTTTTCTGCCATGAGTACGTTATTATTAAATTCTCTGTCTCTGTCTGGTTCAACATCGATGAGTAGCTAAACACCTTAGGGCGGTATGTAGTTATAACAACCTTAACCGGTAAATATAACCATAGGCTGAAAATAATTAATCACTTAACATTCTGGATGATACTTTTTAATTGAAATAGATCTTTTCGTTACGAGAGTAAGAAAAGAGTATTAGGTTAGGTCAAGACCACGAGAGTGTGAGATTTTAACCAGATAGCTAAAGTTAGGCATTTAAATTAAACACAGCGAGAGCGCTTTAAGATAAATTAGAATTACTTAGTTTCCAAAAATTACCTCTAAACACTTATGGGCTAGCGAGAGCAGGCATAGGGCTTTAGGGATAAGATCTGATATAAGACCACGAGAGTGTGAGTTGAGGGTATTTAAACTGGTAACCTCTACCGAATAGATTAAGTGTACACCTTTATAAGCCTAGGTTAGATTGACTCACCTAAGTTAGTATAATTACATACCGACCGCCTTAATATTACTTTATTTAAACTTAAATTTAATTCCGCCTTTAACAGTCTTAAAAACCAACAAAATCGTGACAATCATTCGCCTTAGCTAAACTAGAAGTTCATCTAGCACTAAGTAACCATAGAATCCCTGTGGATCGATAATCTTAAATATTACTTCGATAGGCTGTGCACTTGCAGTAAGATACCGCTAGACGCATAAGTAGACACGTCCTTAGCCCATCATCTATACAAAAGGATTCCCGCTTTCCTTAAGTATAGACTTCTTCATAAAATCAAAGACAACTGCCACTTATCCTTGACCTCCAAGCTGAGCAAGGTCATATGCTCCTATGTACTTAGATCAGAAATAAACTGACCTAAGCAGTGCTATCACCAACACCATCTTCTAGACAAGTTTCTTGCTAGGAAACTTTCTAGCTAATAGATCAGGTGCTTCTAGTAGAAACTAGAACACAACTGCCGCACTCCAATACTCTTATAGAGCAGATTGTCTTTATCTTCATTCTCATTAGCACTCCATTCTAGCCTTAGTTTCTTGCCAGGAAAATTTCACACCTGCTGCACTCCAATAGGCTGATTCAAGAGATTGTCTTCATCTCCACTTCCATCAACACTTCATTCTAGCCTTAGATTATTTCCAAGAGCCTTACTAGAATAAAGACAGATCCAACTTTATTTTTATTGATTCACTCCTTGAATCAACAGGATTCTGCACAATCTCTGCTGATGGGATGTCTCAACATCTGGTTGAACATCAGATCCTTAAATAAACCAAGCATATCAGGGCCTGTTGTTGAGGTTTTAACCGTATAGGGTAATTGATTATGAGAACTCTAATGAATGTGGGAAAACTGTAAGGATTTTAAGGGAGTTGGAGGTGTAAATATGATACGGGATTGGCCTAAAAAGTCATAGATTTTGTGCCTTTATTGCCGTAATACCTTAGGAATGATTTAGGGATGTTTTTGGGGCATTGAGGAAGGAAATCGTAGGGACTTTTGGGCTGGTTTTACTACTGGCGCGTAACAACGTTTTGCTGTAATCGCGAGTTCGCACAGCGAACAATCCTTCGCACAGAAAACACTCGCCCCAGGCTCGCACGACGAACTTTCTAGTGAACGTAGCAAAGTTTTATGAATTATGTTCTGGTTCAGTGATGTCTTGATGTTTTGATGTTGTGATTTTTCTGATGAATTATCATGAGTGTAACTGTGATTCCTATGTGATTAAATGAATGTATGATGAATTACTATGAGTATGGCTGTGATTCCTATGTTATTAATACATTACCGTATGATGAGTACCCATGAGCACAATTGTGATTCTTATGAGATTAATACATGATTGCATGATGAATCCCCATGAGGAATTATGATGATTTGTGACTTTGATTCCACGAGGTTTTGATGATTCTATGATGACGTGATTATTATGATTATTTTGATGAATGATGGTGTACCTAATGAGTTTATTATGAGGATGATATTGACGTGTGCGTCATGCATTCATATGCATTCCGGACCTCGGTCTAGTGTTTGATTCTTGTGGCTTCAATACCATTATGCGGATGTGAAGTATTTTGTTGTGCTCCGGTTCTTGTGTAGAATTGAGCCTATTGATGGGGATCTATGGAGGATTGATGACCCAATTTCCATTGAATTTTGATGAATTGGTACCACATGCATGAGTCTTGTTGCATTTGCATTAATGTGACAATTTGGTGTAATTTATGATATTATGGCTTTTTGATGTTTCCTTGATGATTATGATGATGTTGAATACGAAAATGATGCTATTTTATATATTTATTCCTATATTGATTATTATGAATGGTTTTACTCACCCTGCCTGTTTGAATGTTATCTCCACGTGGGTAACGTGCAGATGACCAGGTTTAGCCGTGGATGCCGTCGATGATTTTTTTTGGAGTTTTTGACTTTTGGTTGACTTAGAGGGTCTTGCTTTGATAGTGTAACATCGGGTTGGGTTCTTTGAGTTAAACCATGTTTTATTGATTATTGTTATTTTGATTATACTGTTGCGCAAGGAAAACTTTGGATTTTTCCTTTTTGAGTTGCGCTGCCTTTTGAGCAATTATTTGAGTAATTTTGGGAAAACCTGTTGTTTATGGAGCATTGACTTTTATTTGAGTTATTGAGAAATGTACGCCCTTTAAGGTGATTTTTATTGTGTTTAATATATTACTCTGATAAATGTGAATGATTTGCTATTATATTTTTGGGGTAGAAAATGGTGTTACATTAGTGGTATCAGAGCAGGTCGGCCCGTCCGACCAAGTTGTCTAATGTTATTTGTTCCCTAGTAATCGATATGTGTGTGAAAACATTGTCGATACACGTTTGTTTTCTAACCTTTGTCTGCAAAAGTGGGGGATAAGGTTGTGCTTTCCAGGATGCTTCAAGTATGGAGTGGTGGCTCAGTGTGTCGATGAACGCTCTTATAGTTTGGTAAAGATGATTTATGCCCCCATCATAATTTTCGGCTGTCTATTGATAATTGAGGAACTGATCACCCTTAATCTCTTATTGATAGTAGACAGAGTCATGTTGGATGGGATAGACATGTCTTGGAAGCTTAGATGGCGTGTGCAGTGAATTGTTTTGAGTTAAGCTAAGTGCTTACAGATTGTTTTGGTGAGTCGGTGCAGGATGGTGCTGAGATGTTTATTTTGATGGAAACTTTGAGTCTTAATAAAGTGGGAAGTTGGTGGTGTGCCAATTATTTGTGATTATCCGGAAGATTTTCCTGATGAGATAAGTGATTTACCGCCGAAACGTGAAGTGGAGTTTACGATCGACCTAGTTCCTAGAACTAGTTTGGTAGCGATGGCTCCATATGGTATGTCCACACCAGAATCGAAGAAGTTGAAGAATCAACTTGAAGATCTGCTTGAAGAGAGGTTCTTTTGTCCGAGTGTGTCACCGTGGGGTGCACCAATTTTGTTAGTTAAGAAGAAAGAAGGTTTTGTGAGGCTTTGTGTGGATTATAGACAATTGAACAAGGTGACTATCAAGAAACAATGTCCACTTCCAAATATTCGTGTGAAGGCTGAGGATATTCCGAAGACAACTTTTAGGACGAGGTATGGACATTATGAGTATTCTGTGATGCCATTGGGTGTGACTAATGCACCATGTGTATTTATGGAGTATATGAACAGGATTTCCCATCCTTATTTGGACAATTTTATGGTTGTGTTCATTGATGATATTTTGATATATTCGAAGAGTAAAGAGGATCATGTGGAGCATCTGAAAATTGTGTTATCAGTGTTGAAAGAGAAGCAGTTGTGTGCAAAACTGTCAAAGTGTGAGTTTTGGTTGAAGGAAGTGAGTTTCCTTGGTCATGTGATCTCGATTATAGTTATTGCAGTTGATATGTCGAAGGTTGAAGATGTATTGCAATGGGAAGCTCCAAAACCTGTTTTTGAGATTAAAAGTTTTCTTGGGTTGGCAGATTATTATCGAAAATTCATTGAAGGATTTTTCCAAGTTATCTTTGCCATTGACACAGTGGACTAGGAAGGTTCAAGCTTTTGTTTTGGATGCAAAGTGTGAAGAAAGTTTCAAGAGCTTTTGAGAAGGCTGACAGCAGCTCATGTTTTGATTTTTTTGCCGAATCCGGCAGAACCATTGTTTTATTTTGTGATGCTTCGTTGATGGGATGGGGAGGTGTGCTAATGCAACATCAGCAAGTTTTAGCTTATGCTTCAAGGATACTTAAAGTGCATAAGAGGAATTATCTGACGCATGATTTAGAGTTGGTTGTTGTTGTGTTTGTGTCGAAGCTTTGGAGGTATTATTTGTTTGGTTCGAGATTTGAGATGTTTAGTGATCATAAGAGTTTGAAGTATTTCTTTGCTTAGAAGGAATTGAATGCGAGGCAAATGAGATGATTGGTACTTCTGAAGGATTATGGTTTTGGTTTGAATTACTATTCGGATAAAGCAAGCGTGGTAGCTGATGCATTGAGTAGGAAAACTTCGCATATACCGATGATGATGGTAAAAAAGTTAGAACTGATTGAGCAATTTCGTGATATGAGTTTGATTTGTGAAAAGACTTCTTATGGAGTTAAGCTTGGTATGTTGAAGCTTACTGGTGGAATTCTTGATGAGATTCGAGAAGATCAGAAATATGATTTGAGTTGGTTGATCGGTTGAATTTGATTAATCAAAGTTGAAGAGCTGATTTTCGGATTAATGGAAATGGTAACATGATCGTGATAGAGTTTGTGTTCCAGACTTTGGAGTATTGTGTCAGATGGAGATCTGAGATTTACACCGAGACTTTGGAAGAGTTTGTAAGACGCTTTGGGTACCATATTGAGATTGAGTTCTGCCTATCATCCGCAGACAGATGGACAGACAGAGAGAACTATCCAGTCTTTAGAGGATTTGCTGAGAGCTTGTGTGTTGGATCAAGGTGGATCGTGGGATAGTCATTTGCCGTTGATTGAGTTTACCTACAACAACAGTTATCATTCTAGTATTGGAATGGCACCGTATGAGGCATTGTATGGTAGGAGATGTAGGATTCCTTTGTGTTGGTATGAGTCAGGCGAGAGTGTTATGCTCGGACCTGAGATTTTTCACCAGACGACTGAAAAGATCAAGAGGATCCAAGAAAAGATGAAAGTTTCGCATAGTCGTCAGAAGAGTTACCATGACAAGAGGAGGAAAACACTTGAGTTTCAAGAGGGAGATCACGTGTTTTTGAGAGTTACGCTGGTAACTGGTATTGGCCGAGATTTGAAGTCTCGAAAGCTCACACCACATTTTGTTGGTCCGTATCAGATTTCCCAGAATGTGGGAAGAGTAGCATACCAGATTGCTTTACCGCCGTCGCTTGCGAATTTGTATGATGTGTTTCACGTGTCTCAATTGAGGAAGTACATTCCAGATTCGTCGCATGTGATTCAGATGGATGATGTACAAGTGAGAGATGATTTGACTGTTGAGACATTGCCAGTACGGATTGATAAACGAGAAGTGAAGCAAATGCGAGGTAAAGAGATTTCCTTGGTAAATGTAGTTTTGGGGGGACCAGCTAGAGAAAGTTGGACTTGGGAGCGTGAGAATCAGATGAGGGAGTCGTATCCGACTCTGTTTCCTTGAGGTAATTTTTAAGGGCGAAAATTCTTTTAAGTGGGGGAGAGTTGTAACACCCGAAAATCTTGGAATATTTTTTTAATTTATTAAAATATGAATATTCGTATTTTTGGTGATTTTTGGTGGTTGGTGTGAATATTGGGAATTATGGATTTTGAGTTATTTATTTAAATAATTGTATATAATATGAATATATTGCTATTATTATTAATTTAAATAAATATAAGTGAATTGAGGGGAAAGTGGACATTTGAGGAGGAGTTAGTGAGGGTGAAATTGGAAAGCCCATTTTAAAGGCCCAAAGTTAGGTTTAACAAAAAGGAATTTTGAGGGAATTATGATTCGTTCTTGTTAGACTGTGAAAAGGGAAGAAATAGAGGCCAGAGCTCTGAGGAAGAGGATTGAGGCCAAAATCTGTTGTTGAGGTTTTAACCATATAGGGTAATTGATTATGAGAACTCTAATGAATGTGGGAAAATTGTAAGGATTTTATGGGAATTTGAGGCGTAAATATGATACGTGATTGGCCTAATAAATCGTAGATTTTGTGCCTTTATCGCCGTAATACCTTAGGAATGATTTAGGGATGTTTTTGGGGCATTGGGGAACAAAATCGTATGGACTTTTGGGCTGGTTTTGCTACTGGTGCGTAACAATGTTTTGCTGTAATTGCGAGTTCGCACAGCGAACACTCGCCCCAGACTCGCACGGCGAACGTAGCAGCGTTTTGCGAATTATGTTCTGGTTCAGTGATGTCTTGATGTTTTGATGCTGTGATTTTCTTGATGAATTATCACGAGTGTAATTGTGATTTCTATGTGATTAAATGAATGTATGATGAATTACTATGAGTATAGTTGTGATTCCTATGTTATAAATACATGACCGTATGATGAGTAACCATGAGTATAATTGTGATTCTTATGAGATTAATACATGATTGCATGATGAATCCCCATGAGGAACTGTGATGATTTGTGACATTGATTCCATGAGGTTTTGATGATTCTATGATGACGTGATTATTATGATTATTTTGATGAATGATGATGCATCTAATGAGTTTATTCTGAGGATGATATTGACGTGTGTATCATGCATTCATATGCATTCTGGACTTCGGTCTAGTGTTTGATTCTTGTGGCTTTAGTTCCATTGTGCGGAGTTGAAGTATTTTGTTGTGCTCTGATTCTTGTGTAGAATCAATCCTATTGATGGGGATCTATGGAGGGTTGATGGCCCAGTGTCCATCGAATTTTGATGAATTGGTACCACATGCAAGAGTCTTTTTGTATTTGCATTTATGTGACAATTTGGTGTAATTTATGATATTATGACTTTTTTATGTTTCTTGGATGATTATGATGATGTTGAATACGAAAATGACGTTATTTTATATATTGATTCCTATATTAGTTATTATGAGTGGTTTTACTCACCCTACCTGTTTGAATGTTACCTCCACGTGGGTAACGTGCAGATGACCAGGTTTAACCGTAGATGTCGTCGAAGACTTTTAGAGTTTTTGACTGTTGGTTGACTTAGAGAGTCTTGCTCTGATAGTGTAACATCGGGTTGGGGTCTTTGAGTTAAACCATGTTTTATTGATTATTGTTATTTTGATTATGTTGCTGCGCAAGGAAAACTTTGGATTTTTCCTTATATTACTCTGATAAATGTGAATGATTTGCCATTATATTTTTGGGGTAGAAAAGGGTGTTACATACTCTCCATTTGGTCTTAGTCGAGCCCCTTCCACTTCTCATGTCTTGACAGTGTATATGGGTTGTGATCACGACTAATGGAGTCCTCATCTCCCATTTGTTGTTTATTTTTATTCATCATTGTTTTCCCAAGTTTCCTATAACCACCACGAGACAATCTATGAGGGTAAATGTTCTTTTTTGTTTTATTTTGTATTCCTGTTGTCGTACCCCAAATTTATCCTACCTTTCTCAGTCCTCTCTCTGTGCATTAAATTCCAAAATAGTACTCATTCTTTCAGTCAAGTATTTCATGATGTGACCAATGAACTTTGATTCAAAAAGTCCTAGGGTTTTCTACTGGTCATTTTCCTCAGAACTTCTCAGAAATTTCAGTGTATACTGCTAAAAAGGATCAGGGTTTTCTTTCCATTAATGTTATGCGTGGTCATGTAGAGACAGACTAGGGTTTTATGGCCAGTTGAATTACAAGGATTTCTTAGGGCATGGTTCATGTATCATCATTTGACTGTGTGGGTAACAAAGATCAAGCTTAATTCAATGAAGGCTTTGATCTTATCCAGGAGGTTCTCAAAGTCAATGTTCAATATACACTGTTCCTTACAAAATTCAATTCATGATTACAAGTTGAAGCTTAAAGTGTCAAGTTTAAAGTTCGTTCAAAATTAGTTTCAAGAATCAACGTTACATCCATATTCACAAGAATAAATGACCTTGCATGACTATCAAAAGTTATGGAAAAGAAAGTCTTCTTTCCAACCAAGCATTGTTATGTGAATCTAAGGAGGAATTAGTTTGGCATTGAAGAAAAATATGAATTTACTTAGTCTTAGTCCTGAGAATTCATTCTTTTATTTTTTAAGAAATTATCTTCGAACATATTTTCTTAGTGGCGCACAGTATGAACTTACGATAATAGTTTTCGATGGTTGGTATCCATATCCAATCATAGGAATACTATGTATGGCACATTACAAATGAGGGATAATATAAAATATGACACAAAAAAAATATCCATATCCCCCATCTGACTTTCTTCGTCGAACTGCTTTTTGAAAAATGGTTTAATCGGTGCAATGATAAGACATAGGAAAGTAGTAAAGTCATTTACACTTCATGGAAATTGACGTACATTTTATCGAACGGGAATATGATAAGGAAATTAAAAGAAAATTCATCAAACAATTAAGAGTAAGCCACGAGACTCGAAAACCAACGTAATCAAAAGAAAAACGAGCTTAGAACGAGTTTATTCATTTGAGAACCACTCTATATGTAGCCGTTCAACAACACTTTTGTGTCCAAACAGATTTCATAAGCTATATTAAATTGCAACACAGTAGAATAGAATAGTAGTTGCAACCAAATATCATTATATTTACAACTTGTACACACTGATTGACAAGTAAATATGGACCATGGTTAGAAATAAAAATAAATAATTAAGTAAATAACTAAAACAAAAATTTAATACCAAATTTAACTAAATAATAAAGTATAAGAAGAAAGGATAAAAAGTTGTCATTTTTTATTCTAAAGAAAAGATAATAAAAGGCTAAACTTAAAATTCCAACCATTTAAACCATTTTTCAAGTTCAGTGACATATCTCTAATAAAATGGATCATCACCTTTTCAAATAACGAAAGCATGAACATCGCAACACACATAAACCTCAAAACATGAGAAACAGTAAACAAACCTCTTATCCGTTGGAACGAAATTAATGCCAACTCGGTTAAAAAACATGGTTCTGTGCAGCATCTTAGTGGTAGATTGGAAAAAACATGATGCACTGGATTTGTTGGGAGCATACCGAAATTTTGTAACAGCAGCACGTGCGAACTCCGTTCACACTGAATCGAACCGAAATAACTTCTAATCCTGCTAAACGAAACAACACAGTTGAGTTCTTGCTGTTGGATCCGGCTTGATATAAGTTCTGCCTTAGCATTGTCGTTACTCTTGCTGCTGTTACCTCAAATGATAATGTCGCTATCTGATTTTGTTATTTTTACGAAACATAGCTGAGTCGCTATTCAGCAAGTTGTGAGCATATCAAAGTAAATAAAACCAATCTCCTAATCAAAACAAAACCAAGCAAAATAAAGAAGACATTGTTGTTTTATGGCATTGTTGCGTAAACAGGACCGAGTTTGAATTAACAAATTAACGACATATCTGTTGAAAATAAAATTAAACTTGATTTGGGCCTAAAAATATTATTTGGACTTTTGGGCTTAGTTGTTTTGGACTTAAGTAATTTTAATTAATGTTTCTAGAATATTCTTGTAATGTTTGGAGTGTCTAGATATTTCTTAAGGTTGTAGTATTCTCTAGAATACTCTTGGAATTCCTAGAGTTGAGAACTCTCTAGAATTAGTGTGTCTAGAGTTCTCCTTAGAGTACTATAAATAGAGATGTAATTCTACACTTTTGCATCAAGCAAAAATATAAAGTTCTCTCTTCCATAAATAATTCTTCCACCTACCAAGTTTCTCTTTAAGCCTCTAATATTCCCACACATTTTTCTTAAACACAAAAGGTCTTATTTCCAACAAAGTGGCATCAGAGCTTGAAGGTCCTAAAAAGATGGCGAATGGAGGTTTCCCTTTTCAAATTCCGATACTCACAAAGAACAACTAGGACAATTGGAGTATCAAGATGAAGGCGCTACTAGGAGCTCAAGATGTGTGGGATATTGTTGAGAAAGGCTTCAAGGAGCAAGATGAAGCCTCCTTAAGCCAAGGTGTAAAGGATACATTAAAGGAGTCAAGAAAGAGAGACAAGAAAGCTCTCTTCCTCATTTATCAATCGGTGGATGAAGATACATTTGAGAAGATCTCCAATGCAACGACGGCGAAAGAAGCATGGGACAAGCTTCAAACTTGCAACAAAGGAGTGGAACAGGTGAAAAAGATTCGTCTTCAAACTCTTAGAGGTGAGTTTGAACGTTTATTTATGGAAGAGTCTGAGTCAATTTCTGATTATTTTTCTCGAGTATTATCCGTAGTCAATCAACTTAAAAGAAATGGTGAAGATGTTGATGAGGTGAAAGTCATGGAGAAAATACTTCGCACTTTAAATCCAAGTTTTGACTTCATTGTTACCAACATTGAAGAAAATAAGGATTTAAACACCATGACTATTGAGCAACTTACGGGTTCCTTACAAGCATACGAAGAAAAGCAAAAGAGAAAAACTAAACAAAAGGAGACTATGGAACAACTACTACAACTCAATGCAAAGGAAGCAAATTATGTGAGTTACAAGAGTCAAAGAGGACGAGGTCGTGGCCAAGACCGTGGACGTGGACGAGGACATGAAGGAGAAAGAAGAGGAAGTTACAACAACTACTCCAACAACTTCAACAATGGAGAAAGAAGTTGGAATCCACAAGCAACAAGAGGTCGTGGAAATGGAAATTCATGGTCAAGGTGCAACAAGTTACAAATCAAGTGCTTCAATTGCAACAAAATCGGTCACTATGCATCTGAGTGTAGATTCTCAAAGAAAGTTGTGGAGAAAGCTAACTTTGTAGAAGAAAAAGGTGGAGAAGAAGAAACTTTGCTGCTCGCGTGCCAAAACCAATTTGAAGAGAAAAGAAACAAGTGGTACCTCGACACCGGCGCAAGCAACCATATGTGCGGCGATCGAAGCATGTTCATAGAGATCAATGAAGCGACAACTGGAAATGTCTCATTTGGAGATGACTCAAAGATACCGGTCAAAGGCAAAGGTAAAATTCTCATACGCTTAAAGAATGGGAGTCATCAATTCATATCCAACGTCTACTATGTTCCTAACATGAAAAATAATATTTTGAGCTTGGGACAATTATTGGAGAAAGGATATGACATCCACTTGAAAGAACATAGTCTTTTCTTAAGAGATTGTGAGCATAAATTGATCGCTAAGGTGCCTATGTCAAAGAATAGAATGTTCCTCTTGAACATTCAAAATGATGTGGCAAAGTGTCTCAAGGCTTGCTATACCGACTCTTCATGGCTATGGCATCTACGATTTGGACACCTCAACTTCGGTAGTCTAGAATGTTTGTCAAAGAAGGAGATGGTGAGAGGCTTGCCTAGTATAAACCATCCAGACCAATTATGTGAAGGATGTCTAGTTGGGAAGCAATTCCGAAAAAGCTTTCCAAAGGAATCAACATCAAGAGCGACAAAACCACTAGAGCTCATACACACTGATGTCTGTGGACCAATCAATCCAAACTCTTTTGGTAAGAATAAATATTTTCTCCTCTTTATTGATGATTATTCTAGAAAAACGTGGGTTTATTTCTTGAAAGAGAAGTCAGAAGTGTTTGAAAACTTTAAGAAGTTCAAAGCCCTTGTGGAGAAAGAAAGTGGTCTTTCTATTAAGGCTATGAGATCTGACCGAGGAGGAGAGTTTACTTCAAATGAGTTCAACAAATATTGTGAAGAGCATGGGATTCGCCGCTTACTAACAGTGCCAAGATCGCCACAACAAAATGGAGTAGTGGAGAGAAAGAATCGGACCATACTTAATATGGTGCGAAGCATGCTTAAGAGTAAGAAGATGCCGAAAGAGTTTTGGGCCGAAGCAGTGGCATGTGCGGTTTACTTGACAAACCGTTCTCCAACAAGAAGTGTGCATGAGAAGACACCACAAGAAGCATGGAGTGGAAGGAAGCCAGGTATCTCTCACCTCAAAGTGTTTGGGAGCATTGCATATACCCACGTTCCAGATGAAAGGAGAACAAAGCTCGATGATAAAAGTGAGAAGTATGTATTTGTGGGTTACGACTCAAGCTCCAAAGGATACAAGCTCTATAATCCAAATAGTGGAAAGATTGTCATAAGTCGTGACGTGGAGTTCGAAGAAGAAGATTGTTGGAATTGGAGTATTCAAGAAGACAGGTATGATTTTCTTCCTTATTTTGAAGAAGAAGAAGATGAAATGGAACAACCAATGATAGATGAACATATTACACCACCTACCTCACCGACACCAAGGTTGGATGAAACAAGCTTAAGTGAGAGGACACCACGACTAAGGAGCATTGAAGAACTTTATGAGGTAACCGAAAACCAAAATGACATTAACCTCTTTTGTCTTTTTGGTGATTGCGAACCTCTAAGCTATCAAGAAGCTGTTGAAAATGTAAAGTGGAGAGACGCCATGGATGAAGAAATAAAGTCAATCACGAAGAATGATACGTGGGAAATTACTACACTTCCACGAGGACACAAAGCAATCAGAGTAAGATGGGTGTACAAGGCAAAGAAGAATGCAAAAGGAGACGTGGAGAGATACAAAGCAAGACTGGTGGCAAAAGGCTATAGTCAAAGACAAGGAATTGACTATGATGAGGTATTTGCCCCCGTTGCTCGTCTTGAAACTATTAGACTAATCATTTCTTTGGCAGCCCAAAATGAATGGAAGATCTATCAAATGGATGTGAAGTCTGCCTTTTTGAATGGTTTTCTCGAAGAAGAAGTTTATATTGAGCAACCACAAGGATATGAAGTGAAAGGGCAAGCAGAAAAAGTCCTCAAGTTGAAAAAGGCGTTGTACGGACTCAAGCAAGCACCGAGAGCTTGGAATGTTCGAATCGACAAGTACTTTCGAGATAAGAACTTCATCAAGTGTCCATATGAGCATGCACTCTATATTAAAGCGCAAAGTGGAAATATTTTGATTGTGTGCTTATATGTTGATGACTTGATCTTCACTGGCAACAATCTAAGCATGTTCGAAGAGTTCAAGAAAGACATGTCAAATGAATTTGAGATGACAGATATGGGGCTCATGGCATATTATCTTGGCATTGAAGTAAAGCAAGAAGACAAAGGAATTTTTATCACCCAAGAAGGCTATGCAAAAGAAGTCCTTAAGAAGTTCAAGATGGATGATGCTAATCCGGTTGGCACCCCGATGGAATGTGGCAGCAAGTTGAGTAAGCATGAAAATGGAGAGATTGTGGATCCAACTCTTTACAAAAGTTTGGTTGGAAGTCTGCGTTACTTGACAAGTACAAGGCCGGATATTCTCTATGCTGTAGGAGTTGTAAGTCGTTACATGGAAGCTCCAACAACAACTCACTTCAAGGCGGCAAAGAGAATCCTTCGATATATCAAAGGTACAACAAACTTTGGCTTATACTATTACTCTTCTAACAATCATGAAATTGTTGGCTATAGTGATAGCGATTGGAGTGGAGACGTGGACGATAGAAAGAGCACTACTGGTTTTGTATTCTTTATGGGAGATACTGCTTTCACTTGGATGTCAAAGAAACAACCTATCGTCACACTGTCAACTTGTGAAGCCGAATATGTTGCCGCTACATCATGTGTTTGCCATGCAGTTTGGCTAAGGAACTTGTTGAAAGAGTTAAAAATGCCACAAGAAGATCCTATGGAAATATGTGTTGACAATAAATCAGCACTTGCTTTGGCAAAGAATCCTGTATTTCATGAAAGAAGTAAACACATCGACATACGTTACCACTTTATAAGAGAATGCATCGAGAAGAAGGATGTGAAGTTGAAGTATGTGATGTCTCGAGATCAAGTTGCCGACATTTTCACCAAACCACTAAAGTTGGAAACTTTCATAAAGCTAAGGAGTATGCTTGGAGTCACAAATCAAGTTTAAGGGGGATGTTGAAAATAAAATTAAACTTGATTTGGGCCTAAAAATATTATTTGGACTTTTGGGCTTAGTTGTTTTGGACTTAAGTAATTTTAATTAATGTTTCTAGAATACTCTTGTAATGTTTGGAGTGTCTAGATATTTCTTAAGGTTGTAGTATTCTCTAGAATACTCTTGGAATTCCTAGAGTTGAGAACTCTCTAGAATTAGTGTGTCTAGAGTTCTCCTTAGAGTACTATAAATAGAGATGTAATTCTACACTTTTGCATCAAGCAAAAATATAAAGTTCTCTCTTCCATAAATAATTCTTCCACCTACCAAGTTTCTCTTTAAGCCTCTAATATTCCCACACATTTTTCCTAAACACAAAAGGTCTTATTTCCAACAATATCATCATAAAATACTTCAAACCAAATTGATATTCACAATATTTCAATAGCACAAAAAACAAACGCCACCTGTAGCTAACTTGCAAATGCGATATCGTAACTATTAATTTTCTAAAACATATGAAAGGTTGAGTTGTCGTCTGAGATGCTGTCATGAATTAAAATCAACAATAGAGCAAGCATGAAACAATAGCAACATCTCATGATCGAAACGAATCGGAAACACAACACATCCATAACTTACAAGCATCAAGTTATATTTGCAATGTAGACACAACCGGTAAATAACTCAAACACAAAAGACATTAACATCATCACAAAATTGAATCACAAACAGCAATAAGTGCCATGAAGTCGAGGTCTAAGGTTTCAAGATTAAACTGCACCGAATAGAAAAATAGTGGCAAGAAACTTGAGCCAAAACTCATGATGCCTCTACCATAGCAGGCATTCCATGAAATATAGCAGCAAACAATGAACCATGAACATGGAGTCAAACATAATCACAACTTACTAGCAGCCTATTCGTTAATTTTAAAAAGGCATAACTAAGATCTTGAAATTAACGCAACAATAAAGCCGAATCAATCCCTTGCGAAAATGAATTCCGCATTGTTGATGCTAGGACGGTGATGAGTTATGAGTTGAGGATGTCGAATTCTCACTGACAAAAGAGTTAATCGACAGAGGTATGCTTGATGACCCACCAAATGTAAAATGGATGTATGAGGTGAAGCATAAGGTGGTTGAACGGAAAACACAATGGCAGCTTATGTGATGGTTTTTTGATGATGCGAAGCCCGGAGATAATCAAGAGTTGAGGTTTCAATGCACTGCCAATGTATAGGTGATTCTTCTTTTTGTGTGTTTCAGAGAAACTCTAGAAAATAAAGGGGAAAGTCGTTTGGGAAGCATTTTCTCTTTGATTTTTCTAGGGTCTAAAAAAAGAATGAGGAGCAGCTCTGAGTAGCTGAAAATTCGTCCCCCTGTATCCTCACAATAATGTAAATATATACACGTGTATACTAAGGTTTAGACTTTTCAAAATGCCAAAGATGCCCTTCTGAAGACTTAGTAAGCAAGAATGATTTTGAAATTAAAAAAGGATAAAATAATGATAAGAAGAAGACAAATAAATAAAAATTAAATCAAAATTAAAAGTTTATAAATTTAATTAATAATTATAAATATTTTGATTAAAAAAAAGAAAATGAATGCACCAAAATTATCAGCGCAAAATAAACTACTTGAAAAAATACAGCATTTTGTCCGATTTTGAAAATAAACTAGGACCGGTAAAAAGGCTCTGACCAATCAAATTGTGACTAAAAAATTGTCGAAAAATAAGACGAGCGCGTCAGGTTAAACTTTGCGAAAAGTAGGTCAATATTACTGACATCTGCAAGATTAAATTCGAAACTTTTCAACCACTGTTTTTTGGTATTTTGTGAGAAACTATTTAATCGGTCTGTCTGTATATCCGAGAGTTCATTCTGGCTGAAATTTTAGATGTTATTCATGATGAAGAATAAATTATGCTATATAGGCGATGTGAAATAAAAATAAAGTCGGACAAATGAAAATTTGAAAAAGGTAGGACAAATTTGGGATATGACAGGTTTCTGTTGTTGCTGATAGGCTGAGGCGTTAGGCACCTGTTGATAGCCTTGCTATTGAGTTTGTTTGATATGCGGGTGGTTGTTGAACTTGATAAAAAACTGGAGTTTGGTTGTGGAACGTGGGCGCAATGGCCGCCACATAAGGTTGTTGAGTAAATTGTACGGGGTACAAAGGTTGTTGTTGAAACTGTTGTTGACATTGAGGCTTCCTGGACTGACTTCTTCTTTCTGTAAACACATCATTAGTTTCACCTTCCTTTTTCTTATGAACATTCCCAAAGGTCTTCTTAGCAACATTTCCACTTGAACTGCTAGCAGCACTTGTCATTTTCCCATTCTTTAATCCCAATTCTACCTTCACACCCACAACCACATTATCAGAGAAGTTGGTAGACACACTAATAATCATTCTTTCATAGAACTCTGGTCTTATTGTATCAATGAACCAATCAGTTAATTCCTTTTCGGTTAGAGGCGGTTCCACTTGTGAGGCGGTTTCCCTCCAACATTGGATGTATTCTTTGAAAGATTCAGAGCCCTTCTGAGCCATGCTCAACAATTATCTTCAATCTGGAGCCAAATTCATGTTATACTTGCAGTGCTTGATGAAAGCGCCTGACAAGTCTTGGAAATTATGAATTCAAGATTGGTCCAAGCTCAAATACCATTTTGCTAAAGCACCCTTGAGACTATATTGAAAGCAATGGATCATTAGTTTATCATTGTCAACATAAGCTGCCATCTTTAGGTAGTACATGATCAGATGGGTTCTGGGACAAATGGCTCCCTCATATCAATCAAAAATTGGAACTTTGAACTTCGGTGGGATCACCAGCCCAGAAACTAAGCACATATCATTTGCATCGGCCTTAAATACATTCTTACCCTCCATAGCTCTTATCTTTCTTGCCATGGTTTCAAAATCTTCCCTCATCCTCTTGTGGCGCTCTTCCCCTTCTTCAGACTGGTCAAGGATATCATAAATTTGATGTCGGTTGTTGAAGTATGGATGCACTTGTGCTTGCATAGCAGTGGGAGTGTAGATTGGAATAGCATGAGGAAACTCAGACGTCAGAGCAATTGTCTGTTGAGGTATTTGCTGAGAAGTCTTGATAGTGAATGGTGGTGGTACAAAATTCATAGGTGAACCATATGGATCACTGGTGGCAACAACTGTAACTGGTGTAGGCTCTACCGTTGTGCCGTTGATCTCAGAAATTACAGTAGTTTGGGTATCTGTAATACCCTAATTTTTACCCCTAAGATCCCACATGTCATTTGCATCTCATCCCACAAACAAGATCACAATATTTGGTTCTCTTTCCTTTCTTTGCAGGTTTGTTCTTGAGAGATCACCGGGCACCCTTTGTTTTCTAATTTGTGTGATATTTGTTTATGTTTATGTTTACTAACCATTGATTAAAATCCAAAAAAAATATTTTTTTTTTCCTTTAATAACTTTTTCAGGAAGAATTTGGATCAAAGATATCAAATATCAGTCCCTCAGCCTAAGTAAATTTCATCTGAAAAAAGTCGAAGTTGAACCGCTGTCATACCCTAAATTTGCCCGTCGGCTTTTGTAAATATTTTCGCATTTTTTGTTACATTTTTCACCTAATTTAATGCCGTTTAGACACGTGTCCACTCCCGATTGGGCGTTCTTCAAATCTCGACTTTTTTGCCAAATAGAAACGTGACACGTAGCCTAAGGGCATTTTGGTAAATCTTGTTTCCATTTTCATTTTCCCATTTTTCTTTTCAAATATTAAATTTCCTGTATATTATTTTTGTTTTAACAATTATTTAATTTAAATAGATTGTTTTATTATATTTTCTTTTTAGAATTAAAATAGTTATTTATTTTTCCTTTAAAATGTATTTTATTTTAATAGTTTTTTAAATAGTTTTTTTATAAGTTGTTTAGAGTTTTATATTAAATAGGTTTTTATTAATATTAGGATTTATTTGTAAATAGTTTTTATTTAATATATTTTTAAAATTATTTAGTTTTTTATTAGATTAAGATTATATTATTTTTAGTTTAATATAGATTTTATTTAATCTTTAGAATATTTTAGTTTTAAAAGATAGTTTTTATATAGTTTGTTTTAATAGGTTTATTAATTAACTATTTCATTTTTCAATTATTAGATATTTTTTTTATTATTTATTTAAATAGTATAATTTTAACTAGGATGTAGTTGGTACTTAGTCATATTTAAGTCAGCATTATTAATCCGTCATCATCATCTTGTTTATCATTTAATTAATTTATCATTAAGTTAAACAACCAGCAACACGTGTCATCATTCCACTATATAAGCTACTATTCATTGTCCCTTACCCTGGGACAAGAACCCTAGCCGCAGACACCAAACCCTAATCTCTAGGTCAAGCCGCCCAAGCTTCAATCTTCATCATCCACGACTAATCACCACCATCGTTCAACATCTTCTCCTTCAATAAATAACAACCAACAGACAAACCTCCATAAACTTCGAGATTCAACATCCATCACAACACACAACTCACTCTCAGCTTCAAACTTTCAACATCATAACTGACACCTCAAACTCGTTCAAACAACCATCGGTTAATCCATCTTCAACTAACTCAAAACTTTCTCCAAACCAACTCATCACCAAGCCCAGAAATCGCAAGACTTCATCAAACTTAACTCAAAAAAACTCAAACCCCTCTTCCTCGATGAAAAAACTCAGACGAACCATCCTAACCCATAGACAAAAACCGTAACAGAAATGATAAACCCATACACCCACCATTTTCAAGTCACACCGCCGTAAAATCCCCTATCATCTTCTCCGAAACCACCAAACCCATTTCTCATTTAGATCTTTAAAACCAGAAAGATAAACAGAACAGAAGAGGAAGATTCAAACCAAACCCATACGAAATCATTCTCCAACAGAACCCATTTTTACGATCTTGAAACAAACAAACCTCCATAAATAACAGCCAACAGACAAACCTCCATAAACTTCGAGATTCAACATCCATCACAAACACAACTCACTCCCAGCTTCAAACTTTCAACATCATAACTGACACCTCAAACTCGTTCAAACAACCATCGGTTAATCCATCTTCAACTAACTCAAAACTTTCTCCAAACCAACTCATCACCAAGCCCAGAAATCCCAAGACTTCATCAAACTTAACTCAAAAAACCTCAAACCCCTCTTCCTCGATGAAAAAACTCAGACGAACCATCCTAACCCATAGACAAAAACCGTAACAGAAATGATAAACCCATACATCCACCATTTCCAAGTCACACCGCCGTAAAATCCCCTATCATCTTCTCCGAAACCACCAAACCCATTTCTCATTTTGATCTTTAAAACCAGAAAGATAAACAGAAAAGAAGAGGAAGATTCAAACCAAACCCATACGAAATCATTCTCCAACAGAACCCATGTTTACGATCTTGAAAGCAGCAACCCATTCCAAACTCGCCGCTAATCTCTTTCCCCAAGCTTGTTTGAACGGAAGCCTAGAAAACCCAGCAACTGTTCTTCCGTAAACGACCAACACCTCCCACCTTCGATCCAAGCCTCACAACCCTCCAAATTCCGTTTTCGAAGACGAAACCCCAACACACACACAGATTTACCCAATCCATAACCAAATCGAAACAGAAATTGAAGAAATTATCGAAACAGCGAGAAAGAAGTTATTGTGAGAGTGAGAGAGACGATTCGAAGGAGAAGAGGACTCGTTCCTTTTTATTTTTGTTTTTTTACTTCTTATTTTTATTATATTATTTTCTTTTTTTTGGATAAATGATTGATGGGCCTCCCGCCCATTTTTCTGTTTACACCCATTGCTGTTTTTATTCAACCCCTGTCTTGTTAATTATATTTTATGTAAATAATCTCTTTATTAATCTCTTATATATTATATATTATTTACTATATGTTTGTTTTATATACATATTAATATATTTTATATATTAGAAGTTCTTCACTTATTTTTTCTCTTAAAATTTATATATATATATATATATATATATATATATATATATATATATATATATATATATATATATATATATATATATATATATATATATATATATATATATATATATATATATATATATATATATATATATATATATTATTTTAAGTATTATTTTATAAACTTTTATTTATTTTTTTAAATTTAAACATTTTATTTTATTTTTAGAGTTGAATCCATTTCGCATTTGTTATTGGGCATTTTCCGCTGTTTTGGTCGATGACGACACTTCCTTCGATTCTCTGTCAAATTATTGATGAGAAATGAAGGATCCGAGACCGATTTTTCTTTCTCCTTTCTATTTTCGACATTTATCCACCTTTGTATATTCTTCTATCTTTTTGGTCGATGAAGAAGTTTCCATAAATCGATTACTAAGTCAATATATTGATAAGTATCGTTGGATCTGAGACCCACCTCTTTTCTTTCTTATTTCTTATTCCGATTCGATTTTATTTTTGACTTATGGATCGATGAAGTCTTTTTATCCGCAAGTGTCAGATTTTCGAAGTCGATAACCTTCCTGATTTCAAATCTATGGGGGATAACCATTTGGGTCATCTTCCTTACTTTGGGATCGCGATAGGCTACCTTCGATTAATCGACATTTTGTTTGTGGTTAAGACGAGATCCCATTCTTTTGTGTCCCGATTCGATATACTAACCAATATACAACTACTTTAATTTTCGTCAAATATTAGTTGCTTTATTTTTCAGTCATTTACATTCTTGTACATATTATATATTCTGTATATTATTATTATCCTGTAAATATTCAACTAATTTATACATTCTCTTAAAACACCTAATTAATATCGAAACCTTAAAATCCTAATTGGTGGACTGTTAATTATATGTCTTGTGTATATCTGTCTCTGCTTTTCATCTGTGGCAGGTTCTTGAAAATCTCTTCGATAAAGAAATAAATTCTTTTCGTATTGAATTAAAGAGAGAGGATTAAGTGTAGTCTTCTTCCTCTCCGAGTGTCGAGATGCTCACTGTAGTGTGAGTGGTTTCGATACTCGTCTTTCAATACGAAGATGCTTCCACCCCTTTTTCTCCTAAAAAACCTCGGTCCCGCACCGAGTGCATTTTCAACTATTTTTCTCCTAAAAAACCTTGGCCCCGTACCGAGAACATTTTCAAACCCTTGCCTCCTAAAAAACCTCGGCCCCGTACCGAGTACATTTTAAAACCTCGGTCCCGTACCGAGTGCATTTTTAAAACACTTTCAATAAGAAATTTAATTTCTCTTTATATTGAACTAAAGAGAGAGGATTTAGTGTAGACTTCTTCCTCTTCGAGTGTCGAGATTCTCACTGTAGTGTGAGTGGTTTAGATACTCGTCTTTCAATACGAAGACGCACCTTTATCCATCACCTATCTCTTTACCACACCTCTTCCCACAACTTTCTTTCACAACCTTTCTCACCTAAAACCTCGGTCTCGCACCGAGTGCATTTTCAAACTCATTCCATAACAAAACTTGAATGGTCGTGGAGTGGTTAGGCATAGGCCTTCTCCTATCCCGAGTGCTGACATTTACCGTAGGGTTCTCTGTCACAAAGCACTTACCATTCAAAACCAAAAAACATCTTTAATAAGAGAACAAAGTTCTCTTTGCATTGAATTAAAGAGAGAGGATTAAGTGTAGACTTCTTCCTCTCCGAGTATTAGGATACTCACTGTAGTGTGTGTTGTCTTGATACTCGTCTTTCAATACGAAGACGCTACGTTCGCCACGCCATTTCATAACAAAAAACTTTGAGATAAAGAATTGGGTACCACCCGCAAGGGGTTACTATCCGAGGATCTACCTCACTCCAAAAAAACAATCTCACAAATCAAATGTGACATCTTGCCTCGCATGGCGAAAACCTAATCATTTCAAAAAGGATATGTTACGTCCGTTCTACTGCAAACAGGTAACGCATAAGTCTCTTCACATGCGAGCAGCAAAACACCTAAACTACTAGAATGCGCACGATAACATCATCCACAAACACACCGGTTATCCGCACCGTAGGCACGAACTACGTTGTTCTGATTTCTCTTACATGTTGAGAATACGTAGGCATAGGATTGCAATAATCCTAGCGAGCACCCTTTTCTCTTTTCCACCATTCCCCAGAAAGGCATGCTACGTCCATTTTACTGCAAACAGGTAACGCTTAAGTCTCCTCACATGCGAGCAACAAAAACACCTAAACTGCTAGAATGTGCACGATAGCATCGTCTACCAGAACTTCCCCGCACACCGTAGGCCGAAATACGGCTGCTCTGATTCTTTACTTCGTTCAAGTAAAGGTACGTAGGCACAAGGGCCACAATCCTTGCCGAGCACATTCCCCCCATATCTGTAGTCCCCTGAACTACGTCGACTCTGACTTTCTCATGTCTATTGAGAATACGTAGGCCTAGGACCGCGAAGTCCTAACGAGTCTGTTCTTCCTCTCTTCTTCCCTGTTACTTCTCTTTCCCTGTTTTAAACCCTTCTCTCTCCTTTGGAACACTCTTTTTATAGCATAATATTTAAACAAATAAATTCACATATTCGACAAACAAATGGTTCCCATCGAGTACGATGGATGCGAGGGGTGCTAATACCTTCCCCTTGCATAACCGGCTTCCGAACCCGTTCCTGGTCACGAGACCATCTTATCCATTTCTTTCTTAAGGTTTTCTCGATATTTTCCTTTCCCCTCATGGGATAAATAAAGTTCGGTGGCGACTCTTCTGTCCTTTCTTTTCGCCTCCCCGTCGTTGCACGATACATTTTTCGAGTAGCGACAACCGCAAACAATTCAAATCATCTCATCAAGAGTCTCCCAAGATTTGGTTAACTTTTATTCAAGAGACTCCAAGGTTCATGTGTTTATTTCCATGCCTTCTTTGGCAAGAAAAAGAATTGAGCCAGAGCCAAGATAGCACATCATAAAGGCCATTTTTCACCATTTTTGTCTGTGGTAATCGGTTACCAATATTGGGTAACCGATTACCCTGTGTGAATTTTGTGAAAATTGGGCAAATTCAAATTCTGCAGCATTTTTGGCACCAAATTCAAATATTACAACATGAGAATATTTTAGATCACTTAATTTTAAATTCCCTACCTCATCATAATTAATCCCTACCATACACCTTCACTAATCACCACTTGATCATTAATTTTCCTCCAAATTCAAATTTCAAGCCTAATTTTGATTCCAAATCAAACTCCAATCCACCAAAATTTCCAAGCATTAATCCTATAAATAGAGACCTCATTTCTCTCATTTCATAATTGATTCACCATTGTTGTTCTTGATACATGTTGGTGTTAATTGCCACAATGTGATTTATTATTGATTCTTGTTGCTTTATCTTTAGATCTTGCAAATTGTGTTCTATTGGTGTTAATTGCTGTTATTTTACTTGAGTTTTTGTGCTCAATTGCATCCTTGATCATGAGGTGTTTGGAGAAATGATTGATCAAGTTTCTACACTTTCTAAAGTTGTTTTGCTGCTGTTTTAGCAATGGTAACGCGTTACCAAATTTGGGTAACCGGTTACCCAGTGTTTTTTTAATGTTTTGGCTCTGTTTTGCTGCTGTTTTAGCAGTGGTAACCGGTTACTAGCTTTGGGTAACCGGTTACCCAGTGTCTTTTTTGCCTTTTTGGCTTTGTTTTGGGACTGTTTTGGTTCTTTCTTCTTCTTCTTCTTCCATTTCCTTTTGATTTTTGCCTTGAAATACACTATTAGAGGTCTTTTTCCTCTTTAAATTCATTGGACTTAGGGTGTAGATGAAGTTGGATAAACATTACTAATTCAAACCTATCTTTAAAGTGAATTGTTTGATTCATTTTAGGTGGTTTGAGTTAATGATATGTTTAGTGCTTTAATCTACCAAGATGAGTGGATGAACTTAAAGATGGAACGATCTTGAACTTGTAACTCAATTTGGCATTCCATCTCCTCTTCTGTTTTTCTTTTGATCGATGAAAATCTCCGATATCATTTGAACTTGTTTCAAGTTCTTGATGAAGATGAGAGGGTTACCTATTTTCTTTTCGTGTGGCATTGCTTTCAGAGAGTGATCTACATATCACTTTTCTAGCATGCATTAGCACTAACATTGTTATTGAACATCCTTAGATAGTCGTGGTTTCTACATAAATTCGATTACGATTGCTTAACATATCGCTAAATTGTCCCATAATCGGAATGCAATCATTCGTGGCTCAAACCTATGTTTGAAAGTCCAAGTATTGTTGATTATTTGTCTTAAGGCCATCACCTATGAAGCTTGTTGTTAGGAGGCTTTGATTTTATCAATCCTCTAATGAGTCTTCATCAACTTTGGCTTAAGTGCATAAGTTAACCATCGTTGATCATTTGCTATAACGACTAATCACTAACTCACTAACGATATCATTGTACTAATTTTGTTTATGTTTCCTTCTTGCTCCCTATCTCTCTTTATCTTTATGCTTCATTATTATCATCTCATCTCATATTATTGTTTATGCTTCCATTATTTTTCCTTTGTCCATTAGACACATGTTTATGTTTCTGCTCTTTTCTTTTGTCCACTTGGACCATATCTTGTTTAAAACACTAATAAAGGATTAAACATCTAAAAAACTTGGTGCTTTTAACTTTGTGACTATGCTCTTGGACTATTCTTAGACCTTGGACCTTTGGACTTAGAATTATGACTTTTTCCCTATGCTTGGAGTATTATGGATCTTTGCCTTTATTTGGCTTGTTCATTTGCTTATGCTCAAGATGAATGGAATTCTTATTTGGCTTGCTTTGGAGTGTGCTACAAGTTGGTTAGATCCTTCTTATCTCTAGCTTTTATTTTGCTTTCTAGGGTAGTCACATCATCTTCTTCCCTTCTTATATTTTCAAAATCTTCTCCCTCTTTTAAAACCTTCTTGCTTTCAAACTTCAAAACAACTTTCACAATAAAACCTTGACTTTTGTCAAGTGATTTTTAAACTTTGTTTTTCTTAATAAATGTCAATCAATGTTAATCATATTTTGACCAATTTCAAAAAGATATAAAAAACACTTTACCTCATTCAAACTTTTTGTGCCTTTGTGCGCTTGTCATTTTAAATTTTTTTCATAAAGTTTAGACATGAGTCATTTTCATAGTTGAGATATAATTATCCTATTCCTCATAGTATTAAGATTTTTACATTTCCACTTAGATGTTGAGTGATAGATTTGTTGATAATCCAAGCAAAATCCTCCATCTTTAGGTGATGCAAATGTTGTTTCATACTTGTGGGTGACTAGTCGTAGTTTTCTCCTTAAAATGACTACTTGTCTTTACATTTAAAAATCAATCAAAACCAACCAAGTTTTGTTATTTATACCACGAACTACGAGGTTTTGATCCTATATTGCACTTTTTGGGTACGTAGGCATGAGGCGATAAGTCTCTCCAAACACAAAAATCTTAAAAAATAATTCTCTTCTCATCTCCTCAATCTCTTTTCAAACAATCCTTTTTCAAACCAAAAAGTGTAGATATTTCAAAGGGCTCCTATAGAGTACTATATACGTTTTGGGTGCTAACACCTTCCCAATGCATAACCAACCCTATTACCCTGATCTTTGTTCTTGTTCTTGTTTTAGAACTCTTTAGTTTTGTTTGCTCTTTTTCCTTTCTTTTTTGGATAAAATAAGAGTGCGGTGGCGACTCTTGCATTTTTTTAATTAAGTTAATCAATAGCTTACACTCACAAATTTCCCCGCTACAGAAAAGTGGTGACTCTGCTGGGGAAATTGAGTATCTGGTTCCTAGTGGGTTTCGCCTACTTTGATTTATTTATCGCTTTTTGTTTGATTTATTTGTTATTGTTTATTCTGTTTGGTGTCTGGTGATTTGTGTGGTGAGATAAGTCCTATACCCGAACTTGAGTGCACTTATGATAGTAGGGTTGTATAGTCTTGTAAGCTTACGCGGAGTAGTCCTTACTAAGCTGACTTGAGATCCCCCGCTCAGTGGAGGCCCCTTTGGGATTACTGGTGTCTTACGAGTAGTCGTAATTGGCATTACTTTTTCCGCCCTGGGAGCCTGAGAAGCTGAGGACCTTAGAACCCTTTAATCCATCTTGGACTTATTAAGACATGGTGCGGTGGCTATTCAGGTGTAGACTTGAATTAGTTGTTACGCGATACCACACTCAGACGAGTTTCTCTTGAGAATACTGTTGGCCGATGAGTAGTCGTTTAAGCCGATAATATCCAAAAAATGGAATTATGACTATGGAAACTTTTTAGAACCTTGTTCTGCAGGTGATGATATAACCTTATTATATACCATTGTGGGTTGGTTCTTACCTTTGGCTTCATGCTCGTGCCGAACCTTTGAACCTGTGAGCTTTGTGTGTCTTGTTTGTGGGTGTTGCATCTTGCACTCATGCATTCATGGGCATTTTGTTTCAGTCGGTTTTTAAGGATCTCAGAGATTTTCCTTTGCAAAAATCGCAGATATTGTGATTATGGATATTGGAAGGAGAAACACTCAGAAGTGCAGTTTCTGAACTCCCGATCTTACAGATTTAAGAAAGCTAGTGTCCTTGGTAGTTGATCATTCAGGCTTCAAATCTTGTTATGGGAGGCTTCTATTTATTCTTTCTACCAACATGGAAGATGAAATTCTGAACACCCTTATGCAATTCTATGATCCTGTCTACCGATGCTTTACTTTCCTAAATTATCAGCTATTGCCAATCTTAGAGGAGTATGCATATCTTATGGGTGTGTTAGTCTTTATTGAGTTGCTTGAGCGACGCGTCGTGAAGAGACATGCAGAGGATTTATTTTCCTCTACTACTTCATCTGCTCATTCTCCTACTTTCGGTGCTTGGAAGAGTATTGTGGATCAGCTCATGTTAGAGAAAACCTCCATGAAGGAAAACTATGAGAGAGAGATTAAGAGACTCCGAGGGAAGTATCAGCTCGGATCGTCATCAGATGCTCCTTAGGACCTAGATTTTTCTTATTAAATTTTGATATTATGTAACTTGTACTTCCAAGGGTAACTCTTTCCAATATTCAATGAAATGAGATGTTTATCAAAATTTTAAAAAGTGTTATTTCCTTACAATATTTGTAATTTCTTTATATCTTAAAGATCCTTGAAAACTGATTGAAACATTTGCATTTGCATCCGCATCTTGTGCATTATGTTTTTTCCTTTTCTAGGTGTCTTATTTGTTTCTTTTGGTCTTCGTTCAGCCAAGTTGTCGCATGACTATAAAACTCGAGCTAATCTTAAGAAAAAGATGGATCAGTTGCAACAAGAGAACCGCGAGCTCCGTGAAGAGGTATCAACTCTAATGGATAGTATGGAAAGATTCACTGCTACGATGGAAGCTCTGGTAGCTGCTCAGAATCAACCACCACCGCCTCCTCCTTCTCCTGTGCAGAGAACTGTGATTTCTGAGATCGGATCAAAGCCCATTTATGTGGCCCCGATTAATGCTGCTCAATATCAGACGCCTAATGGTTTCCCTTGGGGCATCGCCTTTCAATTATGTGCCAAAGGGATATCAGCCTCCTGCTTCTAAAGGTCCAAGAATTCCTGCTGTTATGACTGTACCACCTCCTGTGGTTAATGTTGTTCCTAATGCTGAGATTCTGATTGTTCCTACTACTGTACCTGTACCATCGCCTGTGGTTCACACTACACCTTATGCTGAAGAGTAAATTTTCCACACTGCTCCGAGCAAGAGTTTGGATGTTATTGATCACATGGATGATTTTCAAGATCAGTTTGCTGAGATGCAGAAAGAAATCAGGGCTTTGAGGGGAAAAGAGTTATTTGGGAAGAATGCTCACGAGATTTGTCTTGTTCCAAATGTGAAGATTCCTACCAAGTACAAAGTTTCGGATTTTGAGAAATACAAAGGGAATACTTGTCCACAAAGCCATTTGGTCGTGTATGCCAGAAAGATGTCTACCTATACTGATAACCATCAGTTTCTGATTCATTATTTTCAAGATAGTCTTACCGGTGCTACACTGAAGTGGAATATGGGACTTGATAGTTCCCAAATCAAGACATTCAATGATCTCTGTAAAGCTTTTATCCATCAGTATAAGTATAATCTGGATATGGCGCTGGACCGTGATCAACTCTGCATATTGTCTCAGAAAGAGAAAGAAACTTTTAAAGAGTACGCTCAGAGATGGCGCGAGATCGCAGCTCAGATAAGCCCTCCGCTTGAAGAGAAACAGATGACCAAGATTTTCCTAAAGACTTTGCGAGTGCTCCTAGTGATTTCACGGAAATGGTTAATATGGGAATGGGATTAGAGGAAGCTATCCGCGAGGGACGTCTGACAAAAGAAGGTAGTTCTGGAAGTACGAAGAAATTTGGTTCTGGTTTTTCTAAGAAAAAGGATGGACAAACTAATGTTATCTCTCAAGAGAGGTCTAGAAGATGCAGAGTTATGAACAACAATGGCAGTCGTCGTCAGCAACAAATAGCATCTGTTACACCCGTATCAGTGTCGCTCCTGCTGCTCTAGCTACTTCAAGTTATCAACCATATTTCTAACTAAAACACATAAAAATACTCAGCAAGGTCGTGCGCAGAGGAAAGCGCAATTTGATCCTAATCTAATGTCGTATACTAAATCATTTCTGGCTTTGATAAAGAAGAATTTGGTTCAGACTCGTGATCCTCCAGATGTTCCTACTGATATTCCATGGTGGCATAGGCCAGATGCCCATTTTGCATTTCATCAGGGTGCCTTTGGGCATGATATTGAAAATTGATATCCTCTAAAATAGGAAGTTGCAAAGCTTGTAAAAAGCGGTATTTTGTCTTTTGAAGATACCAATCCAAATGTGCAATCAAATTCGTTGCCTAATCATGGTAACACGACTGTCAATATGGTTCAAGGTTGTCTTGGCACGCACCATAATTTTGCTACAACTGCAATTCTTGAAGATAACTCTGAAGATTACATCTTAGATGGTTCTGAAAATGATTCCATTCCTGCTGAAGACTGGGAGCCTTATTTGGAAGATCCTGGATATGATTATGAGATAGAAGATGCATATGTACCCTTCTAATCTCCTCGACCGAGACTTAAGAGACCTGAGTATGAAGTCAGTGCTATCATTGAGGATGATCAAGAGGAAGAAACATCCAACTTTGTTAAGCGTGGGTTGATATGCAAGAATTGGATCATTGTTGACGTTTCTACTGTTGTTCATGTTTCAAAGTATTTTTTTTTGTTTCTTTCAAAAAAAATCCTTTCACTCTGCCCAAGGTGAAAGTGAATTTGTGAGGGCTTTGTTTCAACTTTTATCATCATCAATAAAATGTTATTTTGTTTATCCATATTTTGTTTTCTCTTTTTGCTTTATCTTTGAAAAATGGTAAAATAAAGAACTAAACAATAATAATTTTATTATCACTTTTATCTGCATAATACTTGCACTTTTTGTTCATATTCTAAAGTCAAACATAAATTATTGTGCCGATTGATTGTTAAACCCATTAAAAATAATGACCCAATGCCCTCTCCCAACTTTGAGTTCCCCGTGTTTAAAGCAGAAGAGGAGGATGTTGAAGAAATTCCTGATGAAATTTCCCGATTGCTTGAGCACGAGGGAAAGACCTTTCAGCCTCATGAAGAGCCGGTGTAATTAGTTAATTTGGGTTCTGAAGATGATAAGAAAGAAATCAAGATTGGGGCACTGTGTCAGTCAGATGTTAAGAAGAGGATGGTAGAGCTTCTTATAGAATATGTTGACGTGTTTGCTTGGTCCTATCAAGACATGCCTGGTCTTGATACTGATATTATGGAGCACCGTTTTCCGTTGAAGCCTGAATGTTCACCTGTGAAGTAGAAATTGAGAAGAACTCATCCTGACATGGCTGTGAAGATTAAAGAGGAGGTTCAGAAGCGGATTGATGCTGGTTTTCTTGTGACTGCTAAGTATCCTTAATGGGTAGCCAATATTGTGCCTGTTCCAAAGAAAGATGGAAAATTCCAAATGTGCGTTGACTATAGAGATTTGAATAAAACAAGCCCGAAAGATGATTTTCCACTGCCACGCATTGATTTGTTGGTAGATAATACTTCTAATTTCAATATCTTTTCATTTATGGATGGATTTTCCAGTTATAATCAAATAAAGATGGCACCTGAGGATATGGAGAAAACAATATTCATTACACCCTAGGGAACATTCTATTATAGAGTGACGCCCTTCGGTTTGAAAAATGCTGGTGCAACGTACCAGAGAGCTATGGCCACTCTGTTCCATGATATGATGCATAAAGAAATTGAGGTCTATGTGGATGATATGATTTGTAGGTCAAAGACTGAAGAACATCATATTGAATACTTATTTAAGTTGTTTCAACGTTTGAGAAAGTTTAAGCTCTGCTTGAATCCTAATAAATGCACTTTTGGTGTCTGTTCTGGAAAGTAGTTGGGCTTTATTTTCAGTCAGAAAGGCATTGAAGTTGATCCTGGTAAAGTTAAAGCTATTTGGGAAATGCCTGCACCCAAAACAGAAAAACAAGTAAGAGGATTCTTGGGACATTTGAACTATATCTCCCGATTTATATCGAATATGTCTGCCACATGTGCGCCGATCTTCAAGCTTCTCCGCAAGGATCAGGTTTGTGTATGGACAAAAGATTATCAACAAACTTTTGAAAAAATTAAAGAATATCTGCTTGAACCTCCTAATTTGTCTCCTCCCGTGGAAGGAAGATCTTTGATCATGTATCTGACCGTGCTAGAAGAGTCTATGGGTTGTGTTCTGGGTCAATAAGATGAATCTGGAAGAAAAGAATTTGCTATTTATTATTTGAGCAAGAAGTTCACCGATTGTGAGTCTCGGTACTCAATGCTTGAAAAGACATGTTGTACTTTAGCTTGGGCTGCCAAGCGCCTCCGTCAGTATATGTTGAATTGTACAACTTGGTTGATATCTAAAATGGATTCGATCAAGTATATCTTTGAAAAGCCTGCTTTAACTGGGAGGATTGCTCATTGGCAAATGTTGTTGTCAGAATATGATATCGAGTACCGAACTCAAAAAGCAATAAAATGAAATGTTTTGGCTGATCATTTGGCACACCAGCCAATTGATGATTATCAACCTATCCGATTTGACTTTCCTGATGAGGATGTGATGTATCTAAAGGTTAAAGATTATTAGGAACCATTACCTGAAGAAGGACCTGAGCCTGGATCCCGATGGGATTTGATTTTTGATGGAGCTGTTAATGAATATGGCAATGGTGTTGGAGAAATTATTGTTACCCCTCATGGTTCTCATTTTTCTTTCACTTTAAGGTTGGTTTTCACTTGCAAAAATAATGCGGCTGATTATGAAGCATGTATTATGGGCTTGGAAGAAGATATTGATTTAAGAATTAAGATCCTTGATGTATATGGAGATTCAGCTCTGGTGATTAATCAGATTAAAGAGGAGTGGGAGACAAGTCAACCTGATTTGATTCCTTATCGTGATTATGCAAGAAGGTTGTCAACTTTCTTCAATAAGGTTGAGTTTCACCATATACCAAGAGCAGAGAATCGAATGGCAGATGCTTTAGTGACTTTATCCTCCATGATTATGGTAAATCATTGGAATGATGTGCCAAAGATTGATGTGACGCGTCTTGATAGACCAGCTCATGTGTTTGCAGTTGCAGAGGTTCTTGATGATAAACCTTGGTATTATAATATTAAATGCTTTCTTCAGAATCAAGAGTACCCACTTGGGGAATCCAAGAAGGATAAGAAAACTTTGAGAAGATTGGCTGGTAGTTTCTTCTTGAATAATGATGTGATGTATACAAGAAATTATGACATGATCTTGCTTAGATGCGTGGATAGACACGAAGCAAACATGTTGATGAAAGAAATTCATGAAGGATCCTTTGGTGCTCGTGCCAATGGACATGCAATGGCTAGGAAGATGTTAAGGGCAGGTTATTATTGGCTGACGATGGAATCTGACTGTTGTAAGTATGTCAAGAAGTGTCATAAATGCCATATTTATGCTGACAAAATTCATGTGCCTCCAATTTCTCTCAATGTTATCTCTTCTCCATGGCCTTTCTCCATGTGGGGAATTGTTATGATTGGAATGATTGAGCCTAAAACATTGAACGGACACCGTTTCTTATTGGTGGCTATTGATTATTTTACCAAATGGGTTGAAGCGGCATCATATACAAATGTGACCAAGGAAGTAGTGGTCTGGTTTATCAAGAACCAAATCATTTGTCGGTATGGTGTTCCGAGCAAGATTATCACTGATAATGGGTCGAATATGAGTAACAAGATGATGAAGGAATTATGTGATGAGTTTAAGATTGAGCATCATAATTCTTCTCCTTACAGACCTAAGATGAATGGGGTTGTTGAAGTTGCTAATAAGAATGTTAAGAAGATCATTCAAAAGATGGTTGTTACATACAAGGATTGGCATGATATGCTCCCTTTTGCTCTGCATGGGTATCGTACATCTGTCCATACTTCAACAGGGGTAAACCATTTCTCTCTTGTTTATAGCATGGAAGCAGTGCTCCTGGTAGAGGCTAAAATCGCTTCTATGAGAGTTTTGATGGAAGCCGAACTGTCTGAGGCTGAATGGTGCCAAAGTAGATACGACCAATTGAATCTGATTGAAGAGAAAAGAATGAAGGCCTTGTGTCATGGCTAATTATATCAATAGAGAATGAAGAAAGCATTTAGTAAGAAGGTTCGACCTCGTATATTCAGAGAAGGCGACCTCGTGCTCAAAAAGATCTCGAATTTTACCAATGATTCTAGGGGCAAGTGGACTCCTAATTATATGGGCCCGTATATTGTTAAAAGAGCCTTCTCTGGCAGTGCATTAATTCTTACAACTATGGATGGTGAAGAGTTCACTCGTCCTATGAATACCGATGCAGTCAAGAAATACTTCACCTAAAAAGATAAAAGAACAGCTCGCTAAGTTAAAAACCCGAAAGGGTGACTGAGGCAAAAATGAGTGTCTCGGTGGATTGAAAACCCAAAAGGGTGGTCCAGGCAAAAATTAGAGACAAAAACAGAAATAATCATCCCGGTAGATTGAAAACCTGTGAGGGAAATCTAGGCAAAAGTTAAGGATTATGGCAAGTAATTGCATCTGGCTAGTCTTGACCGCTTGAAGCAGTATTTCCTATCGAGGATTTTACTTCAATCATTCTCAGATGAAGTCTCAAGCACAGTTGGAATTCAAAGTTTTTAGGGAGAATAATGGTCATTGTATTTCAATGTAGCCCTTTCCATTGTACTTACCATTTTTCAAACTTTGTAATGATCCGTGTAGTTACGCCATTTGTGGACTACCATTCTATCAATAAAATTTGGGCCTTTGTCCCTTTTTTTGCAATTCTCATTTTGTTTCTGTTTATAGAATTTCATTTTATTTTTGATGATGACTTTTGAAACAAATGTGAATAACTGATTTAAAATTTTGAAAAAATTGTAAAAACATTTTTCTTTGATTTATGAATATAAAGAGGAATGCCAACAGTAATCCCAAGAATGGTAAAATCTCAAACCGCAAAGCTTAGTGTTTTCCTCAGCGGAGTTTGTTCTTGTTGATTTTCTCCTCAGTAGAGTTTGTTGATGTTTTCCTCAGCAGGGTTCTTTCTTGCTCCTCTGGTAGAATTTATTGATAGCTCCCCAGTAGAGTTGTGTGGAGGTTTCTCCAGTAGAGTTTGTTGATATTCCCTTAGTAGAGTTTTGTTCCTTTGGATAACTAGATGAGTGTTGTTCGATTTCCCCAGCTAAGTCTTGATTTAAATTTTCTCCAGCTGAGTATGTTTCCTTCATCTAGCCAGGTTATGGTCAGACAGTTGAGCAGTTTGAGGACCACCTCTCCTTGATGTTAAAAGCCCATGCAGAGATTTGTCTTTGCTGATTCCTAGTAGAGGTTATGCATCTTTACTTTGGACGTTTCCCAAGCAAAGAGCAATTTTGCTTTCTTCTAAGAAGTGTTGATATAGCAGTCACCTGTCGGGTTTTTCTCTCACCATGTGTTTGGTATTGATTTAAAATCCCCCACAACTTGACTTTTTGCTATGATGTTAACTTCTTATTTTCCCCGGCAAGTCCAAGACGTTTCTCTCAAAGTTGCATAATCCCCAGAGAACTTTTTCTGATATCCCTAAAAGAGTTGTGTTATTCCATAGTGGAGTTGTATAGATGTTTACATGATTCCAATCCTCAGCAGATCTCTTCATCCCTTTGAAGCAGATTTCATATGGACTTTTCTTATCCCCAGGCAGAGTTGGAAGATTTGTGTTGCTATGTTTTCTCCAACTGATCTTTCCCTCGAAGCGGAGTTCATGTTGTTATCCCCTTTTTGGATTATCGATGTTTGAAGATTGATCTTTGGGTTTTCCCCCTAAGCAGTATCTCCATCTCCTCAGCGAGATTTGAGCCTTGTAGTAGGATTTATTTTCCTTTGATGGCTTTTGTTTATCTCTTGCAGGATTTCTTTTCTTAAATTCCTAACACTGTCGCGACTGCGAAAAACACCCGGCGATAAACAGAAGAGTCGCCACCTTTATTTATTCATCCCATAGAGAGGGAAAGGAAACGATCGGAAAAACATGACGGGAAAGGGAAAGACAAGGTCATCGCAACCATGTCTGGATTCGGGAGTCGGTTACGCAAGGGGAAGGTATTAGCACCCCTCACGTCCGTCGTACTCGACGGGATCCATGCATTGTTGTCTATCTAAAAGGGTGATCAACTATCTAGATAAAGGTATCAGGGACAAAAGAAAAAGAAAGGACTCGACAAAGCATCGCTGCTCTGGGCCTACGTATTCCCGTCTGGTACGAGAAATCAGAGTCAACGTAGTTCGGCTAACTACGGGTGAAGGGGGGAAGGTTGCTTGCCAAGACATCGTGTCTTGTGCCTACGTACTTTCATCTGGTATGAAAGATCAGAGCAAACGTAGTTCGGGCTAAAAAGAACACCAGTTGGTTCAAAAATTTTTTAGGCCCGAGTAGGGTTAACAATCAGTTCTAGCAGTTGGTGTATGCAGCTCGAGCATGGGAGACTTAGGCGTTACCGTTTGCAATAGAACTAAGAGTTAACAACACTCTTTTTCTGAAAATATTTTCTTGATTAAGATCCCGAAGGATGAAAAAGGTTTGAAGTGTTTTTTGTGTTTTTTAGAGAAGAAGTGTTTTGAGTTTGATTTGTAACTCATGTCGCACTAGAGACTATGATCTAAGAGCGAATGCGTCGTATATAACCCCAAGGGTGTACACTAACCACTCTAGGTCATTGAGAGGAATCCACCCAATCACCATTTCTCAAGTAGCTTAAGGCTCGTAACGTACAAGACTTGTCATTCTTTATTAAGTATTTTATTAATGTTCGAAGATGAGAAGAGAAGAAAGGACACTAATGGGAGACTAATCAATCCTAAAAGTTATCATGCAAAGTGGACTTAAAGTTGGGATACAAAAATGGAACTACCTAATGTTATCATGCATGGTTAGGCACCTAATGTCTATCATAACCTTGAAAGGTTAGAGAACTTATGGGGAACATGGCAAAGAGAAGCAAAAGAAGAAGGAGAAAGAACATGCAAATGAAATGCAAACATAAGATGCACAAGTAGAATGAAAGTGGGAGGAAAATAGTGTGGGGCAATATCCTCCACAATTTCATCTCAACCAAGCATGCATATGATAAAAACAAAGAAGAAATGAGAAGAAGAAATGCACAAGAGGCAACCACACAAAAGGGTGCAAACAAAATCACATATGGAAACATTAAATGGAAACAACAAGGGAAGCACACAAATGAACAAACAAAACCAAATGTTATGACCTAAAAATGAGCAAGCATTATCCTTAACATGTTAGCAACATGAATCAAAAGGCATTGAGGGTTCAAAGGATCCACAAATGTCATGTCCAAGTCAAACTAGGTCAAGATGTATGTATGAACCTCCTTTGGAGGTAACTTGACTTGCAAGTTACCTCAAAATTAGGAAAATGATTCAAAAATGATCAAATAAAATGCACAAGGTACCCAAACATGTTGGCAAACAGAGGCCAAAAGATTATAATCAAAATTAATTCACAACACCACCAAAGAAATTGATTCACAAGGGTGTCCCATTGTTAATGAGGATTGTCGAGGGTCAAATGAAATGCATTAAAAGTCAACCCAAAAGTCAACTAACAGGGGCGAAATGGTCCTCAAAAATTGGTCAACTCATCATGGATATGAGGATCAATTTTCAGTCATTGGATCAAAAGGAGATGAGAGAAACAAAATCAAGAACCAAACATGTCAAGATTTAACTCAAATAAAACACTTCTAATATTTAATTCCATTTTTAATTGAAAATAAAACTAAAAAAATAAAATAAAAATTTCTAAAAATAATAAACATCTTAAAATGTCCAAACAATATATTTGTGGAATTTTTACATTATTGGAAGTATTTTAAATGGAATTAAATCAAAACATAAACAAAACAAAAATAAAAAAGAAAAGAAAATAAAAATGAACAAAGGCTTGGTGCAAATAGTAAACAGAAAGCGTGTAAAATCAAACTAGGCTCACAAGTGGGGTGCAAAGAGCAAATAAAGGCCCAAGTCCAAACCAAAGCAATGGGCTCAGAATGATCAGGTGTTGTAGTCAACAAGGCGTGCAAGGTGAGACGCGCTAGGGTTCATTGGATTGATCAGGTATGCACATCTAAAGGCTTACACACAAACATGTGGCTAGGCTGGTAAAATAAATGAAATGCAGCGTTTCCAATGGATTAGGTATAGCAAGGTCAAAGCGCGCATACAATAGGTCTTAATCTCATCCATGTAAATAAAAGTAATCAGATCTAAAGGCTCACACGAGGACATGTACTCATCTTCCTCGTTTAAACATGGTAATGGGGGGGGGGGGGGGGAACCAGGTGACAGAGCACAGCGGCTCCGGTCACCATCTCCGGTGAGTCAAAAACTCAGGTGGAGTTACACTGAACCAAATCACACAAACTTAAGGTCCAAATTTATCTACATCTCACGTAGAATCCAAATATGCAATTATTTTTTTGTTTTAAGCAACACACAAGCCAGATCGAAGAGAAACAGTTTGAAGCTCAAATCAAAAATATCATCAAACAAACACAAATATGAACCAAAATCTGCCTACACAAGTAGGACTTCAGCATAAACCAACAATGGAGCAATAATGATGCATAAATAGTAAGAAATTTGGATTTAGAAGTTACCTAACGGAATAGCTCCGTTGGACCTTCTACCAGTGCTTAAACTTGATGAAATTGTGCAGATTTACTCACTGAAGTTTGCTAGAGATAATTTTGATCTTGAATTTCCTTGAGAATGCCTAAATTTGCTTTCACGATTTTCAAATTTCCTTTGCTTGCTCCAACTGTGCTTTCACCAATTCTCCACAAAAATGACTGAATCAGCTCTCAAAAATGATCTTAACTTTATATATGATGGACTCAGCAGCAAATGAAGGCCCAATTGTGGCTGAATTGTGAGAATTTGTGAAATGCCCAATCTCACTTTTCTCATGTCCATGCATACGTGAACAACACCAATTACCCTTGTTTTTCATTCCAAATCACTGCTGGGGACTTAATTTGATCATGTGGATGTGATTTATCCCTTGAATTGATCAAATGGTGGATATTGGTTTGTCAAAATTCCACTTGAAAATGCCTTTGGAAAACACATGAAAATGTCTACCAAAAATGAAATCCAAAATTGACATGTTGTTTGTTACATTCTTGTCACTCAAAAAATGCATAAACATGCCTTGAAATGGTTAGAAATGGATTAATTCCATTTTGTGATTTTAAACTTTCTTCATGAAAAAGTTACACATCAATTCTCCAATCCAAGCCAAATCCATGACTCCTTGATGTTTGGTTGGGAAAATAACCCCATTTGGAGCAAGTTTCATGTTGGAAAGATTTTCATTTGAAGTGTGTAAAGTGGTGAAATGGACCTATAATGAAAATGACCTGTAATCCTACATTCCTAAAATACCCCTGCCTTACAAGCCTCATAACTTGAGTTCTACAAATCAGATGAAGGACTTCTAGTACTCTTTGGAAATCTAAGATCATTTGGAACAACTTTCATGTTTTGGTCAAGGTGAGGAGAAACATTCTTCTAGGTCAAAAGTGACTTGGAAGTTGGTTGACTTTTGTTGACCAAAATCACATTCATCTGAGGACCTGTAACTTGTCAGCATTATAACTTGAGTTCTAGAAATCAGATGAAGGACTTCTAGTACTCAAAAGAAATCTAGAAACATGTTCTACAAGTTTCATGTTAGGTTCAAGATGAGATGAGACTTGTATCTTGAGATAGGTGGTCTTGAAGTTGGGTACTAAATAGGGGATTTTACACTAAGAACCCTAATTTAGTAACTTCTCACACTCTTGATTCTTGATGAATTGATCTTGAAATGATATATTAGACATATCAACACAACATCCCATGACCATAGAGACTTGTAATTGAGTCTTAATCTCCTTTGGTTTCACAGTTGACTGAGGGTTGACCAGATGAAAACCCTAGCTGCAACACCTTAGACTGTGGCTTCTTCCACATGACACAACAACTTGAACAAACTCCAACATGGCTCTCAAAGCACTCAATGAGATTTCTCAACATCCCATATCCATAATCATGGATTCACAATCCTCTGATGATCTTCAATTGGCCTCCAAGTTAGGAACTGACCCACATACATCCTTTGACCACCTCTTGGTGACTTGATGACCATTCAAACTTGAGTAAAACCCATTGCTTAGGCTCAACACTCTGGGTAACCTTCTATTGCTAGTCACACCTCTTGATCCCCTGCTAAATGAACAATGATATGCAATGCAAATGCTAGAACAATGCAAAGAAACAAAAGCCAGCTAAAGAAAAAGGTTGGGCAAATTTTGGGGTGCAACAAACACGATCTTTAGTGATGTCTCCAGCTTGTAGAGATTAACCGAGTATTTCAAGTGGTGTTGTGATGTTTTGTTCACCCTCTGTTTATTCTTTTTTTTCTTCTATTTTGTCAGCATATTCATACGCATATGCATTGCATGCGCATTCATTTTTGTGAGCATATCATGTTTTTTTTTGCATTGTGCATCCTACATTTTTGTTGGTGTTTCTTTGCTCTTCGGTGTTGTTACCCTCGCGGAGTGGGTGTGTCCTTTCTCCATTAGAGTGTTGACCCATAAGCAGAAAATGCCCATCCTTTCTAATTCCCCACTAAGTTTATGCCTCGTGGAAGATGTTTGTTTTAGCTTTCCCCCCAGCTTTTATCTTGATGGAATTATTCCTCATTTGAGTTATTTCCTCATGGGGTCGAGTCTTGTTTGACCGTTTCTCTCCATTTTTTTCCTGGATTGAACTTTGGTCTCTTGCAACAGTTATTTTGGATTTCCCTGGGCTGTGAAACCTTGATGATGAAAAGGTATTTATTTCTCCCTTTTGAGGATTTATTTTCCTCGGCAGGAATTTGTTTATTAATCCCCATTAGAAGATGAAGATTTAAATTTCCCCAGCGGTGTTTTGATAACATTCTCTTGGTAATTGCTTATGTGACTTCATGTGACAGCCTCTTTATTTCAGCGACTTGTATGTCCCCAGCAATATAAACCTTACTTGGTAACAAATAGAAGCCTCTTTATTTGAGCAGCTTGTGTAATCTCCATAAATTTATTCGTATCTTCGTAATAAATGACATTTCTCTAGTTCATTTTCAGCAGAGAAGTTTATTGTGAAATGATGGATCCTTATTCGACCAGCTTTTCCATCAAATGGAATCTCTGTGGAAGAATTCTCGATGCGAAGTTTGTTGTGAAATTCTCAACAGATGGTTGTCCCTTTATTTGAGAAGTCTGTTGTATGATTTAACCTGCCCGTATCTTTTTCGTAGATTCTCGACAGAGTTATTGATATTTCATCCCCAACAAATGGTTGTCTCTTTATTTGAGAAGTTTGTTGTGTGATTTGAGCTGCCTAGTGACAGGTAGCTGATGATATATTTCTTTCTCCTACCAGGTGACAGGTAGTCGAGTGTGTTTGTCCTACCCAGTGACAGGTAGTCGACCTTTATTTCCTTCTCCTATCCAGTGATAGGTAGTCGAGTTTGTCCTACCCAGTGACAGGTAGTCGACATTTGTAATACCCTACCCATTAACTGGTAGCAAGTATTCCTTGTAAGTTCATTACCTTTATTTTCTACCTAGTGACGGGTAGCCGATAATGTTTCTTCATCTTTTGAGTATATTGCCTTTATTTTCTATCCAGTGACAGGTAGTAGGTAATATCCCTCATCCTTTTTGGTCAGTTACCGTTATATTTTCTACCCAGTGACAGGTAGTCAGTACTTTTTTCTTGTGAGTTCATTACCTTTATTTTCTACCTAGTGATAGGTAGCCGGTAATGTTTCTTCACCTTTTGAGTATATTGCCTTTATTTTCTACCCAGTGACAGGTAGTAAGTAATATTCCTCCTCCTTTTTGTTCAGTTACCGTCATATTTTCTACCCAGTGACAAGTAGTCGGTAATCTTTCCTTGTGAGTTCATTACCTTTATTTTCTACCTAGTGACGGGTAACCGGTAATGTTTCTTCACCTTTTGACTATATTGCCTTTATTTTCTACCCAGTGACAGGTAGTCGGTAATCTTTCCTTTGGTTTATTGCCCTTATTTTCTACTCAGTAACCAGTAGAAAGTATTGTACCTCTTATCTTCGGTTTGAGTATCTTCGCCCAGTAACCGGCAGTTGGTATCTCTTCCCACGTTAGGTCATTTCCTTTCCTTTATCGGAATATGATCTTTCTCTTTTGTTTTCCCCTGTGGAGTCTCTTTTCTTCTTTTGCTCCCCAACATTTGTTTGTCTCCTGTGACATACCCCCCCATAGAGGTCTTGTGTTTGCATATCATACCATTAGCATAATCATATCATTTCCTGGCCTCTTAGGGCCAAAAATTGGGCTTATTTGTTATATTTAAGTCTCTTCTATCTGGTCGAGACAATTATGTCAATCTTCATATCTCCGAATAGAAGAAACTTAAATAGAGGCAGCTGTAATACCCTAATTTTTCCCCCTAAGATCCCACATGTCATTTGCATCTCATCCCATAAACAAGGTCGCAAGATTTGGTTCTCTTGCCTTCCTTTGCAGCTTTGTTCTTGAGAGATCATCGGACACCCTTTGTTTTCTTTTTTGTTTAATAACCATTGATTAAAATCTAAAAAAATGTTTGGTTTTCCTTTACTAACTTATTCAGGAAGAATTTGGATCAAAGATATCAAATATCAGTCCCTCAACTCGAGTGAGTTTCATCTGAAAAAAGATGAAGTCGATCCGCAAAAAATTCAAATCATCTGATCAAGAGTCTCCCAAAATTTGATGGACTTTTATTCAAGAGACTCAAAGGTTCATGTGTTTATTTCCATGCCTTCTTTGGCAAGCAAAAGATTCGAGCCAGAGCCAAGATAGCACATCATAAAGGCCATTTTTCACAATTTTTGTCTGTGGTAATCGATTACCAATATTGGGTAACCGATTACCCTGTGCGAAATTTGTGAAAATTGGGAAAATTCAAATTCTGCAGCATTTTTGGCACCAAATTCAAATATTGCAACATGAGAATATTCTAGATCACTTCATTTTCAATTCCCTACCTCACCATAATTAATTCCTACCATACACCTTCACTAATCACCACTTGATCATTAATTTCCCTCCAAATTCAAATTCCAAGCCTAATTTTGATTCCAAACCAAACTCCAATCCACCAAATTTTCCAAGCCTTAATCTTATAAATAGAGGCCTCATTTCTCTCCTTTCATAAGTTTTTGATAGCCAAAATCACCTTGTCAAATTCCTTCTTGACTCTCAATTTTCTCCAATTACCAAATTCACCAAAGCTCTTTCTTCCATTGAAAGTTAATAAGTTCATCATTAGAACTTACTAATATTTGAGCTAAACCTTCATCCATTCACTTTTTCATCATAAACTCTAGTAGATCATGGATTTGCAGTGTGTTTATGGAGCTGATTTGAAGAATTTCCAGATTTGGAGTGGTAATTTCTTGATCCACCATTGTTGTTCTTGATACATCTCCCACAATGTGATCTATTGTTGATTCTTGTTGCTTGATCTTTAGATCTTGCAAATTATGTTCTATTGGTGTTAAATGCTTTTATTTTACTTGAGTTTTCATGCTCAATTGCATCCTTGATCATGAGGTGTTTGGAGAAATGATTGTGAAATTCTGGTATCAGATATGAGATGTCGAAGGAGATGTTCCCGACACAAATATCTGTATAATAAGAACAAAGATAAACAAAAACAATTGTAAAGAGACACAGCAATTGTTAACCCAGTTCGGTGAAACCACACCTATGTCTAGGGTCTACCAAGCCAGGGAGGAAATTCACTACTAGTAGAATTAATTCAGAGCTAAACTCTAAGTTTACAACTCCTCACTTAATCTCTACCCATGCAACTTTTGCCTAGAACCCACTAGACAAGAGACACCTCTCACTCCCCCTCAATCACAGCAGTGATAACAGTCAATACAAAAAGGAAGACTTTAGAAGACACTCTTCAAAGTCACAACTTGATCTTGCTTAAAAGCTTCAATCAAGTACAATACACTCTTGCTTACAAGCTTTGAGTGAACAATTTACAATTAACAACCTAGTCCAATTCACACATTAAACAATGAGTGAATGATTCACAAAACTAACACACACGAAGCCTTAAAGCTTAAACAAATGCAAACACTTTTAATCCTTGCTTCTATGATCTTCAAGCTAGGGTTTACGCCTCTTTAAATAGCAATTCAGAATGGGCTTGGACTTTAGCAAAAATAACAACAGGATTTGAGAAGATTCTAATCTTCATCAATAGCAATAGATTTGATTTGATTAATCAAATTTAATCAAATCATTCTTCCAATCTTCAAACAATCTTTTGAGAATAACTCCATATCAAATCAAATCTGATCCACAATAAGTGTATCAGAAACGCCTTTAGAAAACCACCAAAAACGCGCAGGTTCACACCAGAATAGTGCAGCAAGCTTGCACAAAAAGATATGGACACATAAATACATTCATACAGAATGTTTAGTCTATGAGTGTCAAGACATCTTGTTTGACATCATGGAGAAAAGACCTGTTAATAAGTCCAAAGTAACCTGCTGATCCTGACAGACAGATGTCACGACATCCTGTAGGACATCTCGTGATTACACCTAGTTTTACCAAAATGTCTGCCAATCAAGAACTAACAAACTCCCCCTTTGGAAAATTTTGGCTAAAACAAATCACAAGAAAAACAAACACCAGTAAAGAGTACAGCACAACAGAAAAAATATATCACAGAGGAAGAGTAAAAGCAAGGCTCCCCCTCAGCAAAACAACAAACATCACAACAGCCCAAGCATAACACAAAGCAGCCCACAATCTTCACAGCCTTCAGTAACCTGTAACTCCAAGCATACAGACAAATAAATAACAAAGCTACTACAGCATTCAGCAAGCTACACAATGGCCCTAAAAAGGAATAAACAATCATCTAGCCGGATCAGCGTCCTGTCAAACCAATCAGAGCAACATACACCATCTTCCCATCTTCTTCTTCAGCTACACACCTGTTATACACACCAGCACATCTAGCCATATACAGATTATTCTTCTCCCCCTTTTTAGCCATAATTTTTGGAACAAAAAGCTAAGATATATAACAGAGATCAAAAGATTAGAAACAATCAAGTTAAGGGCATAAAGACCCCAGAAATATTACAACCCATAGGCACATAAGGTGCAACAAAATCAGTCTATTCTGCCAAGGCAAACAATACAAATAACAAAAAAACAACCCAACAACAAAGCAGAAAGCTTAATCTTCATCTTCAGAAGCAGAGCTAGAGCCAACATCTTCAACATCAGTTGGGACTTCTTCATTATCATCTTCAGACTCTTCCCCAGACCCATTCTTATCATCTTTTTCACTAGCATTATCAATGTTGGCAGCATCATCTTCAAGACATTGAATTAATGATTCCAACTTGATCTTCCTTGCTGTAGCAACATTAATTGTTTCCCCTAATTCCCTACAAGTTTCTTTTAACTCAGCAATTATCCTTTCCTTTGAAGCATTGGCCCTTTCACCATATGTCAGAAAAATATCTGGAACATGTCTTCCAGCAAAAAGTTTGTAATGTAGGGACAGTACAGACTCTCTCTTGCAAGCAACATCATTAGAGTTTAAAATCCCAGGGTGTTGATTCAAGATAATCTCACAGATGAGGGAGGGGAAGGCAATAGGCAGCTTGATGGTACTTGAAGTAGAATTCTTAAGAATTTGATCAAAAATGTACAATCCAAAATTAAAATCAACCTTGCTACCTACAACATAAATGAACCTGCCTAGCCCAACAACAATGGTGGAGGTGTGCTTGGTAGGAACCTAGTTTGCAGCCCCAATCCTGTGAAGAATGGCATATTTCACACTGAGTTGTCCGGCTGACAACTTACCTTTTGAAGGCTATGTTGTGACTTGATTGGCAGTGATGACCTTGCACACTTGATTGTCTGAAGCAGACAACTCTTCCTCACCATCATTTGACCTCCCTAGAAATCTGTTGATAACAGCTGAAGAAAACTTCACGCACTTCCCTCTAACAAAGACCTTCATATATTATTTTCTATTCCTGTTAGTAATGGAATCAGGAATGTTCACAATGAATTCTTTCACCAGCCCTTCATAACACTTGGAGAAGCCAGTGACTGTTTTGAGCAATCCAGCCTCATTGATTAGGTCCATCACTTCCTTGATTTCTAGAGCATCCTTTCCCAGCTCCCTTTCCAGAGCAATCCTTCTTTGATACATATATCTCCACTTGGTCACACTGTTAATGGAGTGAAAAGAAATATTGTCCAGAGGAGCAGCAGACACTGGTCTAGGAGTTTTCTTGGCAGTGTATTTCTTCACATGGGCCATGCAGGAACATCCTTTACAACATCTTCATCAGAGTCAATATTCTCAACAATTACCTTTCTCTTATTGGAGGCAAGAGAGACCTTGCTCCATACCTTGGGGGGTCCAACAAGAGTCCTTTTCTTTTGGCTTTTGGAGGGGGATTCCTCAAGCACAGCTTTTCCTTTCCTAGTCACCAGTCTCTTGGCAATACCTAGGAAAACATTTCTGATGAGCTCATCATCTGATGGCACATCTTTAACATCTATAATATTGTCAGGAACATCATTCATATCATCATCTCGACCAATATCTTCAACCTCATTCACATCATCATTCAGACCTGCTTCATCACCCTTATTCATATCATGCACCATAGAACTGGCAAGTTTTTCCAAGTTTTCAGTGTTAGGGTTGCCATTAGAAGAGGGTTTTTCAGCATTTTCTTTTTAAGTTCTTATCAATGCTAGGGGATGGATCAACACGAGAGAGAGGAGTGGAAATACCATGCACATTATGATCTCCATAGAGGATCTTGGTGACAAGTTCCCTAATGGATCTATCTACATAAGTAGAGCCTTTCTTGTTTTTCATTCTATCAATGTTGTCAGTAGAAGAATCAGAGGTTTTACCTTTGGAGGGTTGTTGGGTTTCGTTTGCATATGAAGGAGCAGTCTTGGGAGCTTCACTTGCATCACCAGGAACCATATTAAGAGGAGCAACATCAAGAACATCATCAAAAGAGATGCTCATAGGATGAGATTCAGTGTGGGAAGTCTTGGTAGAGGCAGCATCACGTTTGGGAGACATTTTGATGTTTCTGAGAGTGGAGAAGTTTTGAGAAGGTTGGAGGTAGGTTGCAAAGGGTTGAATACGCAGAGAGAGGAAGATAGTCTGAAGAGTAGTGGAGGCATGAGAGTTGAAGAGGCAGTTGGAGGGAAATATTTGAGTGGGATAACGTGCTTGAGTAGACAAGGGTATGCTATGTAATAAAGAGGGATGTTGGAATATCTCTATTGTAAGAAAGAAAAATCTTTTAAAAGCAGAAATCCCTTTTTGCAGTAATTGCTATAAATCCTCATAAGTACAAATCTCCAATTTTCTTTTCAAAGTCCATCCTGATTTGCATTTGTTAGAACAGTGGTAAAGTGTCGGGTTATTATTATTGTCTCCACAGGGAATATAAGATTTTTCCGCCGTTCGACAGTTGTTAAATTCGTATTTTTATAATATCAAAGGGGTTTGGTTTTAAAGTCGGTATCTTGCATAAAAAGTTATAAACAACGGTAAAAATTAGGGTTTGTCGGTTTGAATAAAGATTGCCAAAGTTAGGTTTCGGTAATCACTTTGCATGCATAATTCCAATCAACATTTTGTAAACTCTTTTTAATGATCAACACATTCACAATATCCTCTCAATATGATTATCTCTAACTCATATTGTGATGTTTACCATTTTGATCCATTGTTGATCTCTCACACAATCTATCAAAATGACAACTTTAAAGCTTAACATTTTAAGTGAACAAGACCATCCAAGACTATCTCTAGCTCAAGAAAAGAGAAGGATGAAAACCTAGGTCAAGAGTTGGAGAATATTTCTCAATCATTAACCAACACAAAAGATTGTAAATGAAACAAGGTTTTCAACATATATTAATCATCCAAGAGTTTACAAATGAGGATCATCCATACACATACAAAGTTAAATGATTACCTACATCTAACCTTGACAACAAGATGAACTTAGCTACTCATTCTCATGGTAGCTTGGAGTAGAAGAAAATGGAGAAGATGAAGAACATCCACTTCGAAGAATCGATGAAGGATGTGATTCCACTTCTTCTTGATTGCACAAAATCAGCAAAAATGAAGAAGAATTGATGTTTTTAGGGTTCTAGAGCTCTATTGTAATGTTACAAGATCATCATCATCCAAGTACATCACAAAATAACCAAATGAACTACAAGATAAAAGAAAACTTCACTTTGTAGCACAAAGTGAACAACAGAACAAACAAGAAATCACTCTTCCTCAGACAAGTCATAATCATCTTCACCATCATCATCATCATCAACATCATCATCAGCAACATCAACATCATCACCAACAGCATCCTCCCCCCTACCGAAACTGGGCCTGTCCACAGGCCATGCAACATGCTCAAGGAATTGCTCCATTGTCATCATCGGGTGGCTCCCAGCAGGATCACGAATTTGCAGCTGCAACAGCTGCATCGACTCATGGAGATCACAAGTGGCGCGCTGCTGAGCAGCCATCCAATCCCAGTTATATTCACAAATTTGCTGCTGAAAGGGGTCATAAACAGGAGGAGCCTGACCAGAAGAATCACGGCCACGCCCGCCGACAGCAGTACCTGCACCAGAAGTCTCACCAATTGCAGGTTTAGCTCTACAGAATTTCTCCACATACCTGTCATCAATCGTAGCCGGGATAGTGACATGTCGTCTCTGAGGAATGTCCACCCCAGCATGAGCACAGAGAGACATAATAAGGCAAGGAAAAGTCAGCGGGGCATTTTTGCGAGCCGCTGACCCGCGACGTCCATTGAGAACAACCGCACGCATCTCATCCGCGATGATGCGAGCAATGTCTATCTGGACATTCAGAAGGATGGAGTGTATCAGATGTGCAATAGGTAAGGGTACAGAGCTGTGGTGGGACCTGGGTACAATGTTCGTCAGCACAAATAACAGGATCAGTTGTACCAAGGGTTTCATGTCAGCGCGGAGGTACCGAATAGCTACCCCAGAAGAATTCCGCATTGCATCGCGGCCTTCCAAACATAAATCTCTGGTCATAGCATCCTGATCGCGATGCTTATTCAGATCCCGGTGGTAGTCGTCAATTTGGCTACCTGTCAAAGAGAGAGGATTACCCAAAACATGATTAATGGACCTCCGATCAAACCATACCATAACACCCCGAACCATCGAGGTCCAACTGAACACTTCGCCGTCGTCGGGGAAGGCGTTCGCATAAAATTCTCGCACTATTTCAGCGTTGTAGCCGTCAAGTGGAGTCATCAGACGGTCCCACTTCTTTTGTCACAAAGAGAGCATCAATAGTGCGGTAGTCTCCTGTGTCACTCAGATTAAACCTTTTCTCAGGCACAATGTTCCGCCTCTCAAGGGCTTCATAGCGAGCATGGTGAGTAGCGCCTCGGAAGCTGTCCTGGTCAAAGCGGATTGGTACTATACGAGAGGTAGTGGTCTTCCTCTTGTGAGGGTTGATCACTCTTGGTCCCATTCTGCAAACACAAACACAAACAAACACAAGAAATAACACCAAACAAGTTAGACGGAACTACAGCACAACATAGCAAGAAAAGAAAAACAATTCTGCAACATTCGCCTAGGTTCGCCAGGCGACTCCTGGTGAATGCTCACTACCGTTCGCCTGGCGAATGCCAGCGAAGGTGCGAAAATGCACAAAAACAGAACTTCTGCAACTGTGTTAGATGCAACCCAATGGTGTTCTACCCCCTTTCTCATTACCAGACGCAATTTTAACATGCAATCACTATTTTACACAGAAAAACAAAAGGGGTTTTCTTAACCTAATCACCATTGCAGAAGTTCTGAACCTAATCATACTTGGATTCACAAACATAATTGCACAGAAGTAAACTCTCAGAAGTAGAAGACACAACAGTAACAATACACAAAATGAAAGAGGCAAAACAACAGAACATACCTTTGGATTGAGATTGAGGAATTGCAGCAAAAAGACAAGAGAGTAAATTGGGAGGGAAATGTGAATGTGAGGCAATTGGAAAGAGGCAGAATGGGACGCTAGGGTTTCTGAAAAGAGAAAAAGAAGAAACGGTTTCTGGGCCCAGGTGGCCCATCTCAAATGCCTATATTTTTTAACTGATGTCGCACATTCGCCAAGCGAAAGCCAGCGAATGCTCGCCAGGCGAACACTCGCCTCCATTTTCCGGGTGAATGCTAGCGAACATGACAGGGTTTTAGGATCTGCTGCATTGCTCACATCACAAGTCCACTTCCAATGCTTTCTCAAAAATGCATAAAATGACATAAAAACGTGTAGATACTTACAATGTTGAGGTGCCTCTCAACAAGTGCTTGTTTAACGTCGGATAAGCTCGACGATCCATGATGCTCACACTGGAACATCAAGAAGAAACGCACAGCTTTCTCGGTCCACATGATCACCGAGATAAATCTTTAAGCGCTGACCATTTACAGTCCAGCTGTCTTTCTTTTCCAAATCCTCAATTACCACGGCTCCGAAAGTTTTCACTTCTTTGACTCGGAACGGTCCGGACCACTTAGATTTTAATTTTCCAGGGAAAAGCCTCAACCTGGAATTAAACAACAGTACAAGCTGCCCGGATACGAATTCTTTCTTGCGGAGCTTTTTGTCGTGGTACTCCTTCACTTTCTCCTTGTACAACCAACTTGAGTGGTATGCGGCATTGCACATCTCTTCCAACTCAAGAAGTTGCACCTTCCTCTTATCACCGGCCAACTCTTGATCAAAATTTAAAAATTTTAAAGCCCATAAGGCCTTGTGCTCCATTTCAACCGGTAAATGGCAAGTTTTACCAAAAACCAATTGGAATGGAGTTAGCCCAATTGGAGCTTTATAGGCCGTGCGATACGCCTGTATAGCTTCATCTAACTTTTGTGACCAATCCTTCCTTGAGTTTGACACGGTTTTTTCCAAAATTCTTTTAATCTCTCTATTCGAGACCTCAGCCTGACCATTTTCCTGCGGGTGGTACGGAGTCGTCACCTTATGCGTTACACCGTAATGTTGTAAAACTTTTTCTAACGGTGCATTGCAAAAGTGTGACCCTCCGTCACTTATCAACACCCGAGGGGTTCCAAAACGGGAAAAAATATTTCTTATCAAAAAACTTATGACCATTTTAGAATCCGCTCTTGGTGAGGAAATCGCCTCAACCCACTTTGACACATAGTCAACTGCTACCAACAAGTATTCGTTTCCGAAAGACGGTGGGAATGGTACGACAAAGTCAATACCCCAACAATCAAACAATTCTACCTCTTGGATATTTTGAAGAGGCATTTCGTCTCTCTTTCCTATCCCACCGATCCTTTGACAACTGTCACAATTTTGCGCATGGGCATTTGCGTCTTTAAAAATAGAAGGCCAATAAAATCCCGATTGAAGGACTTTATTCGCCGTTCTAGCCCCGTTAAAATGACCGCCATAAGGATATTTGTGACAGTGCCATAGAATACTTTGGGCCTCATCACCCGTAACACACCTTCTCAACAAATTATCACCTCCCAGCTTAAATAGATAAGGGTCATCCCACACGTAGTACTTGGCATCCGAGAGGAATTTCCTCTTTTGATTAGGAGTTAGGTCGAGCGGCACAAAACCACTCGCCTTGTGGTTTGCAAAATCCGCAAACCACGGTCTCACTTGCACTTTAAAGAGTTGTTCATCAGGAAACTCTTCTCGGATGTCCTTTTCTAAGGTAGTCACCTCATCATTGACAAGACGAGACAAATGATCTGCTACCATATTTTCGGATCCTTTTTTCTCTTTAATTTCTACATCAAATTCTTGCAACAAAAGGATCCACCGGATAAGCCTTTGCTTAGAATCCGGCTTGGTTAGTAGATATTTAATCGCCGCATGGTCGGTGTAAACAATTACTTTTGAGCCAATAAGATATGACCAAAATTTCTCGAGAGCATACACTATTACAAGCAATTCTTTTTCTGTTGTGGCATAATTTACTTGGGCCTCATTAAGAACTTTGCTCGCATAGTGTATGGTATGAAAAAAAATTTCTTTCTGTTGGCCAAGCACTGCTCCAATAGCATAGTCGCTAGCATCACACATTAACTCAAAATTTAAGTACCAATTCGGAGCAACTATGATTGGAGCGGTGACCAATTTCTCTTTCAAAATCTCAAAATCTTTTAAACATTCATCAGTTAGGAGAAATACCTGGTCTTTGGCAAGAAAATTACTCAAAGGTCTAGCCACCTTTGAGAAGTCTTTGATGAATCGCTAGTAGAAACCGGCATGCCCCAGAAAACTTCTGATTCCCTTTAAGTTAGCCGGAGGAGGCAACTTCTTTATCACATCTACTTTAGCACGATCCACTTCGAGTCCTTTTGACGAGACCTTGTGGCCGAGAACAATCCCCTCCGTAACCATAAAGTGGCATTTCTCCCAATTTAGCACCAAATTAGTCTTCACACACCTTTCAAGCACAGTTTTCAAAATTTCCAAACATAAACCAAAGGATCCCCCAAACACCGAAAAGTCATCCATAAAAACCTCCATCGTCTTCTCTATAAGATCGGAAAAAATGGCTTGCATGCATCTTTGGAAAGTTGTCGGCGCATTACACAACCCAAAGGGCATTTTGCGGTAAGCGAAGATTCCAAATGGACATGTGAAAGCCGTCTTCTCGTGATCGGCCGGGTCAACCGCAATTTGGTTGTACCCAGAATAGCCATCAAGAAAACAATATAATTCTTGTCCCGAGAGTCTCTCTAGCATTTGGTCCATGAACGGAAGTGGGAAGTGGTCTTTCCCGAGTTGCGGTGTTTAACCGCCTATAGTCTATGCACATCCTCCACCCTGTTGCTACCTTTGTAGGGATCAACTCATCTTTCTTATTGCGAATAATGGTAACGCCCCCCTTCTTAGGAACCACATGCACCGACTCACCCAAGGGCTATTCGAGATAGGGTAGATCATCCCCGCATCCAAAAGCTTTACAACTTCTTTCCTAACAACCTCTTTCATTGTAGGATTCAAGCAGCGTTGCGGTTGAGCCACCGGCTTGAAATCCTCCTCCATTAAAATTTTGTGCATACAATAAGAAGGACTAATTCCTTTAAGATCGGAAAGAGTCCACCCCATCGCTTCTTTATTATTTTTTAACACATCAATTAAAAGGGATTCTTCATTCTTTGACAAGAGGTTGCTAATGATAACCGGCTTCTCTTCGGTTTCATCTAGAAATGCATACTTCAAGTTGTTTGGTAACTCCTTCAATTCAATTATTGGCTTTTCATCCGTGACTTCCTTTTTCAAGACTTCTTCCTCTACTTCCCATGGTTGCAACTCCGTAAGACTATCGAGTTCTCTTAAACATTCATCAAGAGCTTCTTCTTCTTCTAAAGTGAAAACTTTGAAGGAGTCATTAAGGGCTAGATCCATGGGGGTTATGTCATGAACATGTTTTTCAACTTCAAAGGTTACCTCTTCAATTACATCAATCCGGAAACTATCACGCTTGTCATTTGAGTGCTTCATTGCTTCAAAAAGGTCAAAAGTGACCTCTTCGTTTTGTACTCTCACCTTCATTAAACTGTCGTCTACATCAATCATCATCCGAGCGGTTTTCATGAAAGGTCTTCCAAGAATTAGCAGCGCATCATCGTCCTCCTCCATGTCAATAACAATAAAATCCACCGGGAAGAAAAACTTGTCCACTTTTACCAACACGTCTTGAGCTACTCCATGAGGATGAGTAGTAGACTTATCGGCTAATTGTAACGTCATTATGATGGCTTTAATCTCAATGTTACCAAGCTTTTTCACAATAGACAAAGGGATAAGATTGATGCTTGACCCCAAATCGGTTAATCCCTTTCCAACATAAACGTCACCAATGGTAACCGACAATGTAACTCTCCCTGGATCAACTTCCTTTCTCGGTAGAGTACGTTGGATGATAGCGCTATAACTTGCATCAAGCACTATTGTTTCCGGCTCCGTATACCTCCGCTTCTTTGTAAGTATGTCCTTCATGAATTTGGCATACTTCGGCATTTGTTCCAAAGCTTCGGCGAACGGAATATTGATTTGCAATTGTTTAAAAATATCCATGAATCGGGCGTAATGTCGTTCATTTTCTCTCCTAGATGGAGCATGAGGATAAGGTAACTTTTGAATTGGAGTAGTGCTCACTACCTCCTTCCCTCTATATGCTCTAGGGTTTCTTTCTCTTTTCTTCTTCACTTCATCCACCTTCACTTTTTCACTTTCATTATTTTCAACTACACCATTTGTTTCATTATTTTCTACTTCTACCACTTTTTCTTTTTCAACTTCACCATTTTTTTCATTATTTTCTACTTCCTCCTCACTCCATTCACCAACTTCACCATCAAGTTTTTCATCAATTTTTTTCTCTACCTCTCTTTTTTCACTCTCGTCAACCAACTCTTTTCTACTTCTCCTCTTAATCGCCTTACAATGTTCCTTCGGATTTGTTTGCGTATTTGCCGAGAAAGATGGTTCGGCTTGTTGTTCCGCTAATTGCTTAGCGAGTTGACCAACTTAAGTCTCAAGATTTTTTATCGCCGCATCATTGCTTTTTTGATTCGCCATAGACATTTGCATTAATTGCGTCAATGTATCTTCTAGCATAGAGGTTGCAACCGGCGATTGTTGAGGTATATATGGATTTTGACGGCTAGAGTTACCACCCCTATAACCTTGGTTATGGTGGTAGTTACCTCTAGGTTGGTACCCTTGGTTTCCTTGATAGTTTTGTTGTTGTTGTTGTTGATGAGGATGTTGATATGGTTGTTGTTGTGGTTGCCTTTGTTGGTAATCTCTTTGATTAGCCATGTAGTTAACTTCTTCAAATCCGGGAGGCGGACAAAATCCAGTGTCATGTTCGCCCTTACAAAGCTCGCAACAAGCTATTTGTTTAGCTTTTGACGGTTCCTTTAAATCTTTGATTTGTTGAGTTAGAAGTTCCACTTGTTGTGAGATAAGCTTGTTTTGGGAAAGAATTGCATCATTCGTCCCTAACTCAAGCACACCCGGCTTTCTTTGAGCTACCCCTCGGTTATGGTTCCCTTGGTGATCATTAAGTGCCATCTTATCAATTATTGCGGTTGCATCATCGACACTTTTTGACATTAAAGAACCTCCCGCCGTAGCATCCAATAAGGTCTTGTGAACCGAAAGGAGTCCATTGCGGAAAATATGAACTTGAGTGAGCTCATCAAAACCGTGTCCTTTGCATTTTCTTAACATAGATTTGTAACGCTCCCAAGCTTCATTGAGTGATTCACTAGCTCCTTGAGAAAATACTGCAATCGCAGTTTTAGCCTCCATGAACCGGTTGTGTGGAAAGAACCGTTCAAGAAACTTCTCTTCTAAAAGATTCCAATCTGTCATGATAGTTGTCGATTGGTCAAGATACCACTCCTTCGCTTTCCCAATTAAGGAATGAGGGAATAGTCTCCTAAATAATGACTCTTCGTTAGCTTCGGTAGCTCCCGTTGCACCCGCAATCTCATAGAATTTTGTAAGACGAGTAAACGGATCCTCATGGTCTAATCCTGTGAAAGGATTTTGATAGACTAGAGATAGGATTCCCGTTTTCATCTCGGCTTGCCTTCCATTCTGAAGATTCCGTGCAAACTGAGCTGTATATCTTGGACTGTTCGTGCATGGAGTAGAAACTGGTGGTGGAGGTGGTGGTTCTGCCATAATTGGTGTAAAATGTGGTGGTGGAGTAGAAGAACTTTGTCCTTGTTCTTGTCTTTGTTTAGCAAGTTTCCTCCTCCGTCTTGTTTTGCTGTTCAATCTTCTCGCGATCTTTTCTATTTCGGGATCGAAAAGGAGTTGGTCCTTGGGAATCTGTCCTCGCATAAACAGAAACGAAAGCTGCACATTAAACCACACAAATTAACAAGCACAAGTCAAATATTCAAATTCTATAAATTCAGCAACTATTGCATTGCTTGCAATATCAATTTATATTCCCCGGCAACGGCGCCATTTTGTTAGAACAGTGGTAAAGTTTCGGGTTTGTATTATCGTCTCCACAGGGAATATAAGATTTTGCCGCCGTTCGACAGTTGTTAAATTCGTAGTTTTATAATATCAAAGGGGTTTGGTTTTAAAGTCGGCATCTTGCATAAAAAGTTATAAACAACGGTAAAAATTAAGGTTTTTCGGTTTGAATAAAGATTGCCAAAGTTAGGTTTCGGTAATCACTTTGCATGCATAATTCCAATCAACATTTTATAAACTCTTTTTAATGATCAACACATTCACAATATCCTCTCAATATGATTATCTCTAACTCATATTGTGATGTTTACCATTTTGATCCATTGTTGATCTCTCACACAATCTATCAAAATGACAACTTTAAAGCTTAACATTTTAAGTGAACAAAACCATCCAAGACTATCTCTAGCTCAAGAAAAGAGAAGGATGAAAACCTAGGTCAAGAGTTGGAGAATATTTCTCAATCATTAACCAACACAAAAGATTGTAAATGAAACAAGGTTTTCAACATATATTAATCATCCAAGAGTTTACAAATGAGGATCATCCATACACATACAAAGTTAAATGATTACCTACATCTAACCTTAACAACAAGATGAACTTAGCTACTCATTCTCATGGTAGCTTGGAGTAGAAGAAAATGGAGAAGATGAAGAACATCCACTTCGAAGAATCGATGAAGGATGTGATTCCACTTCTCCTTGATTGCACAAAATCAGCAAAAATGAAGAAGAACTGATGTTTTTAGGGTTCTAGAGCTCTATTGTAATGTTACAAGATCATCCTCATCCAAGTACATGGTATGGGCTATATAAAGCAACTAATAAAGTAAAAAGGAAGTGCTGTTTGTGCACATTCTCCAGGCGAACCATGACCTTCGCCAGGCGAACCAAAAATAACTTGGCACTTCAAAGTGCCTCTGGCTAGCAAACCGCCCTCTAAGGTATCGTGTATTCGCCAGGCGAACAATTCACTCGCCAGGCGAACATTCGCTGGCTTCACTCGCCATGCGAACTTTGGGTGGTTTTGCTACTGGAATCTGCATGAGGAAAGCTATCACTTCTTCGCCAGTACCTTCGCCAGGCGAAAGGTAGCGAAGCTTCGCTGGAACCTTCGCCTGGCGAACTTCCTATCATTTAAGTCTGGGAGTTAATTTTGAATTATTCGCTCCAGCTCGCCAATACTCACCAGGCGAATATTCGCTGGCACTCGCTGAGCTTCGCCAGGCGAATGCCTTGATTTGCAACATTCTCCAAGCTTCTTTGTCTTGTCTCCCAAGGTGCTCTTATTAGTGTCAATCCTGCACACTAACAACAACATTACACACACCATTCACTTGGATCACATCAAAATGAAACTAAACAAATTTTACCACTAAATCAAATACTATTAGATGAAAATGATTAAAAATACTACTAAAAAGAAGTCAAATAACTAATCTAATTGGGATCTAACAGCATTCAAAAATTTGGTAAGAATATTGGCCTGTTGATTTTCTGCCGAGACATGCTCAAGAAGCTCCCTAATATAGTGACACCTAGTTCTGCCATGTTGAATAGGGTTCTTGGAACTATTCATTGTACCACAGTATAATGTCATGACATTTTGTATGACAGTATACTCTGTGAGCATCTTCTTCATCCAAACAAGTTGAGAATAGCTACTCCCAGCAACTATGTAATCTGCTTCTGCAGTAGACAAGGATACACAATTCTGTTTCTTGCTAAACCACGAGATGAGGTTGTTTCCCAAAAACAAACAGGCTCCAGATATGCTCTTTCTTCATCAGCCCAATCACAATATCCAGACACCATAACCCAGACTCATGGTTATATAACCTCCCATGCTTACTTGTCCTATTGATATACTTCAAAGTTTTCTTGAATTTTTCCACCTCTTCTTGCATGGTATTTATAGCGACATAAGCATACTTCTTTCCAACAAAACTTTCCACCTGCATAGGTCTCATTGAGTCTATGTGAAGAAGTTCCAATACTTTAAAAGAAGTGAGATGTTGGAATTTCTGATGTGACATCCTTGTTTGTTTTCTTATTTGGCATTCACAACTGATTTTTCTTTCTTCAAGTTTTTGTTGAGGAATACATCTGTCAGCTTCCAAAGATATGATCTTCTTCATTCCTATTAGATGTACATGCCCAAGTTTCTGGTGCCATAGTCTTACTTTATCTTCTGTGACAAGACCACACTTAGAGTTCTGAGAAGCCCATAGATAACAATTGTCCTTGGACCTGAATCCCTTCATGATCAGTTCTCCCTTTTTATTTGTAACCAGACACTCAAGTTCAGTGAAGTTGACACTTAAACCTTAATCACACAGTTGACTAATGCTAATCAGATTGGTGGTTAATCCTTTGACCAACAGTACACTGTCAAGATCAGGTGTTCCTGAGTAGTTTAGTTTGCCAACTCCCTTGATTTCCCCTTTGGCCCCATCTCCAAAGGTTACATAGCTAGTTGAGTGAGGTTTGATGTCAACCAGCAGATTTTCATTTCCAGTCATGTGTCTTGAGCACCCACTGTCAAGGTATAAATCTTCCTTAGTAGAAACTTTTAGGGACTTATGAGCTATGAGACAAGTAATAGCAGTTTTGGGTACCCATTGTTTTGTAACAGGAGTCTTGGAAACCCATTGCTTCTTAGAGTGGTGAGTGTTGTGGTTAGGTCTTGTCTGAGTAGTAGAGTTTGGATATCCATGCAGTTTGAAACAAAAAGACATTATGTGACCAAAGTGACCACAATGATGACATCTCCATCTTTGGAATTTTCTTGGTTGACTGGTCTGATTTCTGCATTGATGTTGAGACATCTACAAGAACATCATCTGCCCAGAAGATTTGTGAGGATAGGCAGAGTTATTGTCTTCATGGAATCCTAATCCTGTCTTGTCTCCAGTTCTTTTGCCAGATTGAAGAATCTCTTCCAAGGTTTTGGTTCCACTATTTATCATTTTAACAGACTTTCCCATTTGGTTAAGTTGGGAAGTCAGTTGACCAACTTCATCTGTTAATTTGGCAATAGTTTCAGTCTATTTAACAACCTCATCATTCAAACCGTTGATAATTTCCAGGTGCTCCTCCTTTTCAGTCTTTAACTTGAGGATGTGTTCCTTCTGTTTTTCATTCTGCAGGCAAACTTCTTCACTTTTGAGGCACAGTTCTTTGTAGGAAGCTGCTAGTTCTTCAAAAGTCAATTCATCTTCACTGGAGTCTTCATCAGAGTAGTATCTTCCAGTCAATGCAGTTACATGTTTGGCAGATTCTTCTTCAATATCACTGTCAGAGTCTTCATCAGTCCATGAAACAGCTAGACCTTTCTTTTCCTTCTTAAGATAGGTAGGACATTCAGATTTGATGTGACCAAAACCTTCACACTCATAACACTGCATCCCTTTGCTGTTTGTGGGTTTTTCTTCAGCCCTAGTTCTTCTTCCTACATCATTTGACTTACTGATGTCAAGTGAAGTGTTCTTGACATTTGGTCTTGTTTTTATATCCAGTCTTTTTATTACCTTGTTGAATTGTCTTCCAAGTAGAACCATGGCCTTTGATAGACTTTCATTTGTATCCTCATCAGATTCATCATCTCTTTCCTCAGTATTTGACACAAAGGCTATGCTTTTTTTCTTGTCAGCTTTGTCACCTATTCCTACTTCAAAGGTTAGTAGGGAGCCAATGAGTTCATCAACTCTCATCTTATAGATGTCTTGAGCTTCCTCTATGGCAGTTACTCTCATGTCAAATCTCTTGGGGAGAGACCTGAGAATTTTTCTTACCAGCTTTTCTTCAGACATATTTTCACCAAGAGCACTTGAAGCATTGGCAATCTCAAGAATATTCATATGAAAGTCATGTATGCTTTCATCATCTTTCATTCTCAGGCTTTCAAACTTAGTTGTAAGGAGTTGAATTCTAGACATTTTTACCTTGGATGTGCCTTCATGAGTAGTCTTTAGAATCTCCCAAGCTTCCTTAGCAACTTCACAGTTGTTCACCAACCTGAATATGTTCCTGTCAATTCCATTGAACAAGGCATTCAAGGCCTTGGAGTTTCCCAGAGCTAGATCATCTTCTTCCTTTGTCCATTCTTCCTCAGGTTTTAATTCAGTTGTAGCCTTTCCATCTCTATCAACAATCATAGGATGTTCCCATCCCTTGATAATAGCTTTCCATGCCTTACTGTCTAGAGATTTTAAGAAGGCAACCCTTCTAGGTTTCCAGTAGTCATAATTGTTCCCGTCCAGGACAGGTGGTCTGTTCACAAATCCTCCTTCTTTGTCCATGGTACTAGAAAGTATCATCCCTAGATCTCACCCAAAACTAGAGCATGATGCCTACTCTAATACCAATTGAAATTCTAGTATAAGATATTAGATGTCAAAGGATATGTTCCCGACACAAATATCTGTATAATAAGAACAAAGATAAACAAAAAAAATTGTAAAGAGACACAATAATTGTTAACCCAGTTCGGTGAAACCACACCTACGTCTTGGGGCTACCAAGCCAGGGAGGAAATTCACTACTAGTAGAACTAATTCAGAGCTAAACTCCCAGTTTACAACTCCTCACTTAATCTCTACACATGCAACTTCTTCCTAGAACCTACTAGACAAGAGACACCTCTCACTCCCCCTCAATCACAGCAGTGATAACAATCAATACAAAAAGGAAGACTTTAGAAGACACTCTTCAAAGTCACAACTTGATCTTGCTTAAAAGCTTCAATCAAGTACAATACACTCTTGCTTACAAGCTTTGAGTGAACAATTTACAACTAACAACCTAGTCCAATTCACACATTAAACAATGAGTGAATGTCTCACAAAACTAACACACATGAAACCTTAAAGCTTAAACAAATGCACACACTTTTAATCCTTGCTTCTCTGATCTTCAAGCTAGGGTTTACGCCTCTTTAAATAACAATTCAGAATGGGCTTGGACTTTAGCAAAAATAACAGCAGGATTTGAGAAGATTCCAATCTTTATGAATAGCAACAAATTTGATTTGATCAATCAGATCTAATCAAATCATTCTTCCAATCTTCAAACAATCTTCTGAGAATAACTCCATATCAAATCAAATCTGATCAACAATAAGTGTATCAGAAACGCCTTTAGAAAACCACCAAAAACGTGCAGGTTCACACCAGAATAGTGCAGCAAGCTTGCACAAAAAGATATGGACACATAAATACATTCATACAGAATGTTTAGTCCATGAGTGTAAAAAATGTTGTTTGACATCATGGGGAAAATACCTGTTAATAAGTCCAAAGTAACCTGCTGATCCTGATAGACAGATGTCACGATATCCTGTAGGACATCTTGTGATTACACCTAGTTTTACCAAAATGCCTGCCAATCAAGAACTAACAGATTGATCAAGTTTATGCCATTTTTAAAGTTGTTTTGCTGCTATTTTAGCAATGGTAACGGGTTACCAGATTTGGGTAACCGGTTACCCAGTGTTTTTTTTTATGTTTTGGCTCTGTTTTGCTGCTGTTTTAGCAGTGGTAACCGGTTACCAGCTTTGGGTAACCGGTTACCCAGTGTCTTTTTTGCCTTTTTGGTTTTGTTTTGGGACTGTTTTAGTTCTTTCTTCTTCTTCTTCTTCTTATTCCATTTCCTTTTGATTTTTGCCTTGAAATACACTATTAAACGTCTCTTTCCTCTTTAAATTCATTGGACTTAGGGTGTAGATGAAGTTGGATAAACATTACTAATTCAAATATATATTTAAAGTGAATTGTTCAATTCATTTTAGGTGGTTTGAGTTAATGATATGTTTAGTGCTTTAATCTACCAAGATGAGTGGATGAACTTAAAGATGGAACGATCTTGAACTTGTAACTCAATTTGGCATTCCATCTCCTCTTCTGTTTTTCTTTTGATCGATGAAAATCTCCGATATCATTTGAACTTATTTCAAGATCTTGATGAAGATGAGATCGTTACCTATTTTCTTTTCGTGCGGCATTGCATTCAGTGAGTGATCTACATATCGCTTTTCTAGCATGCATTAGCACTAACATTGTTATTGAACATCCTCAGATAGTCGTGGTTTCTACATAAATTCGATTACGATTGCTTAACATAACGCTAAATTTTCCCGTAATCGGAAAGCAATCATTCGTGGCTCAAACCTATGTTTGAAAGTCCAAGTATTGTTGATTATTTGTCTTAAGGCCGTCACCTATGAAGCTTGTTGTTAGGAGGCTTTGATTTTATTAATCCTCTAATGAGTCTTCATCAACTTTGGCTTAAGTGCATAAGTTAACCATCATTGATCATTTGCTATAACGACTAATCACTAACTCACTAACGATATCATTGTACTAATTTTGTTTATGTTTCCTTCTTGCTCCCTATCTCTCTTTTATCTTTATGCTTCATTATTATCATATCATCTCATATTATTGTTTATACTTCCATTATTTTTCCTTTGTCCATTAGACACATGTTTATGTTTCTGCTCTTTTCTTTTGTCCACTTGGACCATATCTTGTTTAAAACACTAATAAAGGATTAAACATCTAAAAAACTTGGTGCTCTTAACTTTATGACTATGCTCTTGGACTATTCTTAGACCTTGGACCTCTTGGACTATTCTTGGACCCTTGGACTTAGAATTAGGACTCTTTCCCCATGCTTGGAGTATAATGTATCTTTGCCTTTATTTGGCTTGTTCATTTGCTTATGCTCAAGATGGATGAAATTTTTATTTGGCTTGTTATGGAGTGTGCTACAAGTTGGTTAGATCCTTCCTATCTCTAGCTTTTATTTTGCTTTCTAGGGTAGTCACTTCATCTTCTTCCCTTCTTAAAATTTTAAAATCTTCTCCCTCTTTAAAAACCGTCTTGCTTTCAAACTTCAAAACAGCTTTCACAATAAAACCTTGACTTTTGTCATGTGATTTCTAAACTTTGATTTTCTTAATAAATGTCAATCAATGTTAATCATATTTTGACCAATTTCAAAAAGATATTAAAAACACTTTACCTCATTCAAACTTTTTGTGCCTCTGTGCACTTTTTATTTTAATTTTTTTCCATAAAGTTTAGACATGAGTCATTTCCATCGTTGAGATATAATTCTTCTATTCCCCATAGTATTAAGATTTTGACATTTTTCACTTAGATGTTGAGTGATAGACTTGTTAATAATCCAAGCAAAATCCTCCATCTTTACGTGATGCAAATGTTGTTTCATGCTTGTGGGCGACTAATCGTAGTTTTCTCTTTAAAATGATGACTTGTCTTTACATTTAAAAATCAATCAAAACCAACCAATTTTTGTTATTTGTACCACCAACTACGAGGTTTTGATCCTATATTGCAATTTGTGGGTACATAGGCATGAGGCAGTAAGTCTTTCCAAACACAAAAATCTTAAAAAATAATTCTCTTCTCATCTCCCCAATCTCTTTTCAAACAAACCTTTTTCAAACCAAAAAGTGTAGATATTTCAAAAGGCTCCTATAGAGTACTATAGACGTTTTGGGTGCTAACACCTTCCCATTGCGTAACCAATCCCCTTACCCTGATCTCTGTTCTTGTTCTTATTTTAGAACTCTTTGGTTTTTTTCGCTCTTTTTCCTTTCCTTTTTGGATAAAATAAAAGTGCGGTGGCGACTCTTGCAATTTTTTAGTTAAGTTAATCAATAGCTTACACTCCCAAATTTCCCCGTTACAATATCCATCTTTGCACTAATCACTTGTAACATCTCCATCATTTTCCCCATATTGCCTCGTATGTCATCCAACTTATTATTGACTCTATCAAACTCTTGATCTTGCTCAGTCATCCTCCTTCGAGCTTGAGCTCTGGTGTTATAGGGATATGGAGGACTCAGTGTGACATACTGGACGTAAAAAAACACAAATAAGCCACAGAATAATGCATATGCAGATGCTTATGAAATACTAAATGCAAATGCAAAAGCTAACATTCAAGGAACACCAAATTATGTTTACGAATATTAATAATAGATAAATAAGCATAAAACATCATAACTTTTTTCATTAATAAATGAAAGTTTTATAGAAATAGAGATTACACATCAAAAGCCAAAATGCGGATACAAATTACAACATAAAATTGAAACTAAAAGGACTAGTTCTTCTGACGAGAAGATCCTTCCCCTTCTTGAAGCTTCATCTTCCTTGCAATCTCTTCTTTCTGTTTTTAATGGAGCAACTTCCAGAGTTTTTTGTTTTCTTAAGCAACCATAAAGTGTTTATCCTCCCAAGCCTTCTGCTCTTCTTAAGCTTTGACTAAAGCACTCCTCAATTCCTCCACGGAGAGAGGCTCGTTCAGGGTCTTCAGAATTGGCTTGAAGCGTGTGTGTAACATCTTCAAAGCTATCTCTTTAGACCAAAGAAGATACGCCTATGAGACGGTACAGTCTGGATGCCCAGAGTAGTCATCCCTTGTGCATTGAGGTGATGCCAAGCTGACGTAATCCGTGCTTTGAGATCTGGGTTTCTTCCTTCTTCAAGAAAACATCTTTCCAACTGGACCGGTTTAGGCTCTTTCTCTGTCGGGTATCCTAGTTGACAGTGAGCTAGGATAGGGTTGTAACTAATACATCTTTTTATGCCAAGAAGAGGCACATTCGGGAAATCCCCACAGCTGTGTATCATGGTAACTCCTCCATACATGGGATCGTACCAACGGATGTCAGAGTGTTTGAGTGATAGAAGCTTTTCCATCCATGCATGACTGTCCTTTAGATTCCATAGAGAGGTGATCCTTGGCAAGTGCAAAATAAACCACTTGCGAAGGAAAGCGGTACAACAAATAATTTGGCCTTCTCCATGGGAGATCTTCAGATGGATATAGATTTATGCATCAACTAGCAAGGTGGGAATGGGGTCCCTGATCAGAAACATGTTGATGGTGTCCAAGTTAACAAACTTGTCGGCACTTGGGAACAGAAGGAGTCCATAAATCAATAAGGCCAAGATGGCTTCAAAGATCTTTGTGTCTTTCCTATCGATGTGGACTTCAGTTTTCTCCATCAAGGGAATTGCTTACAAACCAGAGAATACATCCTTAACATCCAAATGAGTCTGAAGATCAGATACCTCTAGATATGAGGCTTTAGCCAAGACTCTGCTATTTGGTACTTTCTCCCTTCTAGAAAATGGTTGAGGAGTAACATGCAATCCCTTCAAAGCAGAATACTCTTCCAATGTTGGTAGCAGTTGATAGTTCAGAAACGTGAAGCATTGGTAGATGGGATCATAGAATTGCACAAGTTCCATCAACATTTCTTCATCTACTTGGAGCTTTAACAATGGCAAAATGTTTCCATACTTATTATCGAATGACAAAGGATTTTCTATTAGGCCTCCTAGTATTCTTAGATTTTCAAATCTCGGGCTTTTAAATGTGTATCTTGGAGTTGTTCTTTTTCTTGAGTCCATTACAATGTCTGCAAAACAAGAAATTGAGCTCCTTGAATGTTAGCAAAAAATAATGAGATGTAATGCAAGATGCAATTGATTTTAAGAGAACTCAGAAGATAGATTTGCAAAAGAAACACTTTTGGAGCAACACCTTACTTCATTAATAGTGGAAAAAGTTACAACTTTCAAAGTACAAAATAAGAAACTTAAAATACAAGAGGAAAAGACTAGGCCCTAGGGTCTCAAAAGGTTCTAGCTAGAAAGGTTCTATCCACACGTCCTTTTTTGTTTTTTCAACTCAGCATTCTCCAACACTAGCTTGTCGACGATTCCCTTCCAAGCACCAGACGTAGGGGAATGTCAGAATACTCATGAGTACTAAGCACCGACTGGACACTAGAGAAAAATAAATTCTCTTATGCCACATATCTGTCTACAACCCTCCTCTCAAGTAACTCAATCAAATCGTCATTCTTTTTCAATTTTTTCTTCATCTCTAACTGTTCAGAATGAAGGACGTGGTACTTGCCCTCCCAAGCATCTCATTCAAGTTTCATCCTCACCAACGTCTCTTGGTATTCCTTCATGCACTCAAGAGGGATGACATAGGAAGAAGCGACAACAGTCTGTGAAGGTCTCTCTAGGAGATAAGGCATTTTGAAATCACGGACTTGAGAGTGGACCCACTGCGTGAAAGGCTCAAATGCTACACAGTTCTTCCTTCCCAAATTAGCCTTGGTTTTCTTGTGAATAGTCTTCCAAGCATTAGTAACACTGTCTCTATACCCCATACTAGCTTCTGCGTTGAGATAGAAGAAACCTAACAATAGGATATTGCTAGTCTTTTCCATCACGGGAAATCCAAACTGACGTCTTGCAATAACAGGGTTGTAGTTAATTCCCCCTCGTTTACTGAGAAGAGGTATATTGGGAAACGAACCACAACTTTCGATGATCACTTCCTTGTCATAAGCAGGGTCATACCAATGTACATAAGTCTGAGTCAGAGCCATGAGTTTCTGAGACCACCTCAGTCCATTTGGATTTTCTATAAAAAGATTTGTCCTTGGTAAGTGTGCAACAAACCATCTATATAACAGAGGATCACAACACATGATAGTACCATTTCTTTTAAGAGTCTTATAGTGAATAAAGTGGTAGACATCTCCAAGTAGAGTAGGCATGGGGTTACCATTCATAAAGATCTGTATAACGTTGATGTCAACAAACCCTTCCACTTCGGGGAATAAAACCAAACCATAGATAAGCAATGCAAGGATTGCTTCAAAAGCATCTAGATTGTTCTCCTTGGCTAGAAATGAATCTTTTCCTATCAAAAATTCAGAAGGTAGACCTCTGAGTCCTTGCTTGATGGTGAGATTTTCTTTGACTTTGGAAGCTTCTAAGTGAATAACATCTACAATGTCCTTTGGTGAAGGGAGCTTCTCCAAACCACATAACGACTTCTTGTTTAACACTGGCAAGCCAATATGATATGAATACTCCTCCAAGGTTGAGATGAGTTAATAATCAGGAAAGGTGAAACAATGATAGAGAGGTTCATAAAACTACACAAGGGTGTCGCGGATTCCTTCTTCCATCTTGATCTTAGCAAGTCCCAACAATATTCCATAGCTCTTTCTGAAGTCTTCAGGACAAGACACTAAGGCCACTAATCTTTTCAACTCTGTCAAATATGGTTTCTTGAAGTTTTAAATTTTGGTGTTTCTTTTCCTGAAATCCATGATACCTAAGATTTTTGCAATAAAGAAAACAACCGAGCTTCTCAAAACCGAATGCATGAATGCTATGATGAGATGATGCACAAGAAACATATATACAAGTATTCGCATATTCACATATATACAATGTATATGCATACAAAAAGAGGTCCCAGGTTTGGGTTATGAGCATGGAGCCATGGTATACCCTTCCCAACAGACATGTACTATGGTTTGTTTGTACCTGCACAATGGGTTGTACAAAGTTTCCAGAGTCATCGATAAATCTTTCGGATATTATCAATATACATGACTACTCGTGTGAGTCAACAATATTCTCAAGATAAACTCTTTTGAGCGTAGTATCGCGTATCAACTATTCAGGACTACTCCCTTATAGTCAGTGCACTACATCCTAAAAATACAGTGTGGGGTAAATGGGTAGATAAAGGTCCTCAGTTTCATGGACTCCCATGTCGGAAAACTTAATGAACGTACGTGATGTCAAGCTATTGATTAACTTGAATCTTAATTCATTAAATTCACAACCGGACTTTGACTTATCCAAAGGAAAGGTTAAAGAAAGAAAGACCTTTTGCACGATGTAACAATAATGCTAACAATTCGGGGGTCGGGGGTTGGTTATGCCTAGGGTAGGTATTTCACATCCTAAACATCTGTAGTACTCTACAAGAACCTTTTATGTGTGTGTATGATAAAATTGCTATAATTATGCTATGGTTGGAGATTAGGGTTGGGGTTTTAAGGTAAAGACCTAGGGTTGATAGTTTCTAAGCTTGCTCGCAAAGATATCGCATCTTCTGCCTATGTATCCTGACTAGGATAGAATCAAAGCAATCATAGTTCACCTCACTAGGGATAGATGATCACTTGATTATGATCAAGGTTCAAAGCGGAAAAAACATAACAATGCTTGTATAGAGTTTAACAAAACTCTCTATTCTAAGTTGTACACTCAAAGGGATTAACTTTGACAAAAGCCAAAGGGGGAGTAAGTAATCATCACCATGATTCTTACATAGAGTTGACAAACTCTATCCTAAGGTTCTAGTTGAAGAACACTCCTAGTAAAGGTGGATATTTTAGACTTAAGCAAAGTCTAATGGCTATTAGGTTCTAACTTAACTAAGCTAGGGTTAAATATGACTTAACAAATTCAAAGGGAGAGTAATGAGCTATCTATGACCCAAGGGTTAATAGAGAGACTTTCCTTTGGACACAAGGACACAGACAACTTCATGTGAACTAGAAATTTCCATCACTGGGGAATAACTTGACAAAGCTAAAGAAATAAAGCAAGAACATGTAACAACATGTAACAATAATCAAGATCAACATTTAACATCTTAACAAAGATCAAAAAGCAAAGAGGTAACAACCATCAATCCAAGTAAAGAATATGTGTAACAACAACAAGTTCATCTATAACATTCAAACAAGATTATGCAAAAAAGTGACAACTTGAAGCAAACATGTTATAAGGATAAAATTAGATAAAATGTAACAACATAAGACCAACCAAACATGTATTGATGACAATCAAACAAGCAAGAATACAAGAAACGTTACAACAGTTCAAGCATGTAATCATGACTTCATGGAAAGAAGTAAATAAGTTTCATGGTAACAAACAAGTCAACAATCAAACGCAAGCATGTTATGGTTCTAGCAAGACACATAAACAAGTAGAATGAAGCATGATAAACACATTCAAGAGGTTACAACATCAAGAATCATGGCAAAGTTCACAGATAAAATTCAACAGGCCATTTTTACATATATGCATTCACAAAAGCAAGTAGGAACATGGTAAAGAAATGAATCAAACATCTTTGAGCATTTAAACATGTTAAAAAACATATAAGAATTATACAAGATCAATCTCACAATAAAAATCAAGTTACAAGTTGAAAAAGTTCAAGAACACCAATGTAAAAAACCCTAAAAACACATGTTTTTCAAGTGGACCAAAGTATTTCTTGGATAATAATCCTTGAATTCTTTCTTCCCTTAATTAAAGTAGACATGTTAAGAAGTAGTTTTCAAAACAAATGGCATCAATATCACAACAAATGATCAAGTTATGATCATTGCAAGTTGGTGCACCAAGAGGGCAAAAACTAGGGCAAGGCAAGGTTACAACCTAAGGGTCATTTGCATGAAGGATTGGAACTCAGTCAAATCTTAACCAAATGAGGTGAAACAAAAGTGAAAGTTATGTATTTTTTAACAAGTAATTCAATGGTACCATTTGTTTTTCCATACCATATACCCACAAGAAAACTCGATAGCATATGTGTTAGGGCAAGTTTGGTGACAACCAAAAGCATGAACATGTGGACAGTCATGTGTAGTGGTTTGCTTGGTGTAAAAAGTGTACAAAAATCACATATACATAATATATATAGGTTAGAACAAAAGAAATCAAGAAATTCACACATGGTTTGACAGATTGGATGCGAAATGCAAAACCTGACTAGGTTGGGCCTAATTTGTGACCAGAATTTGACAGTTCAAAAACTACATGTTTTGCTGCAAGAAAAGGTTCATACATGACACATAACATACATAAAACATGTCTAAGTAATGTACAACACAAAATCATAGCTATAAATCATGGTAGCATGTGAAATGCAAGTTGAAAAACTTACCTCTTGTAGCATAGTGTTGTAAACTTGGGAAGCAAGAAAACCAGAGATCCTTCAAGCCTTTTGATGGTCTAAAAATGCTCCAAGTATGATAGGAAGATGCTCCAAATGAACTCCAAGTAAGTTGGTGGGAAGAATACCTTGAAAGTGAAGAAAAACCTCAAAAATCCAAATATTTCCAATGCCAACTCCTTCAATCCTTGTTACAGAAGTGTGGATTGATTATGGACAGCTTGTATATGCCAAATATGAAGTGTTAGAGGTCTTAGAGCTCAAGGAAATGCAAGGTACCGGTGGCTGCCCTTCAATATGCAGAAAAGTCCATAAATGAGCTTTTGAGGGTTGACTTTTGGATTGGACGAGTTTCTGGCCAAGGTGAGGGTTTGGGCAGCTTTAACACATCATTTGTGAAGTATTTGAAGGTTTGTTTGAGTTTGAGAATGTTTAGAAAAGGTTTTAGAGGAGAAAGTGCAAAAAATATTTGGAAGTGTTTTGAAATGTGGTGAGATTTTGCAAGAACTTTGCAATTGAGGAAAGGAGAGAGGTTCAACTGGTTTTAAGAATGTAACTAGTGTGTTTGTGATGCAAGAAGTGAGTTCTATTTATAGGCAAAGGCCTTGAGCAAGAGGTATGGGCAGAATGTTGCAAATTTCCAAGTTTAGCCTTGTAAATTTGAAAATCTTGGAGTTTTCCAATGCAATCTTCATTTCTGACCTTGAGGGGATAGGAGGTGACTGGTTGCAGCCAAGTTGGTGGTTTGATGATTTTAGCCACCATTTTTCTCTTTCTTCACTATTCACTTTTGCAACTTGCCTTAAACAATGATTTTCTTCAATTCTCATGCCAATTTCGTGGGAGTTGATGCTAAACATTCTAACAAACAATGTAAACATCATAAATGAGGCTTAATACTTGATTAGAGTTGATTTGGGAAGCTTTTGAATCAAGACACTCTTGCTGAACTAGCTTTGCCAAAGTGAGTTTTTGCCAACTTGTGGACCTTGGTTCTCTCTAACCATGAAGAGTTATGGAACCCACTTATACTTTTTGGAAAGCCCCCATTAGGTAATACAACATTTATGTTTGATGTAGGAACCCATTCCACTTGAAGCTGGGTCAAAAACCCTTGTGAAAATGCTGAAAACTCGACTTACAAGTCAATAAATCTTGAAATTTCTAAGTGTATTTCCCCCCTCTTGCCTTGTTTTTGCTCATAACTCAAAATCCATGTATTTTATGCTCATGAGTGCCTGTACCACTTTTGAATAAATTATTTAGACCTTTCCAACAAGCTTTGAACCACTCTATTTGGATGTGTGGTTAAGGAGTTATGGCTTGGCCCTTTTCAAAATCCTAATTTCCCGACTTTTCGATTACTTCTCAATTCTTGATCAATTGGTCACCAAAATTCATGATTAGATGTTATATGATGTTGGGAACATAGTTGGCTTAAATTTTGGGTCAAAACTCTGTTGGTCAAAGGGTTGACTTTTCAGTCAGACAAACCGAACGATCGAAAACCTCTAGATTAACCGTTGGTGTTTTGGGTTCTCTGAGGCCTTGGAATTTCTTGGGTAGACTTCCTTGGGTCACATGAGCTTTATGGACAATGATTCAAGCTTTGTAACACCTTTTAGATCAAAATTCAAACTACAATTGACTTTCCCAATCAGAAACCCTAATTAGGGTTTTGGTACTGCACTGTTCTTCTTTCTTGGTGTTGCACCCCAAAATTTGCCCAACCTCTTTCCTTACTTGGTTTATGTTTCATTGCATTAACATTTTCATAGTCATATCATTTGTATATCATGATATCATTCATATAGAAGGGGATCAAGTGTGATTCTTATCAAGAGAAGCGTAGCAAGAGGTCTCATTCAAGATTGAGAAGTTATCAAAGCCATCAGGAGGTAATTTGAGTGCCTAAGAGTTTAGATGCTTGCATGAAGATTTTCTCCTAACTTGAGGATCAATTGAAAACCATCAGAGGGATGTGAAGTGTTGAATATGAGAAGAGGATGTGTTTGGAGCTCATAGAATGCCTATAGGTCCATGAGAGAGCTCAATCAAGTCATTGTGTCAAATGCAAGAGCCACAGTTGAAGTGCAAGCAATTAGGGTTTCATCTGGATCAATCCTAGGTCAACTATGCAATTGAAGGGTATCAAAGCCTACTTTTAGGTCATGGAGTTCATGAAATGATATGTTGAGATATTTGTGGTGTTGTGCCAAGATCAAGTCAAGAAAAGTCAAGAGTGTGGGAAGTTGCTAAATTAGGGTTTCAGTGTAAAATCCCCTATTTAGTGCCTAACTTCAAGACCACATAAGTCAAGATTCAAGTTTCAAATGGATCTTTGGCCAACATGAAACTTGTAGAGCATCTCAATACCTTTAATTTGAGTACTAGAAGTCCTCAAGGGGATTTATAGAACTCAAGTTATGGTCTAGACAAGTTACAAGTCCTCAGATGTCTCTGAAATTTGTCTATGAAAATCATCTGACTTCAAAGCTATTTTTGACCTAGAAGGAGGTTTCACCTGAACTTTTTGCCAACATGAAAGTTGTTCCTCATGATCTTAGCTTTCTAAATTGTACTAAACGTTTTCCATATGATTTGTAGAACTCAAGTTATGGGGTTTATAAGTCAAGGGTATTTTGGGAAAGTGAGATTATAGGTCATTTTCAATCATAGGTCAAAATCTCCAACTTGCACTTGTCAAATGGATTTTTGTTCAACATGAAACTTGTTCAAAATGTTTTTTTTAGGCTAACCAAGAAGTCATGATGGATTTATTGGGCTCATAGCAAGACTTGGTTTGAAATGTCTTGAAAAAGAAAGTTTTAAAAGGATTAAAAGGGGGAAAATTCAAACAATTGTTTAAATGACCAAAACATGTCAAGTAAGTACTTGTTTTGAGTGGAAATTGAATTTTAAGCACAATGGCATTATCAGATTTTTGAGTTTAGGACAATTTTCACAAGTTACAATGTGGTTTCTTCATGTGCAAGTTACATATCCAAATCCTTCACCAAGGCAATTCAGGCTTTTCTTTTGATCTGGATTCATTCACAAGGGATTTTGCAAGAGATTAGAAGATTCTAGAGCAAGCTACACGGCCAGAATACACGACTGTCATGTGCACTTTGAAGAAAAAATCATAAATCGTGAATTGCTAGATTGGGCTTCATTCAAGCTTCAAAAGCCCACAAACTCACTCTATATAAGCATATCATTGATTCCATACTCAGGTTGGAGCTCATTTCATGGTGGAAGCTGAGATTGCAAGTGAAATTTCCAAGGAGCAAGTGAGAATCGGGTTTTCATTTCCAAGCTAGTTCAGAGCAAATTGAAGGTTGAAGACTTTTCCTCTTGCATCATTGATCGTGTCTGGAGAGTTTTGAAGCAAGAAGCAAGCTCTAGCTACCTCTGTTAGTGGATCTATACCAGGTAGAATTTGCAAGTTGGTTGTGCATGTGGTGTTCCATCTTTGGTGCCTTGCTTTGTTTGGTCTTGTTGGTGGCTTTGGAGCTTGAAGTGCTTGGATGCCTTTTTGGGAGGAGCTTCTGGACATCTTGTAGCTGTTGTGGCTTGGCTTGTGGAGCTGGGATTTGGAGTTTTCTTTCTCTTTTAGGAGTTTTTTTAGAAGCTTATAGGATTAGGGTTTTAGGAAGAGCCATTAGAACTAGTTCTTTTCTTTTCCTCAAAAAATAGAATGCATTGTTTGCTTCTATCCTCATCCCATGATGCAAAGTCCTCTTAAGGAAGCTCCATCTCTCCTTTGGAGGGATGAGTGGCATGCCTTAATGAGTAGAACTTTTGAGGATGCACTTTCTTTCCATGTTGGTTCCTGATGAATTCCTTTGGTCTTCATCAGGTTTCTTAACATTGTAACTTGATCTCAATGATGATTTCTCTTCTTGTGGAGCTTGCTAGAGCTTGAAGATGAAGATTGAAGAAGCTTGAAGATAGGAGTTAGCTTGAAGATGAAGATTCTTTGTTGTCAATTCATTTTTGCTGATCAGAGCTGCTGTTGAAGACTGTTGCTGCTGTAGAAGATTGTTGTTGCTGGTTGGGCTGCTTCCTTTGTTTTTCTTTTGTTGTATTATCTGTTTGCTTGTGTTGCCTACCTTTAGGTTTGAGGTGGAGCTTGTATTCCCTTTCCTGTTGTTTTCTTAGGTTTGAGGTTGAGCCGGACTCCCTTGCCTCGCTTGTACTGTTGCATAGCATGCATTTTACTGTTTACTGTTTACTGCTTACTTTCTTTTGCTGTTTTCCCCTAGGATCTCTGATTTCCTCTGTGCAAGAGGGAATTATGACAGACATTAGGTTTCTAAACCATGCATGATAACTGTAGGTAGATTCCCTTTCAACCATAGTTTTAGGGTGTCTTTCTCTTCTCATCTCAAAACAATTCAAAAATACAGTAATAAGGTTAATTGAAGTCGTACGTTACGAGCCTTAAGCTATCTGGGAAAAGGTTGGTGGAGGGTCTCTCTCCAGTAATCTGGATGTTTAGTGTGGTACCCTTTGGGTGACATACGAAGCGTTCACTCCTGGGTCATAGTCTCTAGTGCGATGGAGATTGCGAACATCCTAAAAAAATAGTTCTTTCGTAAAAGATTCAAACAAACATTCAAACTCTATTTTTGTCCTCTTGGACTCTTAATCTGGAAAACCCTTTCTTAAGGAGATAAAAAACTGTCAGACAAACTTGTGTCTTCCAGAGCCCGAACTACGTTTGCTCTGATCTTTCATGCCGTATGAAAGTACGTAGGCACGAGATGCGATATCTCGGCGATCAACCTTTCCCCATAACCCGTAGTTAGGAGAACTGCGTTGACTCTGATTTCTCGTTCCAGACGGGAATACGTAGGCATAAAGTGCGATACTTTGCTGAGTCATTTTCTTTTCTTTTTAGACCAGACCTTTTAGAGTAGATAGATAAACATACCCTTAGATATAAAACAAGCGTGGATCCCGTCGAGTACGACGGACGTGAGGGGTGCTAATACCTTCCCCTTGCGTAACCGACTCCCGAATCCAGGATTTGGTAGCGATGACCATTCCTTTCCCTCTTTGCGTTAGGTTTTCTCTGAGCGTTTCCTTTCCCTCTTTTTGGGATAAATAACGCACGGTGGCGACTCTTCTGTCATAGCCGGAGCCGATTTTCGCAGTAGCGATAGCTGGCGACTCTGTTGGGGACTCCAACGGTTCCCTATGCGAGTCAATCCTAGTGCTTGTTTTCCCGTCTGGGGTTTTGTATGTATTTATCTTTCTGTCTTTATTTTCAGTACTATATATTATTTTTATTGTGCTGTGGATAGAGGGTTAGTTTGAGAGATAAGCCAGACCTGGGCTTGAGTGCACATAGACTTAGAAGTAGAGAGTAGTGGTTAGCCCGCTTGCTTTGCTCGCACCAGCTAGCTACGAAATCTGCACTCAGACGAGATTCTCTTTGATGGCATCTTGCCTGGCCCTTTGGGCTCGACAGGTTGTTGGATTTGAGGGTTGTCGACTCTGGGGACCTATCATTTGAGATTCGGGTAAGTAAGGCCTCTTCAAGAGATGATGATGCCACACCTTCTGGGTATCGTATCATCGCTCTTGAAAGTCTGTGACGCTGATGACCGCATAGGGTGTCGTACCTCGTCTGCGAGTTAAGTACATACCTGTGAGGGGTAGGTGGGTCTTTTTTTGCAGGAAAACTCTGGCCTCAGAACACCTAGTTTGTCTCTGTCAGTGAGAATTGGTTGTGAGGGTTCTTTTGTGGTTAGTTTGGTTTGAGGAGAAGATCTGATTGGTTCTCAAGCTGCAGTACAACACAACACAGTTCTTCATCATTGCACTTGATCCCCTGTTGCATATGCATTTGCATTTTCATGTATTCATTTCATTAACGTGTATTTATGTTGCAGGTGTGTTTTTTCCCCTCAGATTCTAGTGTTCTTCGTGCCAGACATGGAGTCCATGAAGAGGACAGTTGCTTACAGGTTGCCTTCTACAGATGTCAGTTCCTTGTTGCGGTTGGTTGCTCTAGCAGATCAGAGAGTGAGGGCTGGGTTTAGAGAGTCTTATGGGAAACTGCTCAGTTTGTTGTGCAGACCTTCTGTGTTTGAGATGACTGGATTGTATACTTTGATGCAGTTTTACGAGCCTCAGTTGAGATTCTTCTTGTTCCCTGATTTTATTTTGGCTCCTACTTTGGAGGAGTATTCTGATATGCTAGGAGTGCCTGTGTTAGATCAGATGCCTTTTATTCATGAGGATACTGAACCTGAGTTGGCTAAGCTTGCTGAGATTGTCAGTTTAGATATTTCTGAGTTCCTCGGAGGTTTGGTCAAGCTGAATGGATTTTATGGTTTTCATCTTTCTTGCTTGGTTGAGAAGGCTACGCAGTGTGCGAAGGATGGATGTTGGATTGTCTTCAATGCTATTCTGGCTGTTTGCATTTATGGGATTGTATTGTTCCCCAACTTGCCTGATTTTGTTGATTCAGATGCTTTCTTTATTCTTGCCTCGAAGAATCTGGTGCCTACTCTCTTGGGTGACCTTTTGTTGATACTACTGGTACTTTAGATTGGTCTTCCAGGTTGATGGGATTGTGTGCTGAGAACATTGTTTGGTTTGATCGGAACCTGCTCGGAACGAATATTATATATAATTGCAGTGGCTTCCCGAACGTTCCTTTGATTGGACGGAAAGGTTGTATTAACTATAACCCTTCTCTGCTTGTGAGACAATTTGGCTATGCTTTGAGGGATTCTCCGGTTGAGGACGAGATACAGGAATCTCTGTATCTCACGGGTTTATTAGATGGAGATGCTTTGGTCAGATTGAGGCATGCTTAGGGTAATGTTCACAGAATAGGAAAGACATTGCTTGGCAAGAGTGACAGTCGAGCTTATAATCCTTATCGACTCTGGATCCATGAGAGAGTTAGGACTTCTTTGATGCCATATCCTGCTGTAGAATCTTTATATCCTCCGGTGATTGAGGAACCTACTTCAGTAGAGATTGAGAAGTATAACAAGTTGTTGGCTGAAAAGGAAGAGTTGCAAAGAGTAAATGAAGAGTTAGAGAAAGAGATTTTCCAGCTTCGGCATGAGAAGAGTGAGGCAACCTTCACTTTGAAGAAGCAGACTGAGATGATTAATAGGTTAGGTTCAGATTTGACTGAAGAAACCAGCAGGAGAGAGAAGGTGGGAGTAGCCATGAATGGTGTTAGTAGTGTGCTTGCTACTAAGAAAGAGCTTCTGAATAAGGCTTATTCTCGACTTTCCAAATGGGAATTTTTGTGGAATGCCACGCTTACTATCCGGAAAGAGCGTGAAGATGAGTTGAGGCTGCACATTTCCCGGTTAGAGGAGCAGCTCAGCGCTAAGGATGCGAAGATTGCTGAAGAGGCATCTCTTAGACGTGACGCTGAGTTTAGAGTGAGCAACATGGTCAAAGAAATGAGGGGTTGTGAACTGAAGGCTGGCTTCAAGAGATGCAGGCTTGATGAGTGTTTTGGCAAGGGAGCCTATGTAGAGGATGCCAAAAAGATGAGATCCACTGTTAGGCGACACACATTACTGATACAGGAACTGGTCTCCAGACCAGATCATCCGGAGACTTTGAGGCTATTGGGAGATGTCCGGGCGCGCCATCCGTCCTGATTTATCTTTGTTTTTCTCTTGTAGTATGTGCTTGTACTTTGACCATCTCCAGGCTTATTGGTCGAGGTCTTTTCAGTTGTATTCAGTTGTATCTTTGTACTCTGCCTCTTGGCATTTGTTTATGTATGAGGTTTCTGATTCTGCGCTTGCTTACTTGGGACTCCATTGTCGTTATGGCTTCTTCTCCGGAACTAGAATCGGGGGGGGGGGGGGGGGGGGGAATTAACCTGTTGCATATTTACATGTGTGCATCTGCATATTCATATTACATGGCAGGTACCTTTTTTGAGCTCGAATCTTATTTCCTGCATCTTTCAGGTTGTTTCAAGATTGACGAACAGAGAACTCACAGGTACGCTACAAGAAGCAATTGTAAGAAGATCATGGATCAGGTACAATATGAGATGCAGGAGATCCGGGATAGATTGGCCCAATTCATGTGGGTTGTGGCCAAGGGCCAGGAACATCTTCAAACTCTGGTGCAACCGCTGCTGGTGCGAGCGGCTGGTAATACTGAATATAACTCTGTTCGTGTTGAGACCCCTCGCAGGGAGAAAGTGATACCAAATGCTGGTGAGACTGGTACTGGCAATGGCAACGACAACACTGGTAACGGAAATGCTGATAATGGTAATGGGAACGTGGAAACCAACAGGAATGTTGGTATCAATACTGGTTTTGGTGACAACAATCAGGGTCTTGGCTTTGGCAATCTGGATGGCAATGATGGCTTTGGCAACGGAGGGTTTGGCGATAACAATCAAGGTTATGGTAATAATGGCTACGACAATGCTGGGTTTGGCAACATGAATACCAATGGTGCTGGGATGGGTCCTTTCAATACTGGCTTTGGGACAGTGGATGCTAATCAAGAGCTCGGTAATCTGAGGTATGACCCCAGGTTTTTCCAAATTGGTCATGGTCATGGTCATAATGCTGCTTATGACGGGTATGGTAATGAGGGTCCGTACTAGGACAGAGATCATCAGGAAGATGCCTTTTCTGGGCAAGGCATCGGTTATGAGAGGCCTACTGATAATGATCGGAGGATTAAAATGCTAGAGAAACAGATAAGAGGTATAGCCAATCAAAATTCTGCAGGTTTGGACATGGCTACCATGGGGCTGGTTCCTGGGCTGAGGGTGCCATTGAAGTTCAAAGCTCCCGCTTTCGATAAATGTAAAGGGGATACATTCCCACGGGTTCATGTGCTTTCATATTACCGGAGGATGTCTGCTTACTCTGATGATGAGAAGATGCTTATGGATTTTTTTCAAGATAGTTTGTCAGGACCATCGCTGGAATGGTACATGGGACTAGAGCCTGCACAGATCGGAAGTTGGAAAGAATTGGCTGATGCTTTCGTCAGACACTATCAATACAACAGTGACCTTGCGCCAAATAGGGTCCAGCTTCAAAGTCTTTCACAAAAGTGTGGGGAGAGTTTCAAGGAGTATGCCCAACGCTGGCATGATCTGGCGGCAAGGGTACAACCACCTATGGTCGAAAGGGAATTGATTGATATTTTTGTTGGAACATTCTCTAGGATGTATTATGATAAATTGCTCAATTGCTTGATGGGTAGTTTCTCTGACATGATACTCATGGGAGAACGGATTGAAAATGGAATTAAAATTGGTAAGATTCAAGTCGGTGAATCGACCTCAACTGTGTCGTACCTCGAAAAAATACGATCCTCGCGATGGACGCGGAAAATACGTTCGAACAGAGTCGCCACCGAAATTTATTCATTCCAAGGATGGAACAGGAAAATATCGATAAGACCTTTAGGGAGATAAGAACATGGTCATCGCAACCAATATTCTAGGTTCGGGAGTCGGTTACGCAGAGGGAAGGTATTAGCACCCTCTACGTCCGTTGTACTCAACGGGAACCTCTTGAACGATTCGAGAGTAAAGTTAGCTATGCTTGTTTGTTTTCTTCTAAGGTTTCTCCTATAGGGGGAATGGATGGTTATAGGATAGGGTGCTCGCCAAGGATTGGGGCCCTTGTGCCTACGTATCTTCACTTGTAGGAAGTGGAAAATCAGAGCATTCGTAGTTCATGGGACTACGGGAAAAGAGGGGAATGTGTTCGCCAAGATCATCGCAATCTTGTGCCTACGTATCTTACATTCAAGAGGGAATGAAGAATCAGAGCAGCCGTAGTTCGGCTAACTACGGTAAAAGGTTTGTGTTTGACAAACGAGTGTTTAAGTCGTATTCTAACTGCTAAACGTTGGCTTGTCTGCTCGCTAGGGGAGGTTGAAGCACGAGTTTGTTATGCGCGAAAGAAGGGATTAAACAATGTTCTTGGTAGAAGGTGTTTTTGAGTCGAACAAGAGTTTAGGTCGCATTCTAACTGCTAAACATTGGCCTGTCTGCTCGCTAGGGGAGGCTGAAGCACGAGTTTGTTATGCGCGGAAGAAGGGACTAAACAATGTTCTTGGTGAAGAGTTGTTTGAGTTGTAAGGATCGCGCGAGGGCGAGGAATTAGTGTTAGGAGAAAGTTTCAATTGCACGGGGCGAGAAAAGAGAGTCGTGTTGGATAGGTTTAAGGTTTTGATCGTACGGGGGCGAAGAATATAAGATTGGTTAGATATTTTGAAGGAGAATGACGACTACTCGATAAACGAGACGTCAGTCTCGCAACCAATTAGTCGGGATATCGTTGGAATGCTAGATCCCAACAACACCTTTTTCATTCGACTAACTTCGAAATATATGTTCGATGGGCGGTTTAGATGCGATCACACGAGGGTGAGAGACGAGGTTAGACGGGTTGTATGTTAGGAGGAATGACGAATATTCGATAATCGAGACGTCGGCCTCGTAACCAAGTAATCGGGATATCGTTGAAATGCTAGATCCTAACGACATCTTTTTCATTCCATTAATTATGAAATATGTTTGTTGGACAATGAATACTTGTCCAAATAATTAAGAGAAAGTGTCTTAGGAACGAAAGTTCGAATGACACACTATGTAAGGCGTACGCCTCAATAGTTGTCACTCAAGAATTCAAGGAGTGCAAGACTTCAAGAACTCAATTCTTTCATAATTTAATTAAGAAAATAATTTGAATAGGTTAGCGTACTCGAATCTAGACGCGCTAGGTATTCTAAAAATGTAAGATCAAAAGGATCACAACTCAAGGTGTGCACCTTGAGAGCAATCCTTCGAGAACTCAAGAAGTGCTAGACCTCAAGAGAATAGTTTGTTTTAAAGAAAAATACTCGAGGTGAGTCGAGTTTGAATTTAAGTTTTAAGCGTGTGCACTAGCAAAGTGAGCTAGTCTTCTAAGTGACCAACTAGAAATAATTGATCAAATAGGTGTCACTGTAAGGAAGCCCAGGATTAAGCTTTAAAATGTTGTGTATGGTGATCGAAGGTAGAAGATAATTTAACTAATCGAGAATTTATTTTTGAAAAGGATTTAAAGGTTTCGAAAAGAATTGAGCATTTTAAAAACGAACGATGAAACAACCGCAACTCAAGGCGTACGCCTTGAGAGTAGTCCCTCGGAAATTCAAGGAAGGCGAGATCCAAGAATTCAATTGTTTTGAAATTTGTTTTTAGGAAAATAGTTTAATTTAATTAAGAAAAATAATTTTAATTTTCATATATAAAATTATTAATCAATTGTAAAAAAAGTTTTGAAAAAAAGCTAGTTATAATTAATTGTTTATGAGAAAAGTTTAATGTCTTAAAAAAAGATTTTAACTTAATTAATAAAGTATATTTTCTAATATTTAAAATATTATTTAATAATAATTTTGAAATGTATTTTTTAAAAGAATAGTTTGAATTTTCTTATAATAATATCTAAAAGTAATTAAAAATATCTTTTAGAAATTTCAATTAATTTGAGTAAAAAACGTTTTGAAAACCGAAAGACGGGACAACCACAGCTCAAGACGTGCGCCTCAAGAGCGGTTGTCCAAGGATCCAAAGAGTGCTAGACTCAAAAATCCACTACTTTCATTGGTTAATTGAGAAAATAATTACTTTCTTATATTAAGAACCTAATTAATTAATTAAGATTTAATTTTAAAAAAAAAACATTTAGGCAAATAAGTGTCATTTTCAAATATTATCATAAGTATCACACATATTAGCATGTCACCATCCTCATCCTTAACAATAACGAGCACAAAAACCAAACACTAAAGATTAGGCCAACTAAAAATAGCAGCAGTGAAACTATATCAACAACAGTGTAGTCCAGTGCATTGTTTTGCTGAGTTTTAGCAGCCATCACCCTAAGTATCTTAGTGACACAAATGGTAACAAGAAGTCCAACATGATGATTATGGTAATAACTCAATACAATGATCAATTCATCACAATATAAAAGCAGCATCCAAGCATGGCGTAATCGAACCACGACCGACGACCAAATTAAACATATCAGTGAGAACAGAATCCAGACCAATGTTTACAGCAGTCTAAATCGTTTTTTTAAAAGTGAAACACAAATCAACGAGACCAAAATAAATAAAAACTTAGAAACACAACGAAAGTGTTTATTGACATATCAAAAGGAAAATTGACGGCATAACGACACATAAATTGTGTCAATCCCACAGGTTCAATTTGATGTACTCAATGCATCAAACACAATCAGAACTGTAACAACCCATTATAATATCTATACAACCACAAATCTATTTACAATAATCCAAACACAATAAAAATCCAACATAAGAATCACACACTTGAACTGAATTTGAAGAAAAATCATGACAATAAAACACATAGTATGACAGAAACATTTGTTTTGGAATGTTACCGTAATGCAGTTTCATTGATGCTACTTCCCTGTATTGTTGCCAAGTAGATATGGTGGCATGGAAAACATCTGATGAATGAGCTCCTTCCACAACAATTAATTGGAGCTGCAACACCATACAAATCTGGAAGAATGGTAGTTTGTTGTTGCTGCTGAAAGTTATTCCTCATCTTCCCTTTCATTCGTGCACCCTTGTTTAGCTCTCGTCACAATAGCGAAATGGCCATGGCTGTTCTTGAACTTCGTTGTGCCTTCCTCCTAATGTCTTATAGAGTCGTTACTGGAGTTGTCGCAACTCGGCAACGTTGGCAATGAAGAGAGGTTGATCTCGATTGAGACATAGGTTTTCACTGCTACAAACTGCCCTGTTGTTGATGAACCGCTGTTGTACATGTATCAATACTGATATGGTTGCAGTGTCAAAGTTGTTGTTGTATCAATATTAAGCCGCTAATGTAAATTGAGGTGGAAGCTATAACATAATCGGAATGCCTACAACCGCAGCCATCTTTGAAAGTTATCGTCGTTGTCTAGTTGTAGGTGAGAGATTCCCTGTTGACGGTATTGATGTCGCGCTGCTGGACCGAAACCAACACACGAGTTTATCCACTTTTTACAGCTGGACTTTCGAGCTAAAACGCTGCTTCCATGTTGAGACATCTTGATGTCGCTGAATAGCTGGAGTTGCTGCTAAAACCAGCTTTAATCGGAAGGCTGAGTTGCCGCATGAGCATTGAGTTGAAGAGACTGCTCCGTAAGGTGGAACCCGGCGAGATCACAGCGAGAAGCAACTCGAGTTTGAATCTTAAATCAAGAAAATCCACCACCTGCATACAGATCAATCACAGACAGCGAAACATCTTCACATAATTTATTACTCTAAATTACAATAAATGTGCAAGTAGCAATGTGAACACACACTACCCTAACAATAAAAATGTCAGAAGAAACTCGTTCGAGACCGAATCGTGATACGGCAATGCAATAGTTGGGACACAAAACAAGTTATAGCAACTCAGCTCAGCTCTTAAAGAAAATTAACTTAACAAAAACAAACTTCCAATATTACGCAAACAGTACTGAATATTATAGTTTCAGACTCTATAACAATAATCATCAAATTTACGATCAATTGGAAGCATAACTATAATCGAAAACCAACCAAAACAGGATACAGTTGCGCATCAGTTCACGGATTGTTTGTTGCATCCTGAGGTGTTATTGCTGCTACTTCTGAAAGGTGTTGTTATGCCACTAACGGAAGTCGCACGAGCTGAGGATGTCGCATCCTAGCTAGGAGCAAATACGAGAGTGTACGAGGTTGGTGCGGTTGAACTTAGTTGTAGCTCACGCATACATAGTTGAATATTCCATATTTGGTTGTCTTCCGTTTTAGTTGATTCTGGATCCAAATCACAAGCATCTGATAGGAAGAGCACAAAGCAGTATCTTTAGCAGATAACTCTCCCTCTTCCTTTTCGGCGGAGTCGCAACCTGCACAGAAATTAACAACAGCAACACAATCCTTTTTTTTACGAACTTGGAATGGAATGCAAGCCGGGTCATCATAAATTGTTGCATTGTAATGTCGTCGTCGCCGAGTCATGAAGAATGTTGTTACGACCAGAATCCAGCCATCGACCGGTGTCAAATATATTGTGGCTGCGTGAAACAGGAACTAGCGGATGACTCTAATATCATTAAGTTGCAACAGCAGCCTGTCACAAGGGTAATACTACTCGCAGGCGACAGTGTAATATGCACAAAGGACTCAAACAAAACAAACAAAACTCGAGCCAAAAAGAAGAAGAATGTAACAGCTCACATTGACAACCAAATCAGAGGATACGCAAAGCCAGCAAACAAATATCAAATACTTTGGAGCAAAGCATGAAACATTGAATCACGAAATCAACCAAAACCATGAAACATTGAAATCACTATCGTATTGAAGCAAAAATAAATCAAAGCATGAAACCATTACAACGCAACATCAGACCAAAGTCAATCACTGAATCAATATTTGACATAATATATAAGTGAAACTTGAAAGTCGTTACCACATAATCGAATACATTGTTGAGTTGTTGTCGATGCTGTAAGCATACTGGTGTGAGCAATACGAATCAAGTCAAGCTGATATGCGCAAAGTTGTTGAAGGTGTGATTGTTGTTATCAGAGTTATTTGTTGAAGGATGATGCAAGTCCTTGCTGCTGTGAACCAATGAAGACCAGAGCCAACAAGGATATTGTGTCTCCCGTGAAAAATTTAGACTATTGTGAATCAAACTGAGGTAGAAACCCGACATAGTGACATTATCGTTGCGTCGCATTTTCTCGAACACTTGGTGGACGGAATACACAGAGAAAACGAGGTCGGAGATGTATGCATATATGGTCATGTTGTGTTCAACTGTTGGTGGTGCACGGTGGTTTATTGGTGGAGATTTTTTATGGTTGATGAAGATGAGAGTAGATGATGAACGAAGGAAATGGAAAGGTGAAGCTCGCGATGAAGACGATGAGTTGGGAGTTTTTAACCGCAAGTTTATTAAGGTTTTGGCCATTTTCAGCGATGATGATGATTAAGGGCGAAAGAAAACGAGGAAAAATGGGAGTGACGGCGACGAAATAGGGTTTTTCGAGGAGGGAGAAAGGAGATGAACAACAGCTGAACTTAGAGTTTTTTCATTTCTTGGTGATGATGGTGATGGTACGGAAACCGCGGCGGCGAAAATTAAGAGATGAGAGGTTAGGGTTTTGGTGTTGAATTTGGGGCTGATGAATAGTGGGAACGAATTTTTAGGGTTTGGGGGTTAAATTTGGGGCGGCCGATTTTAGGGTTAGGGCGAACAGTAATTGCTCCTTAGGGTTTTTCGTGAACAGTGTATTCCCCTCCCTTATAACAAGAAAGCTGAGTCATTCTCAGCATAGGCCCAATGGGCCTCGTTCATTTCCATTTCTAATTCTTTCTATCTCTCCTTTTTTAATTTTTCTTTTTATTGTAAATTTTTTACTAATTAATTCTATTTTCTAAGTTAATTAATCTAAACCTATTGCTAATCTATTTTAATAAAATTCTATAACTCTATATTCTAATAAAAAGCAAATTTCTAATTTAATTTTAATAATAATAAAAAAAACTATTTAACCTTAATTAAAACAATCTATTTTTAATAAAAAAATCTAAATAATTCTAAATTCTATTCTAAATAATATTATCTCTAAAATCTAAACTAATTAATTAATATCAAAAAAATATATTACATATCATAAAAACAAAGAAATTATAAAATAAATATATGCAAAAACAAATGTGACATGGCACGCTGTTATTGGGCTAAAAAGTGAAAATGCTCGTTTTTGCTGAAAAATACGCTACGCTGGATAAGCGGGGTAAATTAAAAACAAAGTTGGGCAAATGAAAATTTTAAAAAAGGTAGGACAAATTTGGGGTATGACAGATGCCCCTATCTAATTGCCTTGAACCTGAGAGAATGAACAGCTGCATCGTTCATTTTAGGGTGGAAGTCAATTAGATACAAGAAGACCCCGAAATTTGTCTGACAGGCAAGTAAAATGCAGAGAGATAAAATTTACCATAACAGGGTGGCATGATGCAAAATATGAACGAGATAACCTGATATTCTTCGGGTGGTCGAAGCAGTCCCTTATCCAATAAGGTTCCTCGATGATACCAAAGCAGTATCTCTGATCAAAACTTGAGATTCTTCGGGTGGTCGAAGCAGTCCCTTATCCCATAAGGTTCTTCGATGATACCAAAGCAGTATCTCTGATCAAAACTTGAGATTCTTCGGGTGGTCGAAGCAGTCCCTTATCCGATAAGGTTCTTCGATGATACCAAAGCAGTATCTCTGATCAAAACTTGAGATTCTTCGGGTGGTCGAAGCAGTCCCTTATCCCATAAGGTTCTCCGATGATACCAAAGCAGTATCTCTGATCAAAACTTGAGATTCTTCGGGTGGTCGAAGCAGTCCCTTATCCGATAAGGTTCTTCGATGATACCAAAGCAGTACCTCTGATCAAAACTTGAGATTCTTCGGGTGGTCGAAGCAGTCCCTTATCCCATAAGGTTCTCCGATGATACCAAAGCAGTATCTCTGATCAAAACTTGAGATTCTTCGGGTGGTCGAAGTAGTCCCTTATCCCATAAGGTTCTTCGATGATACCAAAGCAGTATCTCTGATTAAAACTTGAGATTCTTCGGGTGGTCGAAGCAGTCCTTTATCCAATAAGGTTCTCCGATGATACCAAAGCAGTATCTCTGATCAAAACTTGAGATTCTTCGGGTGGTCTAAGCAGTCCCTTATCCGATAAGGTTCTTCGATGATACCAAAGCAGTATCTCTGATCAAAACTTGAGATTCTTCAGGTGGTCGAAGCAGTCCCTTATCCCATAAGGTTCTCCGATGATACCAAAGCAGTATCTCTGATCAAAAATTGAGATTCTTCGGGTGGTCGAAGCAGTACCTTATCCATTAAGGCTCTTCGATGATACCAAAGCAGTATCTCGAACAAAGCTTGAGATTCTTCGGGTGGTCGAAGCAGTACCTTATCCATTAAGGCTCTTCGATGATACCAAAGTGGTATCTCGAACGAAACTTAGATTCTTCGGGTGGTCGAAGCAGTACCTTATCCATTAAGGCTCTTCGATGATACCAAAGCAGTATCTCGAACAAAGCTTAAGATTCTTCGGGTGGTCGAAGCAGTACCTTATCCATTAAGGCTCTTCGATGATACCAAAGCAGTATCTCGAACGAAACTTGAGATTCTTCGGGTGGTCGAAGCAGTACCTTATCCACTAAGGCTCTTCGATGATACCAAAGCAGTATCTCGAACAAAACTGGAGACTCTTCGGGTGGTCGAAGCAGTACCTTATCCATTAAGGCTCTTCGATGATACCAAAGCAGTATCTCGAACAAAACTTGAGATTCTTCGGGTGGTCGAAGCAGTACCTTATCCATTAAGGCTCTTCGATGATACCAAAGCAGTATCTCGAACAAAACTTGCTGAGGAATAGTTGAGCTAAAATCCCTATTAGAGGAACAGCGTCGTCCAAACTCTGCAGGGGAGAAATTTTCAACAAACTCTCTAAGATGACCTCTGCTTGGGGAGCCATCAGAGTAATAGCTACTGAGGATTATCATCATCAACTGCATAGTTGAAGAATGATTTGCTGGGGAGTAGAATTCCTTGAACTCGTGGGGTATTAACTCTTCAGAGTCATACTGCCAACTTCACTGGAGGACTGACCAAGATGCTCGCGAACTGATCCTGGATCCTGCTACATTGCTATGTAATGCAATGTTTTATGATGCCCAAACATGCAAATAAGGTGCAACTGCTAGGGAGTGCACGATGCGAATGCAAATGATATGTTAATGCTTGATATGATTATGATATGAAGCTGTATGTCGTGTTTATGATAATGCAGCGACCAGGTATGCTGGGGATAAAATCCTGTCAGGGACATCACCAGGGACTGGATTCGGTAGTTGCCAAATGGTTTGGACTTTGGTTATTGAGGATGCCAACGAGGGTGGACTTTTAGTGGTTGCCAATGACGACTGGACTTTAGAATGATTTTCCAGACGAGAACTGGACTTTGAAGGATTTGTTTCGGTTACAAAGCTCTGACAGGTATCAGGTCCAGGCCGTGGGGGTGAAACCCAACGACAGAGAGGCTTTTTAAGGTTATTTGGTGGGGTGATGGCATGATTCCCCGACACTCAACTTTTGCTGACGAGAATAAACTTGCTTGAGTAACTGCCCCAATGTTGTTCAACTTGCCCCAGTTTGGGTCTATGAAGGAATTTTCCTTGAACGGAAATTGGAAGCAATCATACCATGAGATGAACTCGAGATGGCTTGCCCCAGCATTCCACATCATGAAAGGAAGTTGGAAACATTTGTACCATGAGATGAACTCGAGATGGTTTGTTCCAAAGCTCCAAGTCATGAAAGGAATTCGGACGTAAATATACCATGAGATGATCTCGAGATGGTTTGTTGCAAATTTTAGTCAGGAAAGGGTTTTGACCTTGATTAACTGACCCTTAGGGTAATTGGCTTCAACTTGTCCTCGAGGTAGTCTGCTCCAGAATGAGCGTTGCAGCGACATGACTTGTGTTGATTGAGCGTTGGAGGGACTCTCCCTTAATCAAACGAAACTCTGGGTAGCCTGCCCCTTGTTGGATCCTTTGCAGAAGTGGTATACTCGTTCTGGTAAGAACCTAGCTTCTAGCTGATATGTCATGATGACTTATAAACTTTGAGCGTAGCGACTTATCCAAAGCATGTTGACTGCGCGAGCGTAGCGACTTAACCAATGCGTTTGGATTGCGCGAGCGTAGCGACTTAACCAATGCGTATTAGTCATGTTTTTGCTCTGCCCCAAGGCCTTTGACGCTTGTTGACCTCAACCATCAGCTAGTTTGCCCCAAGTTCAACCAGTTTGCCCCAGTTTGTCGGGTGTTTGAAGGACTTTCTTCTGGGATGAGAACTTTGGCGATGATTATACTAGGATATGGCTTGAACCTATTTGCCCCAGTGTCTGAACCTTGCAGTGGTCCGCCCTGGTTTAAACCTCAGAAGGACTTGCCCCAGATTCATAGGGTTAGGAGAAAGTCTTAATTCAGGTCAACACCAATGAGTGATCAAGTTCCTCTTTGATTGCACTTTGTTGGAATTTCCATTATGCCAATTACTGATTTGCCATTAAAATTGTTTATACAAAAATGGTAATTTTAATGCGACATTCATGCAAGTTATGAAAATATCATTTATTGTGAATGATATGAAAATGTGTGACGAGTGGACTGTTAATCCAAACACAATGCTGATTTAATTGGTGTGAAAGATATAGCAAGAATATGACACCAATACATAAGATTGGCAAATATGTAGGAGTCAGTTTACGCAACCTTACTGTAATTATGCTTTCAGAATAAAACTCCGCCTCAATTAGGTCTTTTGAGGGTTGTATTGTGGTCTGGTTCACAGTTATGAAAACAAAGGATATTAGGCTCAAAGTATGATTTGGTACCCACCCCTTCTTCGTAATGATCTCCATACCTTCGTTCAGTTAATTCTGCACATATTTTACCTTGACGGTGTAAAACTTGATGATTCAAGGTTTGCTCAGAATGGCAGCCACTTTATTTTGATGGATGTCAGTAACCCCTTGATTTGGGTGGCCCACTGAATCTTATTTTGTTTTTATCGAGGGTTCGAGGACCTCTTTTTGGTTTTGTTCTTGATCCCTAACTTTTGCCTGGACTGATCTTGTTTTTCGAGTCCATCGGGATTGCCTTGATTTTTGCCTAAGTCTCCTTTTGAGGTGTTCGACTTAGCAGGCTTTTGATTTTTTATTGGAGACTTGTGACTGCCAAGTCATTGGTCATTGATGAACCGTCATGACTTTTGGATTTTGCCTCGTGATTCGAGTGCGTAATCAGGTTAACTGAACACTACCCTGCCCCAGGTTAAGCGTAAGGGTTTAGCAATCCGAAGGAAACTCCTACTTCTAGGCTCGAAGTGGTTGACTAGGGACTAACTCCTTATCTCTCCGGTGTTTGGGGATTTGAAACAATGCATGTACATCATCAGCAGAATTTTATCCAAAAGCATACTATCAGCAATTATGGGTATTTAGCTTTCGTCATCCTCCCTCAAATCTTTGCTAAACAGCAGTGCGATGAAGGAAGTGGAGTGAGAAAAAAATTTGTGATTTTTTTGCAATAAGTGAGAAAATGTGAGTGAATACGAATGGATTTGATCAAAAACACGCATAATTATCACATTAACAATACCATAAATAAGAAACAATGTCTAAAAGCAAGTAGCACTTAACATAAAGGAAACTACAAATGCACAAAAATGATAAGGAAACTGCCAGTATTGAGGAACTGGGCTCTTCTTCCTTGCTACACAGTTGGGCTAACTTTTGGCAGCTGTTTCATATTGCCTTCTGCGTTGTTCTCGTCTTTTCTTAGCTCAACTTGATTCTGTCTCAGGTGTTCCATGATCTTCCAGCACTAAGTCAAGTTCATTGCTTGTGTTGGGAAATCAACCGCGGATTATGGATAAAGGGTGGATAGGCTTTTTTTTTTGGTTTTGGAATATGATATGCGATGCAAATGAAACGCAGATGCAGTGATATGCGAATCCAATGTAGGTGCACACAAGATCCAGGATAACATAAGCAGGTCAAAGCACCCTAGCCGGTAGACTATACAAGGCCAGTTCTAGATTCTTTACCCATAGCCCCACTCACGGGATAGCTTCTATGTTGATGGATAAGGTTCCCAAGATCACGGACACCGATCGCATCAACATTACGCAACAGGCTAGCTGTATTATAACGAGAGTACGATAGGGTCTTTCCTGAGCGGAGTCCTCATGCTAGGCACACGAGGAGCGGGTCCTCGGAAACTAACATTACACGACTACCAATATAGAAACTTGTTCTAAGAGTGGGTCCCAGAGTCACGGACCCTTCATGAGTCAAGTCGTGCAACAGGCTAGCTGCATTACGATAGGATCTACGAAAAGGTCTATTCTGGAGGAGCTTTCATGCTAGGCACACAAGGAGCGAGTCCTCTGGGACTAACACTAATTACTACCAATTCTAAACTATGTTTTCTCTTTTCTTTTCAAAGCTCGGGTGTAGAGCTTTACTTGCAATGTTATCCCAGAATCCAGCAAGCAGATACAATAAACAGCATACAATAGAAAGAGAAAACAATAAATAAACAATAGGAGAAAACCATTATAAAGAAAATAGTTAAGCAAAGCTAGCACTCTCAAATCGAGTCAAGTTAGGCTTGACTCTCTCTTGCATAGGGCAATGTGTGCTCCCCAGCAGAGTCGCCATCTGTCGTACCTCGAAAAAATACGATCCTCGCGATGGACGCGGAAAATACGTTCGAACAGAGTCGCCACCGAACATTATTCATTCCAAGGATGGAACAGGAAAATATCGATAAAACCTTTAGGGAGATAAGAACATGGTCATCACAACCAATATTCTAGGTTCGGGAGTCGGTTACGCAGAGGGAAGGTATTAGCACCCTCTACGTCCGTTGTACTCAACGGGAACCTCTTGAACGATTCGAGAGTAAAGTTAGCTATGCTTGTTTGTTTTCTTCTAAGGTTTCTCCTATAGGGGGAATGGATGGTTATAGGATAGGGTGCTCGCCAAGGATTGGGGCCCTTGTGCCTACGTATCTTCACTTGTAGGAAGTGGAAAATCAGAGCATTCGTAGTTCATGGGACTACGGGAAAAGAGGGGAATGTGCTCGCCAAGATCATCACAATCTTGTGCCTACGTATCTTACATTCAAGAGGGAATGAAGAATCAGAGCAGCCGTAGTTCGGCTAACTACGGTAAAAGGTTTGTGTTTGACAAACGAGTGTTTAAGTCGTATTCTAACTGCTAAACGTTGGCTTGTCTGCTCGCTAGGGGAGGTTGAAGCACGAGTTTGTTATGCGCGAAAGAAGGGATTAAACAATATTCTTGGTAGAAGGTGTTTTTGAGTCGAACGAGAGCTTAGGTCATATTCTAACTGCTAAATATTGGCCTGTCTGCTCGCTAGGGGAGGCTGAAGCACGAGTTTGTTATGCGCGGAAGAAGGGACTAAACAATGTTCTTGGTGAAGAGTTGTTTGAGTTGTAAGGATCGCGTGAGGGCGAGGAATTAGTGTTAGGAGAAAGTTTCAATTGCACGGGGAGAGAAAAGAGAGTCGTGTTGGATAGGTTTAAGGTTTTGATCGTACGGGGGCGAAGAATATAAGATTGGTTAGATATTTTGAAGGAGAATGACGACTACTCGATAAACGAGATGTCAGTCTCGCAACCAATTAGTCGGGATATCGTTGGAATGCTAGATCCCAACAACACCTTTTTCATTCGACTAACTTCGAAATATATGTTCGATGGGCGGTTTAGATGCGATCACACGAGGGTGAGAGACGAGGTTAGACGGGTTGTATGTTAGGAGGAATGATGAATATTCGATAATCGAGACGTCGGCCTCGTAACCAAGTAATCGGGATATCGTTGAAATGCTAGATCCTAACGACATCTTTTTCATTCCATTAATTATGAAATATGTTTGTTGGACAATGAATACTTGTCCAAATAATTAAGAGAAAGTGTCTTAGGAACGAAAGTTCGAATGACACACTATGTAAGGCGTACGCCTCAATAGTTGTCACTCAAGAATTCAAGGAGTGCAAGACTTCAAGAACTCAATTCTTTCATAATTTAATTAAGAAAATAATTTGAATAGGTTAGCGTACTCGAATCTAGACGCGCTAGGTATTCTAAAAATGTAAGATCAAAAGGATCACAACTCAAGGTGTGCACCTTGAGAGCAATCCTTCGAGAACTCAAGAAGTGCTAGACCTCAAGAGAATGGTTTGTTTTAAAGAAAAATACTCGAGGTGAGTCGAGTTTGAATTTAAGTTTTAAGCGTGTGCACTAGCAAAGTGAGCTAGTCTTCTAAGTGACCAACTAGAAATAATTGATCAAATAGGTGTCACTGTAAGGAAGCCCAGGATTAAGCTTTAAAATGTTGTGTATGGTGATCGAAGGTAGAAGATAATTTAACTAATCGAGAATTTATTTTTGAAAAGGATTTAAAGGTTTCGAAAAGAATTGAGCATTTTAAAAACGAACGATGAAACAACCGCAACTCAAGGCGTACGCCTTGAGAGTAGTCCCTCGGAAATTCAAGGAAGGCGAGATCCAAGAATTCAATTGTTTTGAAATTTGTTTTTAGGAAAATAGTTTAATTTAATTAAGAAAAATAATTTTAATTTTCATATATAAAATTATTAATCAATTGTAAAAAAAGTTTTGAAAAAAAGCTAGTTATAATTAATTGTTTTTGAGAAAAGTTTAATGTCTTAAAAAAAGATTTTAACTTAATTAATAAAGTATATTTTCTAATATTTAAAATATTATTTAATAATAATTTTGAAATGTATTTTTTAAAAGAATAGTTTGAATTTTCTTATAATAATATCTAAAAGTAATTAAAAATATCTTTTAGAAATTTCAATTAATTTGAGTAAAAAACGTTTTGAAAACCGAAAGACGGGACAACCACAGCTCAAGACGTGCGCCTCAAGAGCGGTTGTCTAAGGATCCAAAGAGTGCTAGACTCAAAAATCCACTACTTTCATTGGTTAATTGAGAAAATAATTACTTTCTTATATTAAGAACCTAATTAATTAATTAAGATTTAATTTTAAAATAAAACATTTAGGCAAATAAGTGTCATTTTCAAATATTATCATAAGTATCACACATATTAGCATGTCACCATCCTCATCCTTAACAATAACGAGCACAGAAACCAAACACTAAAGATTAGGCCAACTAAAAATAGCAGCAGTGAAACTATATCAACAACAGTGTAGTCCAGTGCATTGTTTTGCTGAGTTTTAGCAGCCATCACCCTAAGTATCTTAGTGACACAAATGGTAACAAGAAGTCCAACATGATGATTATGGTAATAACTCAATACAATGATCAATTCATCACAATATAAAAGCAGCATCCAAGCATGGCGTAATCGAACCACGACCGACGACCAAATTAAACATATCAGTGAGAACAGAATCCAGACCAATGTTTACAGCAGTCTAAATCGTTTTTTTAAAAGTGAAACACAAATCAACGAGACCAAAATAAATAAAAACTTAGAAACACAACGAAAGTGTTTATTGACATATCAAAAGGAAAATTGACGGCATAACGACACATAAATTGTGTCAATCCCACAGGTTCAATTTGATGTACTCAATGCATCAAACACAATCAGAACTGTAACAACCCATTATAATATCTATACAACCACAAATCTATTTACAATAATCCAAACACAATAAAAATTCAACATAAGAATCACACTCTTGAACTGAATTTGAAGAAAAATCATGACAATAAAACACATAGTATGACAGAAACATTTTTTTTGGAATGTTACCGTAATGCAGTTTCATTGATGCTACTTCCCTGTATTGTTGCCAAGTAGATATGGTGGCATGGAAAACATCTGATGAATGAGCTCCTTCCACAACAATTAATTGGAGCTGCAACACCATACAAATCTGGAAGAATGGTAGTTTGTTGTTGCTGAGCGGTTGTGTTGCTGCTGAAAGTTATTCCTCATCTTCCCTTTCATTCGTGCACCCTTGTTTAGCTCTCGTCACAATAGCGAAATGGCCATGGCTGTTCTTGAACTTCGTTGTGCCTTCCTTCTAATGTCTTATGGAGTCGTTACTGGAGTTGTCGCAACTCGGCAACGTTGGCAATGAAGAGAGGTTGATCTCGATTGAGACATAGGTTTTCACTGCTACAAACTGCCCTGTTGTTGATGAACCTCTGTTGTACATGTATCAATACTGATATGGTTGCAGTGTCAAAGTTTTTGTTGTATCAATATTAAGCCGCTAATGTAAATTGAGGTGGAAGCTATAACATAATCGGAATGCCTACAACCGCAACCATCTTTGAAAGTTATCGTCGTTGTCTAATGTAGGTGAGAGATTCCCTGTTGACGGTATTGATGTCGCGCTGCTGGACCGAAACCAACACGAGTTTATCCACTTTTTACAGCTGGACTTTCGAGCTAAAACGCTGCTTCCATGTTGAGACATCTTGATGTCGCTGAATAGTTGGAGTTGCTGCTAAAACCAGCTTTAATCGGAAGGCTGAGTTGCCGCATGAGCATTGAGTTGAAGAGACTGCTCCGTAAGGTGGAACCCGGCGAGATCACAGCGAGAAGCAACTCGAGTTTGAATCTTGAATCAAGAAAATCCACCACCTGCATACAGATCAATCACAGACAGCGAAACATCTTCACAGAATTTATTACTCTAAATTACAATAAATGTGCAAGTAGCAATGTGAACACACACTACCCTAACAATAAAAATGTCAGAAGAAACTCGTTCGAGACCGAATCGTGATACAGCATTGCAATAGTTGGGACACAAAACAAGTTATAGCAACTCAGCTCAGCTCTTAAAGAAAATTAACTTAACAAAAACAAACTTCCAATATTACGCAAACAGTACTGAATATTATAGTTTCAGACTCTATAACAATAATCATCAAATTTACGATCAATTGGAAGCATAACTATAATCGAAAACCAACCAAAACAGGATACAGTTGCGCATCAGTTCACGGATTTTTTGTTGCATCCTGAGGTGTTATTGCTGCTACTTCTGAAAGGTGTTGTTATGCCACTAACGGAAGTCGCACGAGCTGAGGATGTCGCATCCTAGCTAGGAGCAAATACGAGAGTGTACGAGGTTGGTGCGGTTGAACTTAGTTGTAGCTCACGCATACGTAGTTGAATATTCCATATTTGGTTGTCTTCTGTTTTAGTTGATTCTGGATCCAAATCACAAGCATCTGACAGGAAGAGCACAAAGCAGTATCTTTAGCAGATAACTCTCCCTCTTCCTTTTCGGCGGAGTCGCAACCTGCACAGAAATTAACAACAGCAACACAATCCTTTTTTTTACGAACTTGGAATGGAATGCAAGTCGGGTCATCATAAATTGTTGCATTGTAATGTCGTCGTCGCCGAGTCATGAAGAATGTTGTTACGACCAGAATCCAGCCATCGACCGGTGTCAAATATATTGTGGCTGCGTGAAACAGGAACTAGTGGATGACTCTAATATCATTAAGTTGCAACAGCAGCCTGTCACAAGGGTAATACAACTCGCAGGCGACAGTGTAATATGCACAAAGGACTCAAACAGAACAAACAAAACTCGAGCCAAAAAGAATAAGAATGTAACAGCTCACATTGACAACCAAATCAGAGGATATGCAAAGCCAGCAAACAAATATCAAATACTTTGGAGCAAAGCATGAAACATTGAATCACGAAATCAACCAAAACCATGAAACATTGAAATCACTATCGTATTGAAGCAAAAATAAATCAAAGCATGAAACCATTACAACACAACATCAGACCAAAGTCAATCACTGAATCAATATTTGACATAATATATAAGTGAAACTTGAAAGTCGTTACCACATAATCGAATACATTGTTGAGTTGTTGTCGATGCTGTAAGCATACTGGTGCGAGCAATACGAATTAAGTCAAGCTGATATGTGCAAAGTTGTTGAAGGTGTGATTGTTGTTATCAGAGTTATTTGTTGAAGGATGATGCAAGTCCTTGCTGCTGTGAACCAATGAAGACCAGAGCCAACAAGGATATTGTGTCTCCCGTGAAAAATTTAGACTGTTGTGAATCAAACTGAGGTAGAAACCCGACATAGTGACATTACCGTTGCGTCGCATTTTCTCGAACACTTGGTGGACGGCATACACAGAGAAAACGAGGTCGGAGATGTATGCATATGTGGTCATGTTGTGTTCAACTGTTGGTGGTGCACAGTGGTTTATTGGTGGAGATTTTTTATGGTTGATGAAGATGAGAGCAGATGATGAACGAAGGAAATGGAAAGGTGAAGCTCGCGATGAAGACGATGAGTTGGGAGTTTTTAACCGCGAGTTTATTAAGGTTTTGGCCATTTTCAGCGATGATGATGATTAAGGGCGATAGAAAACGAGGAAAAATGGGAGTGACGACTACGAAATAGGGTTTTTCAAGGAGGGAGAAAGGAGATGAACAATAGCTGAACTTAGAGTTTTTTCATTTCTTGGTGATGATGGTGACGGTATGGAAACCGCGGCGGCGAAAATTAAGAGATGAGAGGTTAGGGTTTTGGTGTTGAATTTGGGGCTGATGAACAGTGGGAACGAATTTTTAGGGTTTTGGGGTTAAATTTGGGGCGGCCGATTTTAGGGTTAGGGCGAACAGTAATTGCTCCTTAGGGTTTTTCGTGAACAGTGTATTCCCCTCCCTTATAACAAGAAAGCTGAGTCATTCTCAGCATAGGCCCAATGGGCCTCGTTCATTTCCATTTCTAATTCTTTCTATCTCTCCTTTTTTAATTTTTCTTTTTATTGTAAATTTTTTACTAATTAATTCTATTTTCTAAGTTAATTAATCTAAACCTATTGCTAATCTATTTTAATAAAATTCTATAACTCTATATTCTAATAAAAAGCAAATTTCTAATTTAATTTTAATAATAATAAAAAAAAACTATTTAACCTTAATTAAAACAATCTATTTTTAATAAAAAAATCTAAATAATTCTAAATTCTATTCTAAATAATATTATCTCTAAAATCTAAACTAATTAATTAATATCAAAAAAATATATTACATATCATAAAAACAAAGAAATTATAAAATAAATATATGCAAAAACAAATGTGACATGGCACGCTGTTATTGGGCTAAAAAGTGAAAATGCTCGTTTTTGCTGAAAAATACGCTACGCTGGATAAGCGGGGTAAATTAAAAACAAAGTCGGGCAAATGAAAATTTTAAAAAAGGTAGGAGCAATTTGGGGTATGACAAACTGGAGGTGCAAAAAAGGCCTTTGGTGGAAGAAGACAAGGAGACGCTAGTGCAGTGTATGGTGGTCGAGGACGAGGTAGCGGTAGGAATCAGTATATTCAACAACAGGTTGCTAGTGTGACGATCCCTATACCACAACAACGACAACAACCACAACAACAACAACAACAACAACAACAACAAAGGCATAATCCTGCTCAGAGAAGGGTTCAGAATGGGAAGCCAAAGAGGGTATTCGATACACCTCCGTCAATGTATGCAGAATTGCTTTGGACGCTGTTAGGTTTGAATCTGGTTGAGAAGAGAACGTTGGACCCGCCCACAGGAGCGCTTCCTTACGGGTATGATGCTAGTAAGCATTTTGAATTTCATTCTGGGGCACACGGACATGATACTGAGAGTTGTCATGCTTTTAAACACAAAGTCCAAGATTTGATTGATAGTAAAGTCATTAACTTTAGTCATGACGGTCCCAATATTGTACAACAACCAATGCCGAATCATGGAGCGAATGCTATTCTGACAGAAGAAGATTTGGATTTGGTTATAGACGTAAATGATCTGAAGACGCCTTTAAGCTATGTTAAAAGCAGATTGTTAAAAGGAGGGGTCTTCCCCGGATGTGATGAGTACTGTTTGGATTGTTGGACCCGACCAGAAGGCTGTATTGATTTGAAGAGAGGTATTCAGGCCATGATTGATGAGGGAAATTTACAGTTCGACCGTACTGCTGTTGAGAAACCTGGTGAGGTAAGATTTGAAAAGCAGGGTGAGGTCACAACAATTACAATTCCACGAAAGACTATTACGATATCAGTGCCCTCTAAGCGGCCAACTATCACGATAATGAAAGCAGGGCCCATTCCTTATGAAAGTACGAAAGCCATTCCGTGGAATTATGGGTTGGAAGCTTTTTGCAATGGGGAAAAGATTAAGGTGGATAGCCAGCCGGCATGGGCAGTGGGCAATCTTGTTGAAGCGGGAGGCATGACCCGCAGTGGTAGAATTTTCACTTCACCTGAAATCGAGGCTGAGAGGATTGCTAAAGGAAAAGCCAAAGTGAATGAAGGAGGACCTTCCCAGTCAAAAGAGAAAGAAACATCGATCAAGGATGTAGAAGAGTTTATGAGGTTGATTCGCAAAAGCGACTATAAGATTGTGGAGCACTTGCAGCAGACGCCCTCCAAAATTTCAATCCTATCCTTGTTGCTTTGTTCCGAGGCTCATCGGAATGCCTTGTTGAAAATCTTGGACACATCTTTTGTACCTCAGGAAGTAACTGTTAATCAGCTTGAGGGGGTACTGGCGCATGTGAATGCCGGACACAGCTTGGGATTTACTGACTTTGATTTGACGCCTAGAGGTCGGGATCATAATATGGCTTTGCACATTTCAGTGGAATGCCGGGGCACTGTTATGTCGCACGTTCTGGTAGACACCGGATTATCTTTGAATGTGTTGCCTAAGAAGGCTATGATGAAACTAGATATCTGAGGAATCATATGCACGCCAAGTGACTTGGTCGTGAAGGCTTTTGATGGGACCAGAAGGTTGGTGTTTGGGTCCATAACGTTGCCACTCCAGGTCAGGCTAGAAGTGTTTGACACTGTGTTCTACATCATGGATATACATCCAGCTTACAGTTGTTTACTTGGGCGACCATGGATACATTCTGCAGGGGTTGTGACGTCCATGCTGCATCAGAAGCTTAAATACATGGTTGGTGACAGTGTTGTTACTATTTGCGGAGAGGATGACATTCTGGTTAGTCATCTTTCGTCATTCAAGTACGTCGAAGTGGATGGGGAGATCCATGAGACGCCATGCCAAGCCTTTGAAGGGTTGCAGATCAAGGACAAGTCTCATGTTCCCAGCAAAGGGCCGGAGGTGGCCATGTCTTCTTACAAAGACGCTCATGCGGTGGTTCAGGCTGGAGCAACCAAAGGATGGGGCCAAGTCTTGGAAATTCCTGTCAAGATGGACAAGTTTGGGTTGGGGTATCGCCCGGCGTCGTCATCTTCCGCATCAGGCGTGCCAAAGTTCAAAGGGCCAGTGATGATCACTCCAGGTGGAGTCTGTTATGAAACGATTAATGTTGTTTTCGATGCTGAAGACGGAGATAGTGACTGCGATATGGACTCGTGGATCAAGCCCGGTGTGCCAGGACAGAGCCTATGCAACTGGTCTATCCAGGAACTTGTCCAAGTGACTACAAAACAGTAATGATTTGTTTTCTCAATTATTGTATAATCCTGTGTCCTACCCGAGGCATAGTGAATTTGTTTTCAGGGCTACCTGCTTATGTGTGTACTTTGTTTAATCATTAATAAAGGCGTTTTTCTCATGCAAATTTTGTGATCCTTGTTTTTCCTATTTTTGGTTAACAATAAAATGGCAACGTGGTTATGTGCTTTTTTGCATTATTTGAAACATTTAACCATTCTCATTGTAGGATTCATATTTCAGACGACACCGATCACGATCTTCCTATGACTCGCTTCGACTTCGAGCACCCGATATTTCAAGCAGAAGAAGAGATTGTTGAGGATAATGACTTATCAGAAGAGCTGACTCGACTTTTGAAACAAGAAGAGAGAATTATTCTGCCTCATCAGGAGGAAATTGAAATTATCAACGTGGGGTACGAAGAGATTGTCAGGAATATCCGGATAGGGGCTGTGCTGCAAAGTGATATCAAGCAAAGTTTGATCGAGATGCTTCGAGAGTATAGTGATATCTTTGCTTGGTCTTACGAAGACATGCTTGGGTTGGATACTGATATGGTGGTTCACCGTTTGTCATTGCGTGAGGAATGTCCGCTGGTTAAACAAAAACTCAGAAGAACTAGACCAGATATGGTCGTGAAAATTAAAGAGGAAGTTCAAAAACAGTGGGACGCCGGTTTTCTGGCTGTTACAACTTATCCCTCATGGGTTGCCAATATAGTGCATGTACCAAAGAAAGATGGTAAGGTGAGGATGTGCGTGGACTATCGAGATTTGAATAGGGCGAGCCCAAAAGACGACTTTCCGCTTCCTCATATTGATGTGTTGGTCAACAACACCGCTCAATTCTCCGTGTTTTCCTTCATGGACGGCTTTTCGGGCTATAATCAGATAAAGATGGCGCCGGAGGATATGGAGAAAACAACTTTTATTACCCCGTGGGGAACGTTCTGCTACAAAGTGATGCCCTTTGGTTTGAAGAACACCGGGGCAACATATCAGCGAGCTATGACAACACTCTTTCATGACATGATGCATAAAGAGATCGAAGTCTATGTTGACGATATGATTGCCAAATCCTAAACGGAGGAAGAGCATCTGGTCAATCTTCTGAAATTGTTCAAGAGGCTTAGGAAATTAAGGCTGAGGCTGAACCCTAACAAGTGCACCTTCGGGGTGAGATCTGGTAAGCTATTGGGGGTTATTGTTAGCGAAAAAGGAATTGAGGTTGATCCTGCTAAGATAAAAGCAATACAAGAAATGCCAACGCCGAAAACAGAAAAAGAGGTTCGTGGCTTTTTAGGGAGATTGAATTGCATTGCTCGGTTCATATCTCATCTAACGGCCACGTGCGAGCCATTATTCAAGTTATTGAAAAAAGATCAGGTTGTGACCTAAAATGAAGATTGTCAAAAGGCGTTTGAAAAAATAAAAGAATATTTGCAGGAACCTCCAATATTGATACCCCCAGTAGCTGGGAGACCATTGATTATGTATTTGACGGTTCTTGAGAAAAGTATGGGTTGTGTTCTCGATCAACATGACGAGACTAGACATAAAGAGCATGCGATTTACTACTTGAGTAAAAAGTTCACAGATTGTGAGTCCTGTTACTCAATGCTCGAAAAGACGTGTTGTGCACTAGCCTGGGCTGCCAAACGTTTCAGGCAATACATGCTAAATCATACAACCATGATAATTTCAAAGATGGATCCGATTAAATACGTGTTTGAAAAGCAAGCACTTTCCAGAAGGATTGCCCGATAGCAGATGGTATTGACAGAATACGATATTCAGTATGTTTCTCAAAAGGCTATTAAAGGCAGTGTTCTATCAGAGTACCTAGCTGAGCAGCCAATTGATGATTACCAGCCGATGAGGTTTGATTTTCCTGACGAGGATATCATGTACTTAAAGATGAAGGACTGTGAGGAGTCGTTGCCTGATGAAGGTCCAGAGTTGGGTTCCAAATGGCAATTGATATTTGACGGTGCCGTTAATTCATACGGAAGTGGAATATGGGCAATCATTACTACTCCCCATGGGTCGCACATCCCATTCACCGCCAGATTGACCTTTCCAGTTACCAACAATGAGGCCGAATATGAAGCATGCATTATGGGTCTCGAGGAAGCTATTGATCTGAGAATTAAAAATCTTGATGTGTACGGGGACTCTGCTCTAGTTGTGAACCAGATCAAGGGAGAGTGGGAGACTCGTCAGCCCAATCTGATACCCTATATGAATTATGCAAGGAGGTTGTTACCTTTCTTTGACAAGGTGGAATTGCACCATGTACCACGGGCAGAAAATCAGATGGCAGACGCTCTCGCGACGTTGTCTTCAATGTATAAGGTTAACTTCTGGAATGAGGCGCCCAGGATAGTTATCTCTCCCCTTGATAGGCCCACTTTCATATTCTCCATTGAGGAAGCTTCCGATGGCAAACCGTGGTATTATGATATCCAGAATTTCCTGAAGAACCAAGAGTATCTGGCTGGGGCATCCATTCGTGATTAGAAGACTCTTAGGAGATTGGCTGACAATTTCTATTTGAATCCGGATGGTGTTTTGTACAAGAGAAACCATGACTTGGTGTTGTTGCGATGTGTGGATGAGAAAGAGGCTAAGTTGCTCATGGAAGAGATCCACGAGGGTACATTTGGCACGCATGCCGGCGGACATGCAATGACGAGAAAGTTATTACGAGCAGGATATTACTGGCTGACAATGGAAACATATTGTTTCAAATTTGCAAAGAAGTGTCATAAATGCCAGATTTATGCGGACAAGATTCATGTGCCTCCGAGCCCTCTGAACGTTATGTCATCACCTTGGCCGTTTTCCATGTGGGGAATTGATGTGATTGGGAAGATTGAGCCCACGGCATCCAACGGACATTGTTTTATCTTGGTAGCTATTGATTACTTCACCAAATGGGTTGAAGCGACATCGTATGCTAATGTTACCAAGCAGGTGGTAGCCAGATTTATCAAGAAAGATATTATCTGCAGATATGGAATCCCGGAGCGGATTATCACTGACAACTGTTCGAATTTGAATAACAAGATGATGAAGGATTTGTGCCAGAATTTCAAGATTGAACATCACAATTCTTCTCCTTATCGGCCCAAGATGAATGGCGTTGTTGAAGCGGCCAATAAAAACATAAAGAAGATCGTTCAGAAGATGATTGTGACCTACAAGGACTGACATGAGATGTTGCCTTTTGCTTTGCACGGTTATCGTACGACGGTACGCACATCAATCGGGGCAACTCCTTTTTCATTGGTATATGGTATGGAGGCTGTCTTGCCATTGGAGGTTGAGATTCCTTCTTTGAGGGTTTTGCGCGATGTCCAACTCGATGAGGCGGAATGGGTAAAAGATAGACTGAATCAGCTCAGTTTAATGGATGAGAAGAGACTGGCTTCTCTAGCATATGGTCGGCTGTATCAAAGCCGGATGAAGAAAGCTTATGATAAGAAGGTGTGTCCTCGAAGCTTTCAGACGGGCGATCTTGTGTTGAAAAAGATTCTCCCACCACAATCAGATCACAGGGGCAAATGGACTCCCAACTATGAAGGTCCATATGTCGTTAGAAAGGTTTTCTCTGGAGGAGCCTTATTGTTGTCCACCATGGATGGTGAGGATTTTACATCCCCTGTGAACTCGGACGCAGTTAAAAAATACTTTGCTTAAAGAGACCCGCTGGACAGAAAAAGAGAGTCCAGGCAAAAATGGGGCATCCCAGCGAACCTTAAAAAAGGAATAAAAAGGTTCGGGCAAAATTTACGGATAAAATTGAAAAAATGTACACCCGCAAAATTGAAAACCTGAAAAGGGCGACTTCGGCAAAAAAGGGTATCCCGGTGAATTGAAAACCCGCATAGGGCGGTTCACGCAAAAGTTAGGGATTTGAAAAAGCAAATGACTGCGGTCCGAGTTTGATATTGCATTGCTTAGTGGTTTGGGAGTACCTGAGGGTCGTATATCCAAAACAATCTCTTCCGAAGATCGAGTATCGGGAAAGCGTTAGAGTCAGGCGAGTCATAGGAGGATCAGCTCATGGTGTTTGTCTGTACCACGTTGCCGACATGTATACAAATTTTCTTTATGCTTCTGTGATATTTGTATTTGCTTGTGCGTAACTTCCTCTTTTCAGGAGTTGCATCCAGTGTACAAAATTTTGCCTATTTACAGGCCCATTGTCAATAAAGCATGTTATTCAGTACTTGATGCTTGTTCTTTACTGTTTGTTTGTGAAGTTATTCAGTACTTGATGCTTGTTTTTACTGTTTTGTTTGTGAAAAACGCCGATGTTTTTGATGAACTTGCATGTACATAAACTTGCTGGCCCTCGCCAATAATTGCTAAAACTTCGAATTGACTGAGCGAATGTCACGGATACTAACCGGGATAGATTTTGTTGTGTAGATTTGTTTTATCCCGTTTGTGTTTTGTAGGGTTCTCACCTTTGAAGCAAACAGTCAGGGAATTTGTGTTTCCCCAACTAGAGTCCCGTGACATAGTGATTGTATCACTCCTCAGCAGATGGAAGTCACGTCTTATCCCAGAGAGAGTTGAGATGGTACTTATCCCTACTGGATGTGGGGTTGTCCTCCCCAAGAGAGTATTCCCAGGAAAGCTGCCAAGAGAGTATCCTCAGTGGATCTTAATGTCCCCAATAGAAGGTGCATTCCCAGCAATGAGTATGTACACACTCAATACCCAGCATGGGTAACTCCCGCAGAATATAACCAAGTCGTCTTTGGTTCAGAAGGATTATCCCCGCGCAGGACTGTTTTTCCTTCTCCCCAGCAGGTTGTTTTTCCGCCGACAGGATGTACATCCTCAACAGAGTTAGTAATGTCAAGCTTGTGAGCCATTCCCTAACAGGATGGTTATCCCCAGCGGAGTTGGTTTCACCTGTCCAGCATTTATTTTACTAGAATATGTCTGTGGTACCTGGTTATCCCCGGCGAATTTGGTTTTGTCTTCAGCATTTATTTTGCTGAAGCGCCTCTTGGCATCTTTGCATTGTGCATATATCATCATATTTGCATCCACCCAAACGTGTAGCATTTCCATGCCGTATGGAGCATTACGTCATTGTCAAACATACGCATTTTGAAACATAAGCCAATTACCTCTTTGTTTTCAGGTGTTATTCCCTGCAGAGGAGTGGGATTCTTGCTCGGAAGGATTTCCAGATATTCAAATTCTCGGTATGAGATAGGTGATGATAACGTTCGTCCTATCGCATGTTCCCTTAACAGAGTTGCTTGGTTAAGTTTCTCTTCTTCCCTAGCGGAATTCTTCTCAGATTGCTGTTACGTCAGCGTTAAAAGATTTCAGGGCTTAAACTTTTGGAGTTATCACTAATGATTTTCCCAGTAGAGTTTTTCCCCACAGAGTTGTTTGGTTAAGTTTCTCGTATTCCCCAACAAAGCATTCTTCAGACTGCCGTACAACAGTTTTGAAAGTCTTGAAGAAGTTACCTATGTTGACAGAGATTGTTACCTGTGTTGACGGAGATTGTTACCTGTGTTGACAGAGATTGTTATCCGAATTGACGAAGTCGTTACCCGTGATTGACGGAGTTGTTACCTGTGTTGACAGAGATTGTTATCCGTGTTGACGGAGTTGTTACCTGTGTTGACAGAGATTGTTACCCGTGTTGACGGAGATTGTTACCCGTGTTGACGGAGATTGTTACCCATGTTGACGAAGATTGTTACCCGTGTTGAAGGAGATTTTTACCTGTATTGACAGAGTTTACCCGTGATTGACGGAGTTGTTACTTGTGTTGACAGAGATTGTTACCCGTGTTGACGGAGATTGTTACCCGTGTTGACGGAGATTGTTACCAAGCTTGGAGAGCTCTATAAAGTAGAGCTCAATCCTTCAAAATTTTCCAAGCTTGGAGAGCCAAAATCCTGCTGCCAAAATCTCCAAAAACACTTTTCAAGCTTCAACCAAATCCTTCCTATTTCATCACCTTCATTAGTTTCAACTTCAAAAAAATTTCATCTTCAAAACTTCACAAACCTGCGTCAATTTAACAATTCAACCGCACATAAATTCTACAATTCAATTCCATAACACACCTTCAACAACAACTCTTCATCGCACAAAATCAACGATCTCGCAAAGATTCTCACATGAATTTAACAGCATCAACAACATCTCAGAATGCGTGTTAGTTGAAAATAAGTGTGAAAAAGAAGAGGAATCTAATCGTTGCTCACCTCAATTTGAAGGTAATCAATGTTGTCGACGTAAATCCATGATCTAAGATTCATAGTGATGTTAAACTTTTAATTGGAATTGAAGAAGGATTCATGTTGAGTTTTGTATACTGATCACAACCGTGTGTGTTTTGAGTCCTACTGCTCCAATTTGAAGAAAGCTCAAAATTACTAGCTATGGAGGAAAGAGAGTTCCGGGCGGCCATGCTTTTGAAGAAGAAGATAATGAATTCTTCATTCTGACCAGTTTTTTTATTTGTTTTGAATTAGTATTTTGTATTGGGCTTGGCCCGTTTCAACTTACTACTATCACCACCAACATATTATTCTTTCAAACCCTCCCTTTTCCTTTTTTAAACTTCTTTCATTTTCTTTAAATTCAAATTTTTTTCACTGTTTTCTTTTTTTTTTCTTAATGATTTTTGTAAATAGATTTTAATTTTTTGAGAAATCTTTGGTATTTTAAATGTTACTTTAAAGAAATCTCTTGAAAAAAGTGTTTGAAAATACTTGGTTCTTGATTTTATCTTGAATTCTTATTTTATTATTTGACTAATTATTTGTTGTTGGTTGGATCTTAAATTTTGGGTATGATCTTGTTAATCTCAATCGACCACGGGCATCGATAGGAGAAATTCCAAATCCGTCAAGAGAGGTGATTGATATTAATGACGATTTAATTGAATTGGGATTCATTTTGGTTCTCTTTCTTCTTCTTCTTCTTTCTTTCTTTCTTTAGGTCGATAAAATCTATGGATCATGAATTGTTAGTTGTCAAGGATGTTTAATCTTCATTATTTCAAATCTATGGGCGAATTATCATTGAGATCATTCTCCGTACTTTGGAATAATGATAAATTACCTTTGATTAATCGATAAAAATCTTGATTAAGATGAGACCGCTACCTCTTTTCTTTTTGTGTTGTATTGCTTTCTGAGAGTGATTTATGTATCACTTCTCTAGCATACATTAGAACTAAAATTGTTATTGACTGACCTCAGATACTCGTGGTTTCTATATAAGACCGATTACGATTTCTTAACATAGTGCTAAATTGTCCTATAATCGGAAAATGATCATTCGTGGCTCAAACTTGTCTTTGAAAGTCCAAGTATGGTTGGTTATTTGTCTTAGATCCATCACTTATGAAAATTGTTGTTAGGAGGCTTTGATTTTACCAATCCTCTAATGAGTCTTCATTAACTTTAGCCTAAGTGCAAGACTTAACCATCGTTGATCATTTGTTCTAACAACTAATCACTAACTCACTAACAATATCATTATACAAATTTTGTTTATGTTTCCTTCTTGCTCTCTATCTCTCTTTTATTTTTATGCTCCATTATTATCATCTCATATCATATTATTGTTTATGCTTCCGCTATTTTTCCTTTTTCCGTTGGACACATTTTTATGCTTCCGCTCTCTTTTTCTTTTATCCACTTGGATCATATCTTATTCAGAACACTAATAAAGGATTAAACCTCTAAAAAATTTGGTGCTCTCAATGTTGTGGTTATGCTGATGGATGGACTTAGACCTCAAACCTCTTGGATCATTCTTAGACCCTTGGAGTTAGAATTATGACTCTTTCCCTATGCTTGGAGTATTGTGGATCTTTGTCTTTATTTGGCTTGCTCGTTAGCTTATGCTTTAAATCGGATGAAATTCTTATTTCGCTAGCTTTGAAGTGTGCTACAACTTGGTTAGGTCCTTCTTATCTCTAACTTTTATTTTTACTTCTAGGGTAGTCACTTCATCTCCTCCCCTTCTTAAATTTTGAAAATATCCTCTCATTTTCAAAAACTTCTTATTTTTAAACTTCAAACTGCTTTCATAATAAAACATTGCCTTTCGTCAAGATATTTTCAAACTTTTTTTCTTTAATAAATGTCAATCAATGTTAATCATACTTTGACTAATTTCAAAAAGATATAAAAAAACACTTCACCTCATTCAAACTTTTGTGCCTTTGTGCACTTTTCATTTTAAAACATTTCATAAAGTCTAGATATGAGTCATTTTCATAGTTGAGTTGTAATTCTCCTATTCCCCATAGTATTTAAGATATTGACATTTTCCACTTAGATGTTGAGTGATAGACTTGTTGATTTTAATACAAGCAAATTCCTCCATCTTTAGGTGATGCACATGTTGTCTTATACTTGTGGCGACTAGTCGTAGTTTTCTCCTTAAAATGACGACTTGTCTTTACATTTAAAAATCAATCAAAACAAATCATTTTTGTTATTTGTACCACGACCTATGGGGTTTTGATCCTATATTGCACTTTGTGGGTACGTAGGCATGATGCGATAAGTTTCTCCAAACACAAAAATATTAAAAATATTTCTCTTATCATCTCCCCAATCTCTTTTCAAACAAATCTTTTCAAACCAAAAAACGTAGATATTTCAAAGGGCTCCTATAGAGTGTTATAGAAGTTTTGGGTGCTAACACCTTTCCATCGCGTAACCAACTCCCTTACCCATTCTCTGTTTGTTCTTGTTTTAGAACTTGTTTAGGTTTTGTTCTCTCTTTTTCCTTTCCTTTTGGATAAAATAAAAGTGCAGTGGTGACTCTTGCAATTTTGAGTTAAGTTAATTAATAACTTACACTCAAAAATTTCCCCGCTACACCCAGACATCGAAGACTTCCACTTCTTGGATATTCCTGAAAGGCATTTCATCACGTCTTGAAATGTTTCCAATGTATTGACACCGGTCGCATCTGACTATGTAAGCATGGATATCACGCCATAAGGTTGGCCAGAAAAGGCCTGCCTAAATAATTTTGGCGCATGTCTTAGACGTACTCGGATGTCCACCATAAGGTGCAGAGTGACAATGTTTGATTATACTTTCTACCTCCTTCTTGGGTACACAACGACGAAAAATATCGTCGGATCTTCTCTTAAATAGGAGTGGTTCATCCCAATTAAAGTGTTTCACGTCATGAAATAACTTCTTCTTCTGTTGATAGTTTAGATCAGGGGGTACGACATCGACGACTAAGTAGTTAACAAAATCCGTGTACCAGGGTACACGAGTTACTACCAAAGCGTCCTTATTGTTTAATTCTAATTCGGGATCAGGGTCATCGTTGTGATTGGTTCTAACAGCTGCTATAAGTCTAGCATAGGTAAAATCATCATTTATGGGTACTAGGTCGGGTTTTAAGTATTCTAGCCTCGAAAGATGGTCAGCTACCACGTTTTTAGTGCCTTTCTCATCACAGATTTCTATGTCGTACTCTTGTAGAAAAAGGATACAACATAGTAATTTGAGCTTAGCGTCCTTCTTGCTTAACAAATATCAAATGGTTGCGTGATCAGTGTAAACTATTATTTTTGGCTCCTACTAAATAGGATCAGAATTTATCTATAGCAAAAAATATGTCAAGGAGTTTGTTTTCGGTTGTGGCATAATTAAGTTGGGCGACGTCTAAGGTTCTATTGGCATAGTAAATAACATGTAAATTCTTGTCCTTTCTTTGTCCTAAAACAGAACCAATAGCGAAATCGCTTGCATCGCACATAATTTCGAAAGGTTGGTTCCAATCATGAGGTTTCATAATGGGTGCAAAAATTAGTATTTATTTAAGGTGTTTGAATTCTCTGAGATATTCATCATCGAAAATGAATTCAATGTCTTTCATTAAAAGGCCAGTTGAAGGTTTGATTTTTTTAGAGAAGTCTTTGATAAAACGTCGATATAAACCAGCGTGTCCAAGAAAGCTTCGGACTTCCCTAACTGTCTTAGGTGGTTTTTGGTTTTCTATAACCTCTATCTTGACTTTGTCTACCTCGATGCCTCTCTTAGATACTATGTGCCCTAACACTATACCTTTAGTAACCATGAAATGACATTTCTGCCAGTTTAGAACTAGGTTTACTTCCATGCATCTTTCTAGAATAATTTCAAGGTTAGCTAAGTAGTTTTTAAAACTGGAATCGCACACCGAGAAACCGTCCATAACAACTTCCATGATCTCGTTGAGGAAATCAGCGAAGATTGATATCATACAGCGTTGGAAAGTAGTTGGGGCATTGCAAAGTCTGAGTGGCATTCATCGATAGGCAGATGTTCCATAAGGGCATGTAAAGGCTATTTTCTCTTGATCATCAGGATGAATGGAAATTTGGAAAAACCCAGAGTATCCATCTAAATAACAAAAGTGCGAATGTCTGGCTAAACATTCAAGAATTTTCTCAATGAATGGAAGAGGGAAATGATATTTCCTAGTTACTTTATTCATCTTTCTTTAGTCGATACACATATGCCAACCGCTTTCTATACATTTTGCGACTTGTTCTCCTTTCTCGTTTTGCAGAACTGTGAGACCTCCTTTCTTCGGTACCACATGTACAAGGCTTACCCACTTACTATCACAAATTTGATAAATTATTCCAGCCTCTAGTGACTTCAGCACTTTCTTTTTTACTACATCACTCATTTTAGGATTTATCCTTCTTTGATGTTCTCTAGAGGGTTTATAATCCTCTTCTAGCATAATCTGGTGCATGCACGCAGATGGACTTATCCCTTTAAGATGAGATATGTTATAACCAAGGGCTGAAGGATACTTTCTTAAGACATCTAAGAGTTAATTGGTTTTGTCACTATTTTAGGTAGCAGTTACTATAACTAGACGATTTATTTTTTTTATTCAAAAACTCGTATCTCAGATTCTCAGGTAGCTTTTTGACCTCTATCGATGGTTTCTTAGGACCTGGTATATGGTTCGTGTAACTGCTAAGCATTCATAAAAACTGTCATCTATATAAGGTTCCATAAAATCTTCTTCCTCCAGGATGGGAGTCGATGGTAATTTAATTGTTTCGCTGGGTTCTTCTTAGTCTAACTTTCTTATGCATTCATCACTGATAACGATGGCACAACATGAGTCGTTTATGGCAGGTGACATTAAGAATTTGGATAAGATGAATTCTACTTTCTCATCACCCACTTCAAAATTCATCTTTCCTCTCTTGACATCTACTATAGCTCTAGTTGTCGATAAAAGGGGTCTACCTAGAAAGATAGGGATTTAATCATCTTCTTTAATGTCCATAACGACGAAGTCAGTTGGAATGTAAAGTTGACGTATTCTAACTGGGATGTCTTCTAAGATACATATAGGGTATTTAATTGACCTATTAGCCAATTGAAGGGGCATCCTAGTTGGTTGCATGTCTCCTAGGTTTAGCCTATTACAGACGACTAAAGGTATTAAGCTCACACTAGCTCATAAGTCCAGAAGGGCTTTATCGATGACATGACTCCCTAAAACACAAGGTATAGAAAAACTTCCAGGGTCTTTCTCCTTTTTAGCTAATTTATTTTCGACAATAGAGTTGCATTCTAAAGGTTTAGGGTCATCAAGTCTACGTGTTTTGGTTAGAATATCTTTAAGGAATTTAGCATAAGATGATATTTGGGTGATGACTTTGGTGAAAGGAATATGAACATGGAGTTTCTCGATCACTTTTATGAACTTTTTGTATTGGTTGTCTAACTTGGTTTGTTTAAGTCTTTGCAGATATGGGGTAGGTGGTTTGTAAGGAAGGGATGAAATATAAACTTAGTTATCTTTAACTCTTTCCTTATCTTTAATTTATTTTTGTTTTTTCGGTGTGGCTACAACATTCTTCGTTGGTTGTTCTGCCTTCTCCAACTTGGGATCTTCTGGTCCATCATAAGTGGTTCCACTCCTTAGGGTGACAGTGTTAGCATGTCCCTTGGGGTTAGGTTGAGGTTGTCCAGGAAATTGTCCTCCTGGTGTAGCATGAGTAGCTTGTTGTTGAGCTACTTGAGAGATTTGGGTTTCAAGCATTTTGTTGTGGGTTACCACATAATCGACTTTGGTGCCTAGTTGAGTAATCAACTTGCTTATATGAATGTTTTAGTTCATGAATTCTTTGTTTTGCTGAGTTTGTGTTGAAATGAAGCTCTCCATGATTTTCTCAAGATTTAATTTATGAGGAGCAGCTTGCGTAGGTTGTGTTGGTCTTTGGGCTTGAAAACCTTGGGGTCTTTGGGGTGCTGAATTTTGACTAGGGTTATTGTTTTTATAAGAAAAGTTTGGGTGATTCCTCCATCTAGGGTTATAGGTGTTGGAAAAGCGGTTTCCTTGGGCATAATTGACCTGATCTGGGGCTAGTTTAGCTAGGAGACTACATTCAACAGTTAAATGTCCTAGGGTTCTACAGATTTCACATTCAGGTTGCACTGCAGCTATGGTAACTATAGGGTTAACAAACATACTTTCAACCTTTTGAGCTAGGGCGTCTATCTTAGCTTTCATCATGTCTAGGCAATTGACTTCATATATACCTTCTTTAGGCTCCTTTTTCTCCATTGATGTTCGTTTCGTCCCCCATTGGTAATAGTTTTGTGCCATATCTTTAATGAGAGCGCATGCTTCAGAATAAGGTTTTTTCATCAGTGCACCACTGGCGGCACTGTCAATGGTCATTTTGGTGTTATAAAGAAGTCCATTGTAAAAGGTATGAATAATCAGCCATTGTTCTAAACCATGGTGTGGGCATGCTCTTAATAGTTCTTTATATCTTTCCCAAACGTCAAAAAGAGATTCGTCATCTTGTTGGGTAAATCTACTGATTTGGTTTCATAGGACAACAATCTTACTTGGTGGAAAATATCTAGCAAGGAAAACTTTCTTTAGGTCATTCCATGTGGTTATTGAACTGGATGGAAGGGAATCTAACCATGATCGTGCTCTATCTCTAAGGGAAAAGGGAAACAGTCTTAGATGTATCACCTCAGGAGGACATCCATTGGCCTTTATGGTATCCGCTAATTGCATAAAAACTTTTAAATGTTTGTTCGGGTTCTTAGTAGGGAGACCAGCGAACTGGTTTTGTTGCACTAATTATAGTAGAGCAGGTTTTAACTCAAAGTTATGAGCTGCAATAACTGGGTTTACTATACTTGAATGGGATTCTTCATTAGAAGGTAAAATCCATAAGAGGTTTTTGGTTTTGTTCTTCAGCCATAGCACTTCTAATCTTTTTTAGTAAAAGACGTGGGAATGCGTATATTTCGGGCTCTTCTATTGGATCTACTAAGTTTCAGGTACTGCGAGATCTTCGCATTTACTGGTAAACAGGATAAAAATAAAATTCCTAAATCTAGACGGTGTAACAACAATGTACGAAATTTTGACGAAGTTGGTCCCCGAAAACGACGCCAAAAACTTGATCGCGTCACAGTGTCAGTGCCTTCTGCAAGTATATGGACTACGTCAGAGTAATATAAAAGATTATCGCTCCCACAAAGACCAATGTAAAGCTATCAATACTATTGTTACGGTGCTCTATTTTAGGTGAATCAAACAGGGTTTGCAAAGTGCACAGAAAGTAAATAAGATGAAATAAATTCAGAGAAATAATGTTGAAATGCAATTCATATCAATCAGACAACACTTATATCGTATTTAAATAGAATTACTTAGGGGGGCAATATTTTCTTCCTTGAAAACGAGTTAATTAGAAAGGAATAGTCGCGTTAGCGTTAATCGGAACCAGATTTGACCTCTAACCTATACCAGCCGCTCATGCTGCACCAGTCGCATCTTGTGTTGATGTGAACGTTCCTATTTTATATAACTACCTCTAAGACTCGGTTAAAAAGTGCTTTTGATTGGAAACTTTTAATACAAAAGGGTTTCCGAAATATACTCGGCCAACCAGATCTTAAACCTAAGAACGCATCTGAAAATAGTTCTAAAATTACTTTCTAATAATATCAAACTTTCCTAATTGATTAACAAAGTGCTTCCGCTGTGTTTCTTAAACAAAAACTAACCAATTTTTATCTTTAGTGTTGGACGGTTTTTGATCTTACTCGACATAATCACGGATCTACTTTCGTAATATCCTACCAGATAAACCACATGAAAATTGCATTAAGATCAAAACATCCCCTAAAGCATTCCTCAAACACAACATATAGAGTATCTTCGAAACAACGATCCTCACATCCCAACACTAAAGATTTAGCTGACATGACTATGATAAACAATATATCATATAATTGATTATCGGAATAAGTCATTTAGGGAAAATGTGTTAAGTGTGCAATTGGTTTTGAAAAGTTAATAACAGAAACAATAAGATAAATCAAGACAAATCAAAGTAAATGTGCGAGACAATAAAGGAATTAAAACAGAACGATAAAATAAAGGCAGTGCGAGAAATAAATGAAAGTAAAGACAATGCGGGAAAATAAACGATAAAATAAATTTTGACCATAAGATTTCACACTATTTTGAAAATCATCACCACAATATGGATGTACCTTTATGCATCACTAATCCCCTCAAAGATTATTTAGTGTTCACCTTGACCAAGAATTAGGGTTTTTAAGCCCTATAGAGGATTCAGGCAAACGTTCAATCAAGAATTGGCATGATCTTAAACTTATCAAGTCCCTTAATCATCAATGGAGTTCAAGAGATCCTCAACATCAAGAATAAAGGACAAGATTGCATCATTTCAAGTTGATCAAGCCTCAAGATCACCGGTGTCACCAAATTAGGGTTTTGGTCGACCAAGGCCTCCAGAGACAAAGTTTCATCTGGGCATGAGCCAATACCTCAATATATGATTCAAGGAGATCAAAATAACCTCAAGAGTCCATTCATAAAGTTAAAATAGCCTCAGAGGATGCATCTATAAACAAATGAGGAATTAGGGTTTCTTTGCACAAAATTCATCTGATACCAAAAGTCAAAGTTTGACTTTTTGGCCAAAAATGTTCATCATAAGCCATTATACAAGAAATCATGATCCATTGTTGCATTTGAACAAGATTTGATCAAGAAATTAAGGTTACTCGTAAAAGGGGAAAAGTTGAAGAAATTGAAAATTTCACTAAGTTATGAAAAGAAGTGTTCAAGTACCCAACTTTCAAAGGCCATAACTTGTGATCTAAGCAACCAAATTTTCTGTTCCAAAGCATAAATGATAGATCTCATCAAATACTACAAAGTTTCCAATATGAACCATATCCAAAAACTTCATGGATTTCAAGTTATGAAGTGATCAAAATCAAAAGAATAAGAAATGAATTTCAACACTTAGGCAAATTCTGCCTAAGGTAAAATCAGTCAAAACATCAAAATGTGGAAGGATTTTTCACCATGATCCAAGATGAATGAAGTCCAACTATGAACATAAAAGTTGAAGTAAATCATCCCAACTTTCTAAAGAGCCTAAGAGCATGAGAAAACTCCACTTGAGCAATGAGTTATGAAGGTCTCAACACAATGCTGCAACTATTTTTCAAAAACAGTTTTGGATCATCACTTGCCATACACGATTCTTTTGTCAAGTGTAATGATCAATGCAATACTTATCTAATGCATAACAGAAGGAGTCATAACAAACCTGAAAAATTAGGCCAAAGGGTCAATAGATATCTCAATTGGATTAATAAATTTTGTCATATTATGCCTTGAATTCAAAGGCATTTATGTGCAGTAGTGCACATTCAACAAAGACATTTTCTTCAGTCAAGATGCTCATATAAACAACAATAAAAATGACTGAGGAATGTGGAATTAGTCAATTGGTAGCTGTGCTATTTGGAGGAGCTATTGTACCTTGCATAATAAGTAATGACACAAGTCCAACACCATTGAACCAAGTTATTATTCTTCATCCATTCACTATTCCTCCAAAAACAAACTTGTTCTCCTATGAATAGGAGTTATTTATGATCATTTCAAACACACCAAAACAACTCTAAGCACTATTTTCTCACTTTCACTCTTTCATATCAAAGTTCCAATTTTCAAAGAGTGAAAATCAAATTTCTCAAACCAGAGCAATTCCATCCAAACCAATGATCCAAACACCTCACATACATCATATATTAGTGATCCAAATACTTAAACATCGTATGTAACATCAAATTTATCAAGATCATAGTTCATCCCAAACAAGTTACAGTTGGAATCGAGTCCATCAATCCAGAAGGTTTCAATCCATTCCAAGCACATCAACACACTTCTTGAGGTATATGCAAGCTGTCCAGACCATGAAAACACTTATGTAACACCTACAACCGAGGTTTGAATTTCTCTTGCAAGGTAAGCCTGAACTTTTCAAACTCCATGAATCATGCATCATAAATGTTATTTCAAGTTACCAACATGTTTCTGAATTCTCATAGATCATTAACCCTTAATCAATTTCTACTTATCATTCGTGTATGGAATTTCATATTAGTTTTTGTATAGTTAGGGTTCATATGTTCATCACATCATAACTCACTCCGCACTTAAAATAATAAAATTAAATGGTACCATCGTGTTCTTTCTTCAAAAACGAGCAATTTTCATGTTTACATCGTGCAATTTCATCACAAATTCAGTGAAATAGGAGGGACTTTGCAAATCTGGGTGGCGCAAGGAAGAAGATGGTATTCTTGGCGCCATTTTTCAAAATTTTGAATATTTTTATATTTTCTTATTTTTTATAATTATTTTCAAAAATTAATTTTTATATTCAATGTTAATTATTTTCAAACGATTTTTTGAATAAATATCATTCACATATTTAAATATTTTATTTATTTGATATATTTTTAATATATTTAAAAATATTATTTTAAATTGTTTTAAACATTTTAAAATAATTTCTTTTCTTGATTTTTCTTAAACCAATTTGATTTCAAATATTCATGTGAATAAAACATCTTTTTTATAAACCTTAATCATTGTTCATGTCATGGCTAATGGATTCATTTGATAATTATACCATTTTAATGATTTTTATTTGAAAAAATATCTTAAAAAACGAAATTAGGGTTTTTTCTTTGATTCAATCTTTTAAACTTCATAACAACATCTTTTGCGCTTCTATTGGAGTGTAAGACCTAACCCTCTCTATAAATAAACAAATCTCTGGGCCTCTGCTATAGTATAAGTCCTATTGCGCTTTTCAAAATCACGGTGAGACTACTGTTTTCATAACAATCATTTGGGCCTCTGATAGGAGTGTAAGTCCCATCCGTCTTTCTATTTTCAAAATCTTCATTCTACTTTTAAAACTTCAATCTTTCAATCTTCCGAATTCAATCTAAACCTAACATCAACTTTCTCAATCAAAATTAGGGTCGCTGCCATAGTATAAATCCTTCATCTCTTCTTCAAAAATTATTTTGAATCTTGGGCCTTTAGTAGAGTGTAATACCCAACAACTTTTGTAAATAGAATAATCTTTTAGCCTCATTCATCCTGGGTTTTGTACAGGATACAAACAATCATCTGGGCCTCTGACTAGAGTGTAAGACCCAACACCCTTTCTCCCCTCCTTTTCAAGATCAAAATCATCTTCAAATTCAATTTCAAATCCAAAATCATTTCAAAACTTTCTTCAATTTCTCAAAACCCTAATCATTTCAACCAATCAGTCTTAAATCATTTAATCAATCATAATACACTTGGGCCTATATTTAGAGTATAAGACCCACCACCTTTTCAAATTCATTTCATACTTGTTTATATACTTGTTCATATATCTGTATATATACTTGTGCATATCTTGTTATGTTTATGTTAGAATTTAAATCATCCCTAGTTTAGACTAGGTCAAACAATAGGATCCTTTTAATCAATACAACTTAGTTAAAACAACTAGTTCCCTCTTGTACAAAGGAACTTTTTCCCCAGTACAGTTGGCCTCCTCTTAGGCCTTATCCAGGCATCATCAGCCTCCTCTTAGGCTTCATAAAAATACTTTCCCCAACTAAGTTAGCCTCCTCTTGGGCTTCATATAAGGAGACTTGGAAAGTCTCATCCACAGCCTCCTCTTGGGCTTCATACAAGGACCCTCAGGCTTCTTAAAAGCATAAGTCAAGTATTGGTCATCTATATAATAAATCTTTTAGCCTCACCATTCTGAGCTTTGTACATAATACAAATGAAAATCCCCAAAAGAGTCAGTCAAATTCTCAGGATTGAGTCAGTCTCTTCAGATTTTCTCAATAGTCATTAGCCTTTTCTTAGGCTTTTACACAAACAACTTCCCCAGTCAGTCAACCTCAATCTCGGGCTTTGTACAAGACAGATAAAACTCTCAAGTTGAGTCATTTTCAATCTTTCAACTTCATATCTTGGGCTTCAACCAAGATACATAAATCAATCTCCTCACATATGAGACTCTGAGTCCTCTCGTAGGAAGGTTTCTCTTCTATACATCACATTACAAATCAAATCAAATAATCAAATCAAACTGTTTTACATAAAGGAGGATGTGACATTGCTCTGGATATTTCAAAGTCCAAGTTTAAAGCTTATTCCCTTATGATAAAACTCATGAAGAAAGATGTGGCATTGCTTTGGATATTTTAAAGTCCAATTTAAAGCTTCTTCCTTCATGATATTTCTTTTCTTTCATAAAGAAAGATGTGGCATTGCTTAGGATGACAAATATCTAAGTTTAAAGCTTCTTCCATTATGATTTTACTTCTCAATATTTGTGATGAATATGTAAGATATCTCCCTTTAGAGATGACAAATTGTCAAAATCTCAGTCAAACCTTTAGCTTCAATCTTGGGTTTTGAACAAGACACAAATACTCTTTTAGCTTCAATCTTGGGATTTGAACAAGACACCAAACAATTTCCTCCCATATATTTAGGAGGAACTACGCATGCTCTGATTTCTCAGTTTCCTTTTTGAGAATACGTTGACATAAACTTGCGAGATCTTAGCGAGCACACTAATACAAAAAAAAACCTTAGGTCCAGACACCTTCCAAAAACAATAGAAAACCATAAAAACAACAAAAACATTTCTTCAATTTTCATAAAGGAGAAACTTTCCCAATTAAAAAGCAGAATAAACCTAAGCAAGCATGTAATTTAACAGTAGAAATATACAGTCAAGGTTCCTATAGATTACTATAGATACTCAGGGTGTTAATAACTTCCCTTAGTATAACCAACCTCTGATTCTAGATCTCTTAGCATTTGTAGAAAAAACACTTGCAAGCAGGGTTAATTTAGATTTTTTCCCCTTCCTTTTAAACATCATAGGATAAATATCAGAAATTCGAAAGTAGCACTAAAAGCGGAAGTGGCCGCGTCACGAAAACCGAAGCTACAGCGAGGTGCGTCGCACACTCGCAAAATTGATGGACTGAATAGAGTCACTACCGAACTTTATGTATTCCTAAACAGAAATAGGGAAATATCAATAAAACCTAAAAATAACGACAATCATTATGGTAGTCGCAACCAAATCTGGGTTCAGGAGTCGGTTACACAAAGGGAAGGTATTAGCACCCCTCATGTCAGTTGTACTCAATGGAAACCATTTAGTTAGTATCAAATGAATGTTAATGTGATGTTAATTTGTGATCTTCTAATTATTTGAGCGAGAAAAAGAAAAGAGAAATGCTTTTTATGGATTTTTTTATTAATGTGCCTAACGAGACTTTGAATCTCGCTTATACGTGTCTCCAGGTGCAATGGAGAACTCAAGGCTACATAGTTCTGTGTAGAAAATGTTTCTTTGTTGGTTGATTTTAGCGAAATCTACTTTGTCTTAATTGACGGGAAAACATTGATTGCTACCCAAAACAAGTGTGGAGAGAGCATTTGTATCATATGGAATGGATTTCTACATATCAATATTCACGAGAAAACGTCAGTTATCTCAACTCACAAGATTGTGGACAAAACATTTTCTTGCATTGTCTTAATACAAAATATATTTCATTTGAAAAAGGTTTTGAATGATCAATCGCACGACAGTGAGAAAAAGAGTTTGATTGGTTGGATTGTTTTCATGTGAAAATTAGATCTTTGGAGAATATGAGTAAACATTTTAGCATAGTTGTGCACCAAGCGTGTGTTTACTCGGAATTCACATGGATGTGCTTCCCTCCAAATTTGATTGACGTGTTTTTTTTATTCGAAAGACTTATAGTCATTTTGAACTCGGTGTGCTCCAGACGCTCTATTATTAAGCGGTATAAAGATATGTTCATCTCTCTGTCCTTTGTATTTCAAATTTCATTATGAAAAATGTTTTTGCGTATCAACAACTTGACGTTGGATCAAACATCTCAAAATAATTATAAAAAGAGTTTGAATGATGTCGAAGAGGTACTTGACGTTGGATCAAGTATTTAATTAACGATTGTGAAATGATTATGAAAATGGTTTAAAGGCGAAATGAAATTGAGTGAAAATGGAATGGTGACAACTTGGTGTTGACCAACTGTTTTTTAAAACGAAACTTGGTGTCACTATGCCAAAAAAGACCTTTAGCAGCGCTTTTTTTGGCCTTTAGCAGCGCTTTAAAGCGCTGCCAAAAGTGGCGCTGCTAAAGGTAAAGGCAGCGCTTTTTTTCAATGAAAAAGCGCTGCTAAAAGCTCCCTTCAGCAGCACCTTTAGCAGCGCTTTTTTAGCCCTTTAGCAGCGCTTTTGTAAGCGCTGCATAATTCCCCCAACCATCCCCCCCTTTAGCAGCGCTTTCAAAAAGCGCTGTCTTAGACTCCCCCTTTAGCAGCGCTTTTGCAAAGCGCTGCCATAGCCCACCCTTTAGCAGCGCTTTGTACAAGCGCTGCCTTAGACCCCCCCCCCCCCTTCCAAACCAATAGCAGCGCTTTTGTAACGTAATATTTGTGACCTTTAGCAGCGCTTTTATGTAAAAGCGCTGTCTAATGTCCCAGATTTAAAAAATTTTTTTTTTAAAACTATTCACCCTGTTTTGTATATTTTACCAACAACCTGCTTATATTACACAAACCTGCTTATAATTCAGGCCTTTATTTCAACACTTTGGCCTTATAAATAAAATTCAAACTTTGGCCTTATATGCACAATTCAAAACTTTGGATACATTGTAACTCATGACTTTGTTCATAAATATTTTAATATACACATAAACCTGTTTAAATATGTTACAACAAAATTCGATCCTCAGAATTACAACAACACAAATACATTCAATTCACATATAATTACAAGTCTTCCAATCTGATAACTCTATACAATTCTCAACCCAAGAATAAATTGACACCATTCCTCTTTAATTTCTTCCAATTTTGCTTTCGTGTAAGTAGCGCACTTGAATTCATCATAATACTACATAATATAACAGATCAAATAAGATTTAAGTTTAAAACTAATTACTCAGATGAAGTATCGGATAATTATCAAAATGAATCATATAACTTATATAATGAATTGATCCATACCAGGACTGGAATCTCAAGTTGACTAGAAAGAATAATTTCTCTCATAAAGCGCAATACAAAATATCCACAGTCAATACCATTGCGCTGCCGAGGACACTGTAAATGGAAAATACAAACGAACATTTATCCGGATATATAGTTTAAATAGTTTTATCAAGTAGAAACATGCGAGAATATACCTCCACTCTGATCCAGTTGATGTTGTTAGCCTTACTTTTTGGCACCGTTGCATCTCTTTGTGCTCTGAATATTTGTATAACTCTAACATAATATAAACGCATATTTAGAACAATGTCACATAATAAATAAAGATATATAATTAAAGACAACAGTATATGTCATCACTTACGTATCAACAAAGTTCCTCAGATTTTCATATTTTGTTGTATCGCCATCCAATGAATCTATGTAATACACTATTTCTTTCGTCAGACCAATAACTTGTCATACAAGAACCTAAAAAAACATAATCAACATTAGAATATTAAGTTAAACGAGCAAATTTTAAAATGTTCAATTATTTAATTAAAAAGGATCGAAGTACCTGATGTATGAATGCATAACACCGACGCCCAGTTCAGAATGGTTGATCCTTTAACATCTCTTTCTTTTTTTCATTGTAATGGGGTTTACTTGTCTCTTAACAACACGGACAGATGGATTGATCCAAATTCCCTCGTTATGATCATTTCTAATATATGATTCGTCCGCTCTAATATTCTCATCTGGATCATCTATAATATAAGATTCATTCTCAACATAAACATCCCCCTTTTCTCCAATGTTATCATCGATTATTTTGTTGGAAAAAAGAACTATAAACCATTTCGTACTTGTCGGATCAGTGACATAGAACACTTGTTTAGCTTGCGTGGCTAGAATAAAAGGCTCATCTTTGTACCCCACCTTATTAAGATCCACTTTCAAAAAACCTGATTTATCCATTTGTATGCCACTTTTATTTTCAACCCACTTGCATCCAAAGATAGGAATCTGAAACTTCTCATAATCAAACACCCAAATGCGCTCGATAACCCCATAATACGAGGAAATGTGCATTGCTTCGGCAAGCACGGTGACACCACTATTTTGCATTGTACTTTTATCATCTTGTTCCTTGGTATAAAATGTGTATCCATTAATTGCGTATGCGCTATAAGAAAACACATGCAAACTTGGACCATATGCTAAACATCTCAACCTTTCTGTTATTGAAGCGGGATCAGAATAAAACTTTGAAAAAATATGCTCCTTGAACCTGTTGCACCCTAAAATTTGACCAACCGGGTCCCGTATCTGCCTCGATGTTTCGACGCATTTCGCATTAGCATTTACATACTGCATATAGTGCATTTTCTCAATCATGGTGATTTTATCGGGATTACAGCCCTGCTGTCGCATTTCGGGTATTTCCGACCGGTTTGGATAATCGGAGGTTATTTTGAGGAGTCACGCGCCTCCTGGGTGTTTTCAGCTTACGCAGTGATTTTGGAGATTCTTGGTGTCCGAGTTTTGTCGTTGGTTCCGCTTCGGTCTCGATCTCCTCTTTAATTGAATTAATTGCATTTGTAGGGTTATGGTCTTTTGCTATTTTTGTAAACAGATTTTAAATGCATTTTTAGGATATTTTTCCTTTTAATAAGACAATAGAGTTCTTTAGAAATTAAATAGATTTTGATATAGAATAAATAGTCTTCTTTTAATAGGATATTAGAGTTTTATTTTAAATAGATTAATTAGATTTCCTTTTAATAGAAAATAGTTTTTTTATAGATATAGATTCTTTTAATAGAATATAACAGTTTTTAATAGATATTGGTTTTAGTTTTTAAATAGAATACTAGAATATTAAGTAGTTTAGAATTTTAATTGTTTCAATTTTGATTAGAATGTTATTAGGTTATTAATTTTCGTTTCCAATTAGTTTTAATTCATTAATCACATTTTATTATTTCGTTAACCCACATATTAGTCCTGCTAATCCATTTTATTTTTCCTTAATCCATCATTAATTCATGTTAACCAAGTTCATAATCACGTTTAAATCCATATTAGTCCAGCTAATCCTTCAGAGTCTCATATTGGGCTTTTTATCCAAAGCTATCAGATAAACCCAATTCATGTAGGTCCATAATTGCATGTCACATATAGCGCACACGTGTATCAGGGAAAGGAAGCCACATCATTTCTACCACACACCCTTCATCTGACACCTCACTCCCATCTCTCTCCTGCTGCCACACAACCACACGCGTGTCACTCCCTCTCTTCACCTACACCGCCACTTGTCCTCACCGGAGCTTTACCGGTTGCATGGCCGCCGGCCATGCAACCACCGCAATTGCCATCTTCCAACTACCTCCGACCACCTCCAACTGACTCCGGCCGCCGTAACCACCTCACCGGAAAACCAAAATTCTCAGAAAAACTCCAGAATCCTCATTCCTTCATCTTCTCCGATCCACTTTCGATCAAGATTCATGAGCTTCATAACATCTTCATCACCTTCAATAATAATCTTCCAGCATTTATTCAATCCTCGCACAAGATCCATAATCGTCACCAGAAACCGATCATCAACAACCTTCCATGATCTTCCTCTGTTCTTCAATATTGCCAAACTCGTATCAAGAACATCAGAAATTGTCATCGATCTCCCGAACGCTCAACAAGATCTCCATCAGAACTTCTTGCATGTTCATCTAACAAACCTCCAGAAAATACTCAAGATCTTCAACAAAACTCAGAATCTTCAAAGGTTCAAGTCATCAAAAAAGAACACCATCCACGATTTTCCATATCATGATTGTTACTCCACGATTGGCAAGGATCCTCATCCACGAACATGCATCCTGGATCTTCAAGAGGTTAGCTGTTGAGTTTTTTCCAGATTTCGTATCATTATTCTTCATCGCCTCATCAAAAAACTCAGATCAAAGCGCTCAAGATCGTCATCTGGCCGGTAACCTCAAGATCTTCGTAACTCTCCAGATTTTGCTTCAAATATCATCATCATCGATTCTTCGCCAAGAACGGGGTTCTTCAGAAATCTTCACGTATCTCTTCAAAGCGCACCACCATCGTTTCCATATGAACAACTTTGATGAGATTGAGACCGAGAGATAGGGATAGAGTGGAACGGGGTTGAATCAGAGGGAGAAAGATTAGTGGAGTTTTGTTTGAGTGAGAGAAAAATCTGAGATTGTTGTGAAGGTTTGGTGAGGGTCGAGTGAAGGAGACGGGAGAGGCTGAGAGCAAGATGAAACGGCTCATGTTTTTGTGTATGAACAGTGAATAACAAGGTAGAAGGAACTAGGAATTTGGTTTGGTATTCTGAGAAGTGGACGCTGGTTCATTTGGGCTTTTCCTAAGCCCAACGAGGCTTTCTTGGACCTGCACCACCGGTTTATTCCCCACCCCCTCTGTGTGGTTCCTTGGTACTACTGGGCTGGGCCCATTTGCTGGGCACACTCCCCGTTTCACTGATCACACCCCCTCCCCCTTTCTGAATTGCTTATGGGCTGGGCCCAGTTCTTTTATTTTTTGCATTATTTTTGTTGTACCCCCTGGGCAGTTCTGCACCCCCCTTGTGCTTTCCTTTATTTTTTTCTTTTATTTTCCTTTGTTTAGTTTTTAAAGAAAAAAATATGTAATAAAAATAGTGAAAAAGAATAATAAAAGAATATTGGAAAAAGAATATTTGAGAAAAGAATATAGAAAAAGAAATATGAAAATAATAGAAGAAAAATAGTAAAAAAGAATATAAAAATATTAGTTTGTAGATTTAATATTTTCTTTAGAATAGATATTTTCTTCATAGGAGTTTATTTTACCTTTTTAGAGGTAGTTTTAGAAGTCCACTTGTTAGGGGACTATTTTCCATTTGATTTTCCATTATAGATGGATAGGATAGTATTTTCTAGGAGTTTATTTCCCGTATTCAATCATTGTAATCCTCTTCAGAATATTAATAAAACGAGATTTGTGTTGTGGTCTTCGTTCTACCCGTAGTTGGCTGAACTACAACTGCTCTGATTTCTCGTACTGAGCGAGAATATGTAGGCATAGGATGTGATATCCTAGCGAGCACACTAACAACTAACTCTTCTGTTCTCTCGCTGCTGTGCGATCGAGACTTTCCCGCTGACGACTGATTGTTTTCCCCTTTCTCTTGCCCTTGCGCATTTGAGACCAGACCGTACCTCTAGTTCCCGTAGGTTCCCGTACCTCTCAAAACAATTTAAATATCTCACTCCTGTGTGAGAACACCCTGCCTAGCCGTAGTTAGCCTGAACTACGAAAGCCCTGATCTTCCATGCTGTGTGGAAGTACGTAGGCACAAGACGCGAAGTCTTGGCGAGCCAACTCCCTGTAGTTTCCCGAACTACGTTGACTCTGACTTTCTCTCTTGAGAATACGTAGGCATAGAGTGCGACGCTCTATCGAGTCAATTCCCTTCCGTTTAGATTTAGCAACCGTAGATAGATTGTTTTTGCATCCTTTAGACAAACCAACAAGCGTGGATCCCGTCGAGTACGACGGACGTGAGGGGTGCTAATACCTTCCCCTTGCGTAACCGACTCCCGAACACAGGTTTGGTTGCGATGACCATTCCTTTCCGGTCTTTGCGGTAGGTTTACTCTGAGCGTTTCCTTTCCTTCCGTTGGGATAAATAACGCACGGTGGCGACTCTTCTGTTCAGCCGGTGCCGATTTTTGCAGTAGCGACAGCTGGCGACTCTGTTGGGGACGTTGCGTCCCCTGGCTGCTAAGGACTGCGATAGTTCCTTATGCATTTGGGATCCAACGTCCCTTAAGAGAGTCAATCCTAGCGCTTGTTTGCTTGTCTATTGGATGTTTACTTTCGTACGTTGTATGTTGTATTTTACTGTATTTACGATTTCCGCACCTTTGATATTATCTGTTGCTGTTGTGCTGTTGGGTGGGGATGTTCCTTTGAGAGATAAGTCGGACCTGGGCTTGAGTGCATTTAGAATTAGAGTGGAAAGTAGTGGGCGCGTGCCGGCTTTGCTTGCATTAGTGTCCCGCAAAATTCACACTCGGACGAGGTTCTTCTGGTTGACTTCTTTTTCTACCCTTTGGGTCGAAGGGGTTGTTGGTTAGTTGAATTGTCGACTCCGGGAACCGATCAATTGGAAGTTAGCTAAGTGAGGCCTCTTCAAGACTTGATGATGCCACTCCTTCTGGGAATCGTATCGTCAGTTTTGAAAGTCTGTGACGCTGATGACCGCATAGGATGTCGTACCTTGACAGATCTAGGTCCATTACCCATGAGTGGGAGGGTTTTTGTAGGAACCTTGACTTCCAGCCTACCCGCTATCTTGGCATCTCTCTTCAGAGCGAACGTACTCCGTCAGCAGTGCAGCAGTGTTCAGATTGTGTGGGGGCTGTGATCCCGTTGTTTGTTGCATCTTGCATATCATAAACGTGTTGCATCATATTGCATGTCATACTCCAGCTAGCCAGAGCTCTTATCTAGCCGTTGTTCGATTTCAGCAGGTGATTACCCGGTGATTGGCCTGAGCAACTGTGATTGTCAGAAGACGACCTAGGGGTTGAGTAGATTTGAGCAGAATCGAGCATTGAAGTCAGTTGAAGGTTAGCAGTAGCTATGTATGAAGGCAATTTCCAGTCTCCTAACACCTTGGCAGGGTTCACTATGACGCCCAACCCTCTGTATGATTCTATGGAAGACTTTCCGCAAGCGAACAACGTTACTGCAGACCAAGTTGTACAGCCTTCTGTTGAGAACCGAGATCGACATGAGCAATTTGTTGTCCGGAATGAGCGTCCTCCTCCTGTTAACAATCAAGGTGTTGTTTTCCCTGAGATAAATCCATGAAGAGATATTCCAATAGCCAGGACCGTAGATCCAAGAGCTCTTGAGATGGATAGAAAACTCCGAGCATTGGAAGAAGGAGTTAAAGCTTTGAAAATGAAAGATGCTGTTAACCTGAATGCTGCAGACATGTGTTTGGTTCCTGGCCTGGTGTTGCCATATAAGTTCAAAGTGCTGAAATTTGAAAAGTACCAAAGAGATAGCTGTCCGAAGCAACATTTGGTGATGTTCTGTCGAAGAATGACTTCGTTTGTGCAAGATGACAAATTGATGATCCATTGCTTTCAAGATAGTCTGACTGGGGAATCTTTGAGGTGGTATATGCAGTTAGAGAAAAATCAGATTCGATCATGGGTGGATTTAGCCAGAGCTTTTCTGAAGCAGTACAATTATAATTTAGACATAGCTCCCCATCGCATGCAGTTGCAAGAATTGTCTCAAGAGAACAATGAACCCATCAGAAAGTATGCTCAGAGATGGAGAGAATTTGCTGCTAGAGTGCACCTACCACTTTTGGACCGAGAGTTAACGAGCATGTTTGTAGACTCACTGCAGGATCCGTACTTCGAAAGATTGCTTGGACTTCCGTTAAGTTTCTCTGACTTGGTAACATTAGGAGAACGCCTTGAGTATGCCATAAGAATTGGGAAAATTCAGATTATTTCAAACGATCAAGCTGGTGAAACTGAATATCCTTGTGACTATCAGGACAAAGAAGGAGTTGTGATCAATGCAATCATACCAGATGTTGGATATCCTCGAAATGACTTGGTGAAATCTGTTGGATCAGTATCTCCTGTACCTTGTTATGTTGGACAGACAACTGTGCCCCAGGCACCCTATCAGGAACCTTATGTCGCTTCCATTGCAAAGCAGCGAACTCGTGGTCGAGGTTATCAGAATCAGCGTCAGAATCAGAATTGACCTCGCAACAATTTGGAACGAAGGAAAGCTTCTTCTCACCCAGTGCCTACGCCGTATAGCCAGTTGCTACCATCTTTGATCCAGAGTTCTTTGGTGGAACCTAAAGCTCTTAAGCCAGTTCCAGAACCTTACCCTCCTGGGTACAATCCCCACGTTCAGTGTGGTTACCATGGTGGCTCCCCCGGACATTCGACGGAAGATTGTAAAGCGTTTCAGGCAAAAGTACAACAGTTGATCGACCAAGATCACATTTCCTTTCGAGAAGGATTTCTGTTTGTTCATACCAACCGCTCAGTTGTCTAAGCTCGTAGGTTCAGAAGGTTGTTTTCAAAGGAGCCAGTGATTCAGACAGGCGTGCGCCTCGACATTGGCAGTCCTCAGACTTTTATATCATTTGCATTTGTAGTTTCTTTTTCTGAATTAATCATGTCGCTGTCGCTCATTTATTGCATTGCACTGACACTTGCATTTTATTTACTCCGCCTTATCACTGTGATTAGCAAAGATTGGAGGGAGGATGACGAAATACACTCATGACCGATGATCGTAGGCTTTCAGATAAAACTTTGCCGATGACGTACAAGGCATTGTTTCAAATCCCCAAACACTGGAGATATAAGGAGTTAGTCCCTTGTTAACCACTTCGAGCCAGGAAGTAGAAGTTTTTTCGGACTTTTAAAAAACCCTCACATCTTAACCCGGGGCAGGGTAGTTGTCAGTTAGCTTGACCGAGCGTTCAAGTCTTATAGAGGAGTGTTTCCATTAGAGGACCAATAACAGTTTATACCTCTCAAGAGGTCGTATCTCGTCAACCACAATGGTTAAATCTCACCAATCAGGAGTGAGACAGTTGTAAACCTTTCGGAGCAATCAAAACAATCAGTGTCACACAACTTTGTTCCAAGAGAAAAAAAGAAAGAATAAGAAAGCCTGCTAAGTAAAAAGAAAAAGCTGGAAAGCTAATACTTAGGCAAAAATCAGGGCATCCCGGTGGACTTCAAAAGAAAATCGAAAAGAACTCAAAAGGAGTCAGTCCGGGCAAAAAAAAAATTAATTAGGGAATCAAAAAGAATGAAAAAGAAGGGATAGAAAAAAAAAATAGATCCGCAATGAAGAATAAAGTTGTGTATACAGACACCGAAAACGAAGAAGGAGTAACGGTCACTCCGAAAAACCTTGTGAATTCCTTAGTTATGGTTCTTACCATTCAGCATACCTCTCGAAGAGGCGAGCGCTCGTGCTAAGTTAACTGAACTTTAGGATCGGAGATCATCACGTAGAAGGGGTGGGTACAAATCAAAATTTGAGCCAAATATCCTTTGTTTCACGACCGTGAACCCGACCACGATACAACCCTTAAAAGACCTAATTGAGGTAGGATTTATTCTGAAAGCGCATTACGATAAGGTTGAGTAACCTGACTCCTACATGATTTGCTAGTCATTTCCTTGTTGTATTTTTCACTGATCAAATCAGCACTACGTTTGAACTTTGGTTCATTCGTCACTCACAATCATATAAATGAGTGACAGCACAAAAATTTTCAAAATCTGCATAAACATTGCATTAAGATTACCATTCGTGAATAGACGATTTTTACTTGCAGGATAGTAGTTGACACGAAGGAAATTCCCACGGGGAATAATCGAACAGGACTGAATAATACAGCAGTTCGGATCAGAATAGTATGTTGTGAAACCCTGTGAATCAGGGGCATTAATTTCCAGTAAGTTCAGAATCAGTTAGTCTGAGGACAAGGCCCGAAGCATCAGTTGATTATGAGGCAGTTTGTTTGAGAAGCAGCTGATCAGAAGTGAGTCTTCTCGAGAGCCAATCAGGGGCAGTTATACAGAATGCTGAGTTTTGAAATAGATACTTCGGGTGGGTAATCAGATCAGGTTAAGTCGCTTATACGCTCATTCAGGGGCAAAGTCACTTCAGAGATGGTGAAGACCAACTGGGTTGACAATTATTTGATTGAGGTTGAATCCTTTTGTGGTACAGATACCGGGGCAAATATTCTCGAAGTCTTCTCGTGGCAAGTTGTTCAGAGCAAGTATTCCCCAAAGCTGGATTGGGGCAAGTTGAATTGTACTGGGGCAAGTTGTTCAAGCAAGCCTGTTTATCCCCAGCCAGAGTTGAGTATCGGGGAATCGTGTCATTACCTTTATCAAAAAAAAACCTGAGAAAGAGTCGTGTTGTCGTTGGATTGTTATCCTACAGTTTAAATTTGTTACATGTCAGAACTTCGTAACCAAGTCATTTCCAAAGCCCATGTCTCGCCTGGAAAACCGGTAACCAGTTCTCGTCTGGCCCATGCTTCCGTAAATACCAGTTCTCGCCTGGTACATGTTTTCGTTTAACCCATTATCGTATGGTCAACCTTTCCGTAAACATCAGTTCTCGCCTGATGCATGTCAACTTCTAACCAGTTCTCGTCTGGTTGTTTTCTTTTCTTTAACCTATTGTTGTATCAGTTCTCGTCTGGTACATGTGAGCTTTCAATCAGTTCTCGCCTGGTTGTCTTTTTCTTGGCCTATTATCCAGTCAGCCCCGTCTGACGCTCAAAACCTAAAACAATTTTTTCCGTTCGAAAACCTAATCTATTTTGCTATCAGTTCTCGCCTGGTAGTCTACCTTTGAATGCTAGTTCTCGTCTAGTATTTTCCATCTTGTTAATAACCCGTGTTTATCCTTAAAACCAAAAACCAAAAAAATGTGTAAATACCCGATACAATAATTTGTCAGGTTCCCTGATAAGAAGCTTAATGGATGTCAGTTCCCCGATTAATGTTGAATACCGTATGGACGTTGTTAAATCAGAATTACTCCTCTTCAGCAGATGAAAGTTGTGTATTATTACCGGAAGAGTTGAGATTGTATTTTTATCCCGCATCAGAGTAGGATCAGGAGTATCCTCAGCAGATCAAAAGATTGATATCCTTGACAGAAGGGGCATTCTCCAGCAGTGAGCCGTTCACAATCAACCCATATTGGGTTAATCCCCACAGAATACCGTCTGACAGTGGTTAGAAAGAATATCGTCGAGATGATTATGTGATAACCGATTACCTTCAGTGGAATTGACTTTGCCTCCGGCATTTATTTTGCCAAACGGTTTGTAGACCTGGTGTTCTCTGGCAGCTAGAGCTTACATTAGCATTTGCATATATCGTCATGTTTGCATCTATCCAAACGCATAGCATATTCATGCCGTATGGGGCATTGCATTTATAAATACATAGCATATTCATGCCGTATAGGGTATTGCAGTTACAAATGCATAGCATTTCCATAGGACATTGCATCATTTCAAGCATGCGCATGTCGAAACATAGACCAGGGTGGTTACCTATTGGCTTTCGAATTTGTTCACATGCAGAGTTGTTTGGTTAAGCTTCTCTACTCCCCCGGCGGAGTACTTCTTCATATTTGGTTGTTACGTCAGCATCGGAAAAAAAAAGGATTGACATATATCAAACTTCTGAAGCTGCCGCCTTCGTCGAAATAGGTGCCAGGAAGTTCAATTCAGAATTCCCCAGGAGTTTTCCTCAGGTTCGCTGGAACCGTGAGTCGACAGAAAAGATCCCATAGTAGATGGGAAGGTGTTTGCTTTTTGAAGCATTATTCCGAAGAATCAGTGCCTGTGGTGTCACGTAGGTGATTGATGTTGAAAAAAAAACAGCAGAAAATTTATCAGATAATTGACCAGTTGTTGTCGTGGCAACCAGACCTCAGTTTATTAGACGCTATTTCTCAAGCAGTTTTGCAGTTTATTTTGCGGTTGGCAAATTTCAGGGTTCATTTGTATTCAACCATCTTCTACCTTTGAATGATTAAAGGCTGGGCGCTCTTCAACCATTCAGGTCCAAGCCGCTTGAATAGGGGCAGCTGTTGCACCCTAAAATTTGACCAACCGGGTCCCGTATCTGGCTCGATGTTTCGACGCATTTTGCATTAGCATTTACATACTGCATATAGTGCATTTTCTCAATCATGGTGATTTTATCGGGATTACAGCCCTGCTGTCGCATTTCGGGTATTTCCGACCGGTTTGGATAATCGGAGGTTATTTTGAGGAGTCACGCGCCTCCTGGGTGTTTTCAGCTTACGCAGTGATTTTGGAGATTCTTGGTGTCCGAGTTTTGTCGTTGGTTCCGCTTCGGTCTCAATCTCCTCTTTAATTGAATTAATTGCATTTGTAGGGTTATGGTCTTTTGCTATTTTTGTAAACAGATTTTAAATGCATTTTTAGGATATTTTTCCTTTTAATAAGACAATAGAGTTCTTTAGAAATTAAATAGATTTTGATATAGAATAAATAGTCTTCTTTTAATAGGATATTAGAGTTTTATTTTAAATAGATTAATTAGATTTCTTTTTAATAGAAAATAGTTTTTTATAGATATAGATTCTTTTAATAGAATATAACAGTTTTTAATAGATATTGGTTTTAGTTTTTAAATAGAATACTAGAATATTAAGTAGTTTAGAATTTTAATTGTTTCAATTTTGATTAGAATGTTATTAGGTTATTAATTTTCGTTTCCAATTAGTTTTAATTCATTAATCACATTTTATTATTTCGTTAACCCACATATTAGTCCTGCTAATCCATTTTATTTTTCATTAATCCATCATTAACTCATGTTAACCAAGTTCATAATCACGTTTAAATCCATATTAGTCCAGCTAATCCTTCAGAGTCTCATATTGGGCTTTTTATCCAAAGCTATCAGATAAGCCCAATTCATGTAGGTCCATAATTGCATGTCACATATAGCGCACACGTGTATCAGGGAAAGGAAGCCACATCATTTCTACCACTCACCCTTCATCTGACACCTCACTCCCATCTCTCTCCTGCTGCCACACAACCACACGCGTGTCACTCCCTCTCTTCACCTACACCGCCACTTGTCCTCACCGGAGCTTCACCGGTTGCATGGCCGCCGACCATGCAACCACCGCAACTGCCATCTTCCAACTACCTCCGACCACCTCCAACTGACTCCGGCCGCCGTAACCACCTCACCGGAAAACCAAAATTCTCAGAAAAACTCCAGAATCCTCATTCCTTCATCTTCTCCGATCCACTTTCGATCAAGATTCATGAGCTTCATAACATCTTCATCACCTTCAATAATAATCTTCCAGCATTTATTCAATCCTCGCACAAGATCCATAATCGTCACCAGAAACCGATCATCAACAACCTTCCATGATCTTCCTCCGTTCTTCAATATTGCCAAACTCGTATCAAGAACATCAGAAATTGTCATCGATCTCCCGAACGCTCAACAAGATCTCCATCAGAACTTCTTGCATGTTCATCTAACAAACCTCCAGAAAATACTCAAGATCTTCAATAAAACTCAGAATCTTCAAAGGTTCAAGTCATCAACAAAGAACACCACCCACGATTTTCCATATCATGATTGTTACTCCACGATTGGCAAGGATCCTCATCCACGAACATGCATCTTGGATCTTCAAGAGGTTAGTTGTTGAGTTTTTTTCCAGATTTCGTATCCTTATTCTTCATCGCCTCATCAAAAAACTCAGATCAAAGCGCTCAAGATCGTCATCTGGCCGGTAACCTCAAGATCTTCGTAACTCTCCAGATTTTGCTTCAAATATCATCATCATCAATTCTTCGCCAAGAACGGGGTTCTTCAAAAATCTTCACGAATCTCTTCAAAGCGCACCACCATCGTTTCCATATGAACAACTTTGATGAGATTGAGACCGAGAGATAGGGATAGAGTGGAACGGGGTTGAATCAGAGGGAGAAAGATTAGTGGAGTTTTGTTTGAGTGAGAGAAAAATCTGAGATTGTTGTGAAGGTTTGGTGAGGGTCGAGTGAAGGAGACGGGAGAGGCTGAGAGCAAGATGAAACGGCTCATGTTTTTGTGTATGAACAGTGAATAACAAGGTAGAAGGAACTAGGGTTTTGGTTTGGTATTCTGAGAAGTGGACGCTGGGTCATTTGGGTTTTTCCTAAGCCCAACGAGGCTTTCTTTGACTTGCACCACCGGTTTATTCCCCACCCCCTCCGTGTGGTTCCTTGGTACTACTGGGCTGGGCCCATTTGCTGGGCACACTCCCCGTTTCACTGATCACACCCCCTCCCCCTTTCTGAATTGCTTATGGGCTGGGCCCAGTTCTTTTATTTTTTGCATTATTTTTGCTGTACCCCCTGGGCAGTTCTGCACCCCCTTTGTGCTTTCCTTTATTTTTTTCTTTTATTTTCCTTTATTTAGTTTTTAAAGAAAAAATATGTAATAAAAATAGTGAAAAAGAATAATAAAAGAATATTGGAAAAAGAATATTTGAGAAAAGAATATAGAAAAAGAAATATGAAAATAATAGAAGAAAAATAGTAAAAAAGAATATAAAAATATTAGTTTGTAGATTTAATATTTTCTTTAGAATAGATATTTTCTTCATAGGAGTTTATTTTACCTTTTTAGAGGTAGTTTTAGAAGTCCACTTGTTAGGGGACTATTTTCCATTTGATTTTCCATTATAGATGGATAGGATAGTATTTTCTAGGAGTTTATTTCCCGTATTCAATCATTGTAATCCTCTTCAGAATATTAATAAAACGAGATTTGTGTTGTGGTCTTCGTTCTACCCGTAGTTGGCTGAACTACAACTGCTCTGATTTCTCGTACTGAGCGAGAATATATAGGCATAGGATGCGATATCCTAGCGAGCACACTAACAACTAACTCTTCTGTTCTCTCGCTGCTGTGCGATCGAGACTTTCCCGCTGACGACTGATTGTTTTCCCCTTTCTCTTGCCCTTGCGCATTTGAGACCAGACCGTAGCTCTAGTTCCCGTAGGTTCCCGTACCTCTCAAAACAATTTAAATATCTCACTCCTGTGTGAGAACACCCTGCCTAGCCGTAGTTAGCCTGAACTACGAAAGCTCTGATCTTCCATGCTGTGTGGAAGTACGTAGGCACAAGACGCGAAGTCTTGGCGAGCCAACTCCCTGTAGTTTCCCGAACTACGTTGACTCTGACTTTCTCTCTTGAGAATACGTAGGCATAGAGTGCGACGCTCTATCGAGTCAATTCCCTTCCGTTTAGATTTAGCAACCGTAGATAGATTGTTTTTGCATCCTTTAGACAAACCAACAAGCGTGGATCCCGTCGAGTACGACGGACGTGAGGGGTGCTAATACCTTCCCCTTGCGTAACCGACTCCCGAACCCAGGTTTGGTTGCGATGACCATTCCTTTCCCGTCTTTGCGGTAGGTTTACTCTAAGCGTTTCCTTTCCTTCCGTTGGGATAAATAACGCACGGTGGCGGCTCTTCTGTTCAGCCGGCGCCGATTTTCGCAGTAGCGACAAAACCATGTTATAAAACTTCGATTGTGCTCACGTACTATCCAATTTTCATTTCTATTCAGATTTAAACCTCGGAGAACGTCCTTGTGCATTTCAACATACGGCTCAACCTCAATGTCATTGTGCAGAACATACAAATGCACTTGCTCCCGTTCATCCCTTGAAACTGTCACAACTTTATTTCCAATTAACTGTTTACCATCTATTTTTTCAACAACATGAGATTTTGGGAGGCCAATGGATTGAACGTTGGACAAATATTCAATAAAAACTCAATAGCTTCTTCAACAATGTATCGTTCAACAATACATCCCTCTGGTCGACTTTGGTTTTTCATATACCCTTTCAATATTTTCATATAACGTTCAACATGGTACATCCATCTCATATAGGCAGGTCCACACAGTTGTGTCTCTTTCACAAGATGAACAACTAGATGTACCATTATGTCAAAAAATGATGGAGGAAAATACATTTCAAGCTCGCACAAAGTAATAACTATTTCTCTTTGCAATGTTGGTAAGATCGCAGGATCTATCACCTTACTACAGATTGACCTAAAGAAAAAACATAATTTAGTTATTGCGCCTCTCACTTTTTCTGGCAAAATAGAACGTATACCTATTGGTAGAAAGTGTTCCATTATAACATGGCAGTCATGTGTCTTTAAACTTTTTAACTTGAGGTCTTTCATAGAAACAAGTCTTCTAATATCTGAAGAGTATCCTTCTAGAACTTTAACTTCACTCAGAAACTTACACAGTATCTTTTTCTCCTTTCTAGATAGAGTATAAGCAGCAGGTGGTAGATATGTGCGGTTTCCTTTCTTCAAGGGTCCTAATTCATTCCTTATTCCCATTGCTACCAAGTCCTTTCTTGCTTTAAGGCCATCCTTAGACTTTCCTTGTATATTGAGTAACGTACCAATAACACTTTCAAATACATTTTTTTCAATATGCATAACATCAAGAAAATGTCTTACATACAACGACTTCCAATATGGAAACTCAAACAAAATTGACCTCTTCTTCCACCCACGCGTGACAAGCGTATGAGCAAAAGGCTTGCCAAACTTAGTACTCACATCTTTCACCTTTTCAAAAATTTGTTCGCCGGTCAATGTAGGTGGAGCTTTACGTTGTTCTGAATCTCCATTGAATGCTTTTCTCCACCCACGGTAGTGATGACTAGAATTTAAGAATCTACGATGACCAAGAAAGACATTCTTCTGACCAAATTCCAACCGCGTCCAATCTGTGTTTTCTTCACAGATAGGACACGCACATTGACCTTTAATGCTATACCCCGATAGATTTCCGTATGCTGGGAAATTATTAATTGTGCCAAACACCATCGCCCTCAAATTGAAACTTTCTTTCCTATATCCATCATAAACCTCCACACCGTTCTCCCACAAACTCTTTAAGTATTCGATTAGAGGTGTCAGGTATACGTCTATGTCATTCCCTGGTTGTTTAGGGCCAGAAATTAACATAGATAACATCATGTACTTACGCTTCATACATAGCCATGGAGGTAGGTTATAAATCATAATAATTACAGGCCAGGTAGAATGTGAGATACTCTGCAGACCATGCGGATTCATTCCATCAGTCGATAATGCCAAGCGAAGGTTTCTAGCTTCTTCTCCAAAATCAGGATAATCATTATCAATTTTCATCCACTGTGGTGAATCTGCCGGATGTCGATACTTCCCATCTACAATTCTATCATCTGCATGCCAAGTCAGGTGTTTTGCATCTGTTTCACTACGAAACATGCGTCTGAATCTCGGAATTATAGGAAAATACAATAATACTTTTGCTGGTGACAATTTTTTCTTATACCGAGATACACCACATTTAGGACACTCGTTTAATGATGCATATTCATTTCGAAACAAAATGCAATCATTTGGACAAGCATGTATCTTATCATAGCTCATGCCAATAGAGCATAACATTTTTTTAGCTTCATAGGTTCGATTGGGAAGAACATTATCCTCCGGAAGCATCTCTTGAAGTAGGGCTAACAACTCTGTGAAACTTTTATCCGACCATCCATTACCCGCCTTTAAATTGTACAACTTTAATACCGCAGACAATCTTGTGAAAGTAGTGCAACCTTTATACAATGGTTTCTCTGCATCGCTTACCAACCTCTCAAACATCTTGGGACAATCTTGAAGATCTTCTTCAAGTGCTTCTGCAATCTCTTCGACTCGATCACAATCATATGTATCTCCGCCATTGTCCTTTGAAGCACATGTCGTATTATTCCGGGGTTCAACATTCTCGTTACTTATCTCACCATGTAATGTCCAACATGTGTAACTTCGGTCAATTCCATGTCTCATTAAATGAGATTCCAACTGAACGACGTCAACTCGACGCCCATAACAGCATCCTAAGCAAGGACATGTGATTCTACTGGGGTCTTTGGCGTGTTCAACAGCAAACTTAACGAACTTCGATACCCCATTCTCGTACTCTTTTGACAATCGATTACCAGACATCCATTTTTTATCCATACTAATTGAGTAATCTACACTAAACAATAAAAGTTAAACAAAATAGAGAATACCTGTAAGGAAATCACTAACTTCTAAGAATGCTACGCAATAGGATGCTTGGAAACGATCACAGCTTTGCTCTTCACAGGTAACCCCTATAGCAGACAAAATATAAATTTTATTAAAATCATATTAATAATTAACCAAGACAAATCATATATATCATATAAACATTGAGAAATCCATCATAATAACATAATAACATATCAACATATGAAACCTTCACTAAACCTTCAATAAGTCATTTCTACACAACAACAACACTAAAATTTACTTGCATGCATGTCCTCAAACCTTCAATACAAAACAACAATATACGTATCATACTTGAACGCAACAACAAAAACAATATACCATCAATATTTAGATAACAAAAACAATAGTATACCAACAACAAAAACAATAGTATACCAACAATGGTGAAAACAAATATTTAGAAAAACCATCAAATACCAACAATAGTGAAAAGAAAAACCATCAATATTTAGATAACAGTATTAACAAAAACCTTCAAAACCTTTAATGTCTTCAGATACCAACAATGGTGAAAAGAAAAAAAAAACAAGAAAATCCCTTGAAACTGTCACATACCTTAACAATGGTGGAAATGCAATGCAGACGGACGGATGCACTCGAAAACGAACGGAGAACGGACGGTGAACGGACGGCGGGCGACGGTCGGACGGCGGATGACGGCACTTGAATAGGGCAAGTTCGTTCGCCAGAGGAGAAAGACAGAAGAAAAGAATGCTACACGACTGTTATGTTTCTCTTAAAATTCTGGAGGGTATTTAAAAATTATAATACTAATACCTATAGCAGCGCTTTTAAAGGCCTTTAGCAGCGCTTTCTTAGGGTGCCTTAGCAATGCCATATAGCAGCGCTTTATAGAAAAAGCGCTGCTAAAGAGCCCCCTTTAGCAGTACTTTTTAAAAGCGCTTTCTTATGTCCCCCTCTAGGTCCCCCTTTAGCAGCGCTTTTAAATGCCTTTAGCAGCGCTTTTAAAAGCGCTTTCTTAGGGTGCCTTAGCAATGCCATATAGCAGCGTTTTGTAGAATAAGCGCTGCTAAAGGGGGACACCTTTAGCAGCGCTTTTTAAAAGCGCTTTCTTAGGTCCCACTTTAGCAGCGCTTTTTAAAAAGCGCTTTCTTAGGTCCCCCTTTAGCAGCGCTTTTTCAAAAGCGCTGTCTTAGGTGAGAAATTTTTTTTCTTTTTTTTTTTGCCCACCCTTTAGCAGCGCTAGTGTGTTGACCAAGCGTTATATTTTTTGAAAAGGTTGGTTTTAGATTTTATTCTATTTTATTTTTAATTAATCTAATTAAGAGAAATAAAAATAAATAACATTTACAAACAAAGGATAAGAGATATATTTTCCATACGGGTATTACAAATAAATATAAACAAATAATAACCAATTAATACTATACAAACCCTAATAAAAGTAAAAGAAAAAACAAATAGGAAATGATTATCTACATGTGAGGGCATGGACATGGATATATATCATCTAATTAAACGAATAAATACATCGAAATAGATTAAACAAATAATCTACTTAACAATTAATTAAATTAAACAGAAAAACTTTAACTAATCAAATAAAAAATTAATCAAACAATTAACTAATGTTTAAAATAATTAAATTAACCACAAAAAATGTAATAAAATAAAATAAACAATAAAATAAAATTAAAAGACTATAAAAATAAAAATAAAACATAAGATGGGTATAAACATGGATATGGGTGTCCAAGAATCACCATGTCAAACATGAGCCCAAATCCCAAAGATAAAAAAATAAAGTCCACATGAAAAGGAGATGAGACGACGCCCCATTGGTGAAAAGAGAGAGCATGTTTTTTTTTCTCAAAATTCAAAAGCCTCCATTCAGGCTCTGAAGTGTGGCAGTGGTTTTTATCATTATTTAAAAAAAGAAAAGTATCACATTTATATAAAAAAAACAAATGCCATGTACAGCAACAACAACATGTTACTCATCCCTCTCCTCTCCGTTCTCGTTTTGCTCCCCCATGTTTCCTCCTGTAAAACACAAACCATAAACCATTAAAAATACAACACAAAAATAAATAAAAAAACAAACCCAATCCTTCAATAAACAAAGACTAAACGAAGTCCTACCCAAAGCAAGATTAAAGAACAATCGAAAAGCGAACAAAGAGAAGGGAGGAGTTATCGGGGACATAAGCGATTTCGTGTTCATTTCATGTAACAGTGCATGATGATTTTTGTGCAGAGTGAGATGTTGCAGCGTTGCAGTTCTATGAGTTGTTGGACCGTGGACTTGTTGTTGTTATGTTGTAGGGTGGATGTGTTCCGATTGAAGTGGATACATATTTAGAAATGGTGATATTGTGTGTATGTGTGGTAATATATAAAGGTGTGTGTTGGTTTTTTTTAAAGTGTTTCATGAAGCATGAAGTTTATGAGGTTAAGCTTTTTTATGAGTTTGGAAGTGGTGAGGTTTAAAATGAGTTGTTTTTAGTTGGTGTAGAAGACCTTAATGTTGTGATGGAGCAGTAGGTGGACCGTGAAGGAGAGAGAAGTAGCTGTAGGTTTTAAAGGAAAACCATGGAGTGTGTAGTTACGTTTATGAGCTTTATGCTGAAGATGAAGTGAATGGTAATGTAAGAGGATTTCGTGAGGGTGTTTTTGCTTGTGAAAGAGTATAATGTGGGTTTATGAAGAAAAAAACAAAAGTGATGAATGGTATGTTTCATTGTGTGTGTTGTAAGAAGGAAGAATGGAAAGGTGCTCTCAAGTTCATTTTTATCATGAAGAAAGAACTAAGTGCTCCCTTTTTTATGTCCTTATTGTCTCATGGTTTCTAATTGATAGAGAGAGGAATTGTATGAAAGAGAGGCACAACACCTCTGAATTATGTGTGTGTCCTTCCCACATAGACATGTGTTAAAATATATATGGCACTGTGTAAGGTTTCTTTAGTGAGGAATATATGAGAATTAGTGAGAATGATGAGGAAATTTTTTGTTAGGATAAGATCAAAGAGTTGTAGTAATATGGTGAGTTGTGAAATTGGAGTGGGAGTTAGCGGTAGTGGGATTGTGAAATGAAGTGTTTTGCTTGTATATGAGGAGTAAAGAAACTCTTTGCAATTTTGTCTTATTGTCTTATTATCTTATTGTACGGAGTGAATTTTTGTAAGCAAGTATAAGGTCAATATTGGGAAGACGCACTGACAAGCATTAAAATGGAATTTGAGGTACATCAATGGGTCTCTGAGCAAAGTCTTAATCTATGGTGGAGCCTGTGGTGATGATAGCAAACTCAAAATCGAAGGATTTGTCGACTCTGGTTATACAGGTTGTATGGATTCCAAAAAACTATTTATGGATATGTCTTCACTATGTTTGGCACGAAAATCAGTTGTAAAGCAACACTTCAGAAGGTTTTTGCCTTATCAACCACTGAAGTGGAGCATATCGCCCTCACTGAAGATGTGAAAGAAGCATTGTGGCTTGAAGGTTTTTCTAAAGAGCTGAAACTTCAAGGTCAAGTTATCATTGTTAAATGTGATAGTCAAAGTGAAATACACTTATAGAAGAATTCAACCTATCATGAGCGAACCAAACATGTCGATGCGATACCATAGTTTTCTACAGAGATAATTAAGCATGGAGAAGTCCAAGTACTGAAGGTTTCGGCTGATGACAACGTTGCTGATATGATCACCAAGACATTGCCAAGTAACATGTTTTTCCACTGTATGCAGTTGATAAAGCTGCATGATGAAAGCTAGTTGATTTCGAGGATCAGAGTTTGATCCAAGGTGGAGGTTTCTAGCTTATGGTGATAAGCTAGTGTTGTAGAAAACTATGTCGAACCAATAAGTGTCGAAGTTGAAGATATGCATGCAGTAGTCGAAGGTCGTTCTTGCATGTAGATTTATGTAGCTTGTTATTTAGGTTAACATGTTGAATTGGGTCTTGCTTGTAAGTCTAATGGTTAAGTTAGCTTGTAGTCTAAGTTAGCTTAGTAGTCTATTAATAGACTAGTTCTCCCAGGTTTTTGAGAGAGGTTAATTGTTGGTATTCACTTGTAATCTTTGAACCCTTATGAGAAAGTGAATAGTAAAACATGTTTAACTAATTCTTAATCTTGTTCTTCTTTCTTCTCTCTTTTGTAAAACCTAATAGGGTTTCTTGTGTTTGTTCAAGAAACTCAATCTTTATCTCATAACTTTATTTTGTTATTGGCGACATTGTTTCACAACACATTGATTCCTTATCTTATAGTTTATTTTTAAAAGCATTAATTTGCTAACTAATTTTGACTCATCATCATCACTATCATCATCATTATTATTTTAAATGATGTTGAGGATTATTATGATGGCACTAATGATGATGAATCCAAATTAGTCAATAAATTGATGCTTTTCAAAATAAACAAGAAGGCAAGGAACCGTTTCTATGAAAAACTTAGGTCATTGAACCAAATTCTACATGTTAAAGAGCGAAAGATGAGTTACGAGATGTATGGAATTCGAAAAACAGTGGTTTGTTTAAGATGTTTTTTAAGAATAATTTAATTTATCAAATTATTATCTTCTACATCAATTTGAATGGTTGTATTTGTTTGGTGTGGTGTACAAAAAAAAAATAAGCAATCCATATTATTTTATAATAACTTTCCATGCTTTGTTGCTCATAGATTTGAGAAATACCACCATCATAGCCTTCTAATAATCATAATTGATGCCATCCAAGACAAGTGTTTTGCTGACTAATCCTCCATATTTAATTGTCCCTATTTTAGCATAATTAATCTTCCTTGGAGCTCATCTAACAGGCTAGGGTATTTGCTCTAACTCCAATTGAAATTCTGTTTCTCAAGGGACAGATGTCGAACACGATGTCCTAGACAATTAGTTTGACAAGTAGAACTAGAAACACCATAATAGCAAGTACTAGATGATGGACAAGAAAAGCAGTAAATAACACAATAGTTGTTTACCCAGTTTGGTGAAACCACACCTACGTCTGGGGGGTTGAGTCCACAACTCAAGAAATTAAATTCACTATTAGTAGTTTAATAAATTAGTCTAACAAGTAACAAAAAAACCTTATGTTGTTTAATTCCTCTTCCTAACACTACCCAATTACTTTCTATTTAGGTCTTCCCCTAAACATGACAACCTACTCACTTTCTTCTCAATCATACAACTCATTGTTTGGAGATTACAACTCAATAATCAATGTTGAATCCTATCATTCAACTCTAGACAAATCAACTATGCCAAGTTACTAAAATATAGTGGTGTGCATACAACAATAACAAGGACTAAAAATAAAACTTAGAACTCTAAATCTTCAACATATTGTTTCGCTTCCAATGTAGGTTTTGAACTCCTATATAGCATAATAACTTTGGGCTTTTCTCTCTGGATTATACCTTTAATTTCATCCAGAATTAATGCAGAATATGTTGGATATTATGTGTTCCATAAATATCTCCAACAAGATATGATTTGTTTCAATTTAAATTCAAAATTAAATCTTCATTTGAATCTAAAACAATCCTCTTCCCGCTGTTAAACAAATCACTTAAACATTCACTACTAGAAAATTCGCTTTTAGTGACCGAATTAGTGACTGAAAAATTTCGGTCACTCTAGTGACCGAATTAGCCACCAAAATTAGACATCTTGTTAGTAAAATTTTAAAAGTCAATAAATCGGTCGCTAAATAAAATTAGCCACCAAATTAGCGACTGATATTTTGTGACCATAATTTTCAGTCTCAAATAATCGTTTTTATATAAATTAATTCATACAAAAATTCAGTGACCGAAATTTCGGTCACTAATATTTGTTTTTCTTTTTTTCATTATTAAGTTACTTACCTCTCAATTTTCTCCTTTTATTTTTTATTTAATTTTTTAGTAAAAATTTTACAATTTTTATTATTTTAACAAATAAAATATATATTTATATAAATAATCAAGCATACAAATTTATTAATTTAGATAAAAGATAATTTTAATGACAATTAGTGTAAGAATCTTTTTAAATAATATTTGAAAGTTCAATTTCATTAATAATATATACATTTCAAATGTAAATTATACAACAAAAATTAAACAGTTTAGTGGACACCCGAAAGCCTCACAAAGAAAAATGGATTGGTTCAATTCTTGATAGAGACAAAACTTTTGTTTTATTTTAAGTTTTTAAAATCGATCAATAAAATCAGTAACTAATTTCAGTCGCTAAAATTGGACACTAATTTTGGTCACTAAATTCGTCTCTAAAGGTTAGCGATTAGCACTTTTCCAACCGAAATTTAGTAGTCGCGTTACTGGTCACTAAACGTTATAGTGATCGATTTTTAGGCTTTTTCGGCCTCTAATTCGGTTACTAAACGCGAATTTTTCAGTATTGAAAATATATATTTCTAAGCCAATTAACAATAAAATCTTATCCAATATTTGACCATAAATTCTTCTAAAATGTAATAGTATTGACATGTTGCCCAAGATCCAGATTTCATACCTCATGCTATGACATCACATCCAACACGTGTCCCTTATGCACGTCCATAGAACTTAATCAAGTTAGATAATCTTTAACGCTTTGAATACTTCTACATGTTGTTATTTTGCAAAATGCTATCAATCCAAAAGGGTCAATCTAATAGGAACTACAAAGTAAAAAATAAATAAAAAGAATTGCGCCATTATAAAATAAATGAAAAATATAAGTTGTAATTGTTGGGATTCAAAGCATGTCCCTTAGTTAGTTTTCCCATTTGTTATGTATATCAATTAAGGGAATATGTTTATTTTTTAAAATTAAAACATGTTCTGCCTAGTGTTATACCTCGGTTTTTTGTTGGGTGAGGTGAGAGCTCTTTCATGAAATTTATTATTTATAGGTGCGTTGATTTTAATCATTCACTATACTATTGTACCTTGAGTTATCCCTTACACTCAATTAGGTTGAATCCATTGCTATGTTTGTTAGTTTGAGAAAGTTAGTCAATGTCAAAATATGTGTGCCTTGAATCACAATTTAGAAGCTTTAAAACAACGTATTTTTAAAGCTTGATTCAAATCACACCTTAGGCTTATTTAAGTTAAGAATTAAACTGAATTTTTGAAATTGGCATTGTAAAGATGACTCGAATCAAGGATGTGTCTGATTCGAATTAACGACCTCCCTTATGCAAATCATGATTTGAATTATGACTAGTAAATTCTTTTAAACATCATCTATAGTTGTATGATTTAAATCATATAATTTCTTAATTTGAATCACATGATCTAAATCATGACCTGAATCAAACAAGATATTTCTAGAATTTATCACCTTGATTAAATTCATTCTCTCACCTGATTCATATCATAATTGTATGATCTGACTTGAATCAATTTCTCAATTTATCATCTATTTTGTGTCTTACCTCTAGCATTTATATTAACCATTTTGTGTCATTCTTGAGTAGTGGTTGTTGAAAATAAAAATAATTGAAATAATAAGAGAAACCATATTTTGAAGATCTTGTGAGTTCCTTGGTTTTAGTGTTTTGCCTCAACAAAAGGGAAATCTAGATTTATGCATGTGTTTGCTTAGTATTTTGGATTTAAGTGTTCAATAATATCTTGATTATTCATTGTAACAAAAATCTTGTATATTAATTTTTAAAATAGTGCAAAACCTAATGAATTTTCAGTGGTTCACCATTGAAGAATAGACTAAGCTCAAAGTGAGGACAAATGTGTTGAACCAGTATAAACCTGATGTACAATTTCAATGGATGACTTAGGTTTTATCACTTTCCAGAATCACATGTTAATAGGTTTTTTATCACCTTATATCCAATTATTGTGTAAGCTTAGGATTGTGATAGATCTAGTCATTTGAATCTTATTTCTAACAATTATGACTCTATAAATTCTTAATATTAGATTAACTGTTTGATTAATGAAACTCAATTTAAACCATGTGTGTAAATTGAATTATTTTAATTGATGCATTTCTTGTTTAAGCAACTTCATCGTTCTCATTCATTATAATCTTTGATAATATGAGACATTTGTGAAATTAATTCAAATGTATCTTTTATAAAATTCCGCTCTCTTTTGCTTTAATTTATAATATATGTTTCTGCTTGTAAAATTCTGATTTTTGAAAAAAAATATTTATTAAATGGTTAGAAAAGAGGTATACTTGATCCCTCCTCTCTCTATACCATTTTATACTTACATTCTCCCCCAAAAGCCTTGTCCACTATTTTCATAACACTTCTCTTATACAATAGTGAAGTCGAGATAGTAAGGGGGAGAACACAAGATCTCCACAAGGAGTATCCAAGATAGCATGAGATCAAACATAAAAATGTCAAAGGCGCATCCCTTTTGCACCCATCTAGTTCCAATGATGTCAAATTTATGTAGAACATGATTAACTTGGATCAATGAATAGACTTGCTTGAAACAAGAGTAACCCTCATAGAAGATGTGAAGGAATTCCAAATGACTACCCTCACCCACTCACCAATCTCCGGACATCTTTAAAAGAAGTGCATGAAAGACTCATAGTGACGTTACTAAAGAAAAATGAGGACCTCTTCTCTTGAAAACCATCCAACATGTCTGACAAAGACATTACTATAAAAAGTGCTTTTCACCATGATTGACATACAAATTTTGTAAGAACAAGATTTGGTTCTACATTTGGCCTTTAAGTTTTTATGATAACTGCACAGGTTATCTAAAAGAACAATTCTGTATGGTATGGTTTCTGTCTAGTGTGTGGTTGTTGTCAATATGATTCTGACTCTGATAAGAAGATGTTTGACGTCCTCAGACTCTATTATCAACACCTTGTAAGAAAAACATATGTATGTACAAGATAAAGTTAAAATTCAGAAATAATTCTAATGCAACGGTTCTAAGGAACGTTAGTAACAAGGTTTCTGATTGATACTTTATAAGTAAGCCTAGAAGGCTTTACAAGAAGTGTGCTTTACATTGATATAGTTCTAAATGTTCTGAAGACATTGTTCTGGTGAACAAACGTCTTAAGATTCCGAAGACACAATTTATAAAGATAAAGTTCTGAGGAGTTTCTGAAGACAAGGTTCTGAATGAACAAAGTGCTGAATACTCTGAAAAAATAGAACGTGCTTAATGAAATCTGAAGACTCTAAAGACAAGGTTCTGTAGGAACAAGTTCTAAAGACTCTAAAGATAATGCTTCTAAAAGAGTGAGTGCTGAAGATTCTCAAGATAGATTCTGCTGAACAAAGATCTTGGAATTCTGAAGACTAGGTTTCTGAAGATTACACAAAGAAAGACTCTTCTATAACTCGCTTCATCAAGTTAATATCTCAAGCCTTTGGAGTAGCTAGAAGACTGAATATAAGAATGGTTTTTAGGCTAAATATAATAATACTAAAACTTTGTTACCTCTACCTCGAAAAGGTGGCGTAGGAGCAGCGTTTTATACAATGATGGTGACCATTCCTTCACTTGAACGTTGGGATATTGTTGTTGGAATATGTTTCTAAGAATACCCTTCAACAAATCTATACTCTCAAGCTCTATAAATTGAAGATCAAGAAGCTTAAAGAAAGAAGTGGGTTGCTGGCTGCAGGTAATAGCACGCTGCTAAAGAAAACTGCCTAAGTGTAGAAGAAAATTCTATAAGTTGAAGCCTAAATGAAGAATGCTCAATGAAGATGAAGCAGAAGCAAAATTGAAGTGCGCACAACGACGCAACATGCTGAAGCCATGTGAAACGAGTCATCTGAAACATCAATAAGTGAAGCATAGTAACTTAGTTGATTTTGATGATTAAACTGGAAGAAGTATTATTCACTCAAGACGATGTTAATCAAAAGAAGCTAAAAGTTAATGATAAGAAGCCGTAGTGCTCATCAATAAAGCTTCTAAGAAATACATAACTAATGTTTTATAATCTCTCAAAGATTCATTCTTTAGATAGTTTTATGTATTAGAAAGCAAGGAGTTATTACTCATATCTTACTTAGAAACACTTAGTTGTTTATGTACTTCATCTGTGTAATCAGCTTGTAAGAAGCATACTAGTGCATAAGAAAATCCTTGAAAAAGGTATTGTTCCTTGAGCGGTCGAGTGAAGACCAGAAAGCTTGAGATGACTAAGTGTGTTTCTAACTACTTAGTGGATGTTGTTCCTTGAGCGGTCGAGTGATGACCAGGATGCTTGAAAGGGCCAGGTCGTTGTTGAACAACTTAGAGGTTGATTTCTTGAGAGGCGAATAAATGCCAAGATTCTAAAGAAGACAAAGGAGGGTATCCATTGTGGTTGTAATCATGTTGTCGATTAGTGGATTAAGTCCTTGTGATAAGGCGAAATCACCTTGAGGGGTGGACTTGAGTAACTTCGTTAACAGTGAACCAGGATAAAAATAATTATATCATTTATTTTTATTATCATTGTTACATGTATTATTATAATTTTTCAAAAGGGGACAAAATGTGAAACTCAATTCAAATCCCCCCTTTCTTGTGTTTCTCAACCTTTAATTGGTATCAGAGCTCTGGTTCTGTGATTGATGTTTATCAAACACTTAATTGTGTCAGATAAAGATTCGGATGAGCTTTGAGAAATGCTCTGGTTTATCTCCTCCATCATCTACAAGTTTAGTCTTACACAGTGATAAAAAGATTGAGTACTGAAATGGCAAACCAGAAGGCTTCATTCTGGACTATGTCACTGATTCATAGAGCTGGTTGCTATTGACAACATAACCTTCGGTTATAGCGCTTGCAAGAAGATTTAAAACAAGAAGAAGAATCAACTGGTAAAAGGATAATAGACTCGTCAGATTAGTAGAAGAATATGATTAATTCTATTCTTGGGATACATTAGTTGAGAACTACGTACCTCCTTAGGTGATGCCTAAACAAGGCTTAAGAAGAATAATCTAGAAGAGATCAATAAAGAATCATCAAGCAAGAAATATTGTTTGCTGAAAGTTAATTATTTTTTAGTATGGGATGTTTTCAACAAACAGACTCGGTCTACCGTTGACTTTCTCAGTATTGCTCATTAGGAACTTTTTCATGTAAAGAAGAGAAAATGCTCATGTCATGATTCTGAAGCATAGAGACTTCAAGATGAAGTAAGCTGAAGATGTTAAAAATCTTGTCATCAAGATTTTGAATCACGACTGCAGAACTTAAGATTCTGAATGATGATCTCCTCGTCAGGATTCTTAAAGAGTATAATTAGAAGCTTGTTATTTGAATAGAAGAGTATATCAACTGGTCAAGCATGCAGAAGATCTCTCCAAAAGGTAAAGCAGGATTCTGATTGTATGCACATAATGAAGACATCTACTCTAATTTTAGAAAGCTTCACAGATTTCTGAAGTAATCATAATGGAAGATTATCAAGCTGTCAGAAGTTTGGTAGAACAACACATGCAAGATTAGATTTTCTGAGTTCTTAACAACGTGTGTCTATGAAAATATTTGGCTAAAGCATAAGATAAATTAAGTCACGTTAGTTTGATAAAGGTATCTCAGTTGAACAAGCTTAAGTTGGTCAAAATTTCTTCCATAAGTTTCTTTTCAGAAGCTCCTGATACATAAATGTATTGTTCCATGTTCACTACCTTCTGGACTCATGTGACTGAGTGAAAGTATGAAATTGAGAAGCTATCTGATGAAAGGAAGATTATGGTTTTCTAATTCTTCACTATCTGATACAGATGATTGAAGATAAAACAAGCTTGGAGAAGAAATGGCTAGAATCATGAAATAATCATGATAAGGCATCTAGGAAGCAGCTAGCATGTTTATTCAGAACAAAATATGATTTGAATATATTCTGATGCATATTGGTTAGATTTCTCTGAATATCCAAAGGCTACTAAAGTACCTGCATCAGAAATCAAATCAATGTCAAATGTTATAATGATCTTGGAAGTCAGAATTTAAAGCTTAGTGGATAAATATAAAGTTAGAAGCTATCTTTACTGAATGATGAAATCAAAAAAATTCTCAATTAGAAACCATCACAGTTCACTCCTGCTGAATGAAAGAATATAAATTATCACTTTCTGATGAACTGATTCTAAATAGAAAGGTTCAGCCAGTAAGGACAAGATTAACATACAAACCACTAAAGAATATGTCTCGGTTTGATAATCATGATGATTTTTGCATCTGGTGAAGATTAGCATCTATTCAATGATTGAATTTTGATGATGCAAGAAGGTTTCAACAAGTCTCTTTAGCACATAAATGCTCAAAAGTTTATGTTTAAGCTAAGAAATTTTTGGCCTTCTAGAGATAAGCCTTCTTGAAGAAGTGGTTTTTTGGAGAACAAATCATCTTGAAGATAGAAGATGGATGATTCCTAGATTAAGACTAGTAACAAAACTTAACTCTTCTATAATAATCAAACATCATAAGAGGTAACCTTCATTCGTCAGAAAAAAAGCTCAAGAAGTCATGAAGATATGTGTGTTTCTGCACAATGCTCAAAGACTCTTATGAAGATCAAAGCAGAAAAGAAGATAGACGATGAAAGAAGAAATGATTCTAGTAATTGTTGAAGCGGTAAAGCAGCAAGCAAAAATATTATTTTCGGAAGAATTTCCTCCGGGATTTATCGTCTCCACAGGGATTAGTGCGATATGAACGCCGTTCAACTATTTCTACATTTCTAAGCTTAATTTCAAAAGGTTTGGTTTAAAAGGTTCAAAGAACCATAGATAAAAACAGAAAATATAAAGTAAAGACTGAAATATAACGGAGCCTTGTTGAGATTGGATTTCATCAATTGATAAGACATGCATTCTTCTGACCAAATTAAACACAACGCAATCATTCGTCTAATATCATCACGTATCACTCACGACAAAGCTTATCTCTAATGCGGCATTGATAGAACAACCGTTTTATCTCATTGGTGATCTCTCACCCAACAAAAAACACAACACAGAGCATTAAGTCTGATACTCACGCAAATGCTAAGCCTAAATCTATCTCTAGAATTTAGGACCTAACAGACAATCATCCTAGATCTAGATCTGAAGAGTATATCTCTATCACGGTTCAAATCAAAGATAAACAAGTAAGCAAAGACGACACCCATATCGGATAAACGATTGTTTTGCATAAAACACAATGATCAGAATACGTACACACGTTTAACCCTTTCTTCATGTATTCATCTAATCCGCCAAATGTCGGTGAACATCGTTCTTCATCACTATTATCACATACCCACACAATATTATATTGATCCTACCCATGCTACTCAATCAACACAACACCATAGAGGATAAAATGAATATCAACTTCAAAACCATGTTAAAAGTTTGTTCATTGATAGAAGAAGATCTGCAATCAAAGATGTGAAAAGGTTTTGTCAAGACCCACAAATAAGCAATCAAAGATAATCAATCAATAGAGAATCCAAAATAGTTCACAAACATAAATTAGATGAAATACATAAGGTATCAAAAGATTACAATCCAAACGCCAACAAGAGATCGAAGATCTTACCTCCTCCCTCTTAGGGTTTTATGTTTCTCTCTCTAGAAAAAATGAAGAGAGATAAGTTCTGCTATTCAAAATGTTACAAAATGAAATTATGAAAAGTTATGGAAGTTATGACCTAAAAAACACTAAAAACACTTAAATAACCCATTCAGGATCTGCCTTGTTCGCCTAGCGGACGACTAGCAAACCTGTGAACTTTTGGTACTTTTGGCACTGTCCAATTATGGGCGCGTCCGCTGGCCTGCTCGCCTAGCGAGCAGCTAGCGAGCGTTTGCTACCCTGCTCACTACCAGCTCGCCTAGCGAGCATGACATCATTTTGGTGGTTTTGCATGTTGTCTTGGTTTCCTTGCCCATTTCTTGTGTCTTACTTTTCACTTGTTTTGTGCCTAATTCCTGCACAATAACACACAAATCAAGGTACCAAGAGGTTTTCTCATAATGTTGCAAACCAACCAAAACAAGAGTGGTTTTCAACACTTAATTGACGAAAATGAGTGAAAGATGCCAACATTTGATAGATCAAATAAGTGAAATTTGGAGTCTAACAGTAATCCAGCAAGAAGAACAAAGTCATCAACTGCAGACACTAAACATACGACTATTCTGAAGAAGCCTCTACATCAGAAGCTGGGAATCTACAGAAGGATTGAGTAATGTATTTCTAACCTTTACTGTTTATTTTAAATAGTTCAGAAATTTATTCTTATTCTAGTGAAATACGTTTTAAGAGACTATGTCAGAAGGAATTCATTTTCTAAAAACTCTAAGATAAAATCCTTGCTAGGGATAAAATCTTTTTCAAATTTTCCTTACTAAATAGACTTATTTTCATTTTCAAGTGAACTTAATTCTACATCAAGAATGAAAAGAGTTGTCTCTAAATGAAATTTCCTGGAATAGAAAAATAAATTTGTATTGCTTAGTAACGTTTGCTTTACTTTTCAAAATATGAATCATTTGACTTGTGAAGTTTTTATGTTTTGTAAAGCAACTAGTTAGAGTGCATATATGTTGGTAAATGCCTTTAATCAATGAAAACTGAAGAGCAGAATGCATTTATTAGTCATTATGATTGATACAATAAATTGTTGTCTTACATGCACCATACCTGTTATTTGATGGGACAACTCAAGTTAATGAGAAAATCTTTGATAAAGATATTAAAATCGTTCCATTTTACCTACTGTTAGAATTCTGTGTTCATTCCTATTAAGTTTCTTCTCTATTTCTCCTTGATCCTAATGTATGTATTGGTCTCTTACTCTCATCTTTTATTAGGCATGTTAATATATCATTTTAATTTATCAATTGTTTTGGAAATAGCAGCAGTCACTATTTTTAGCAAAATCATTAATTATTTCGCATGTCTCGAAACTGATTGTCATTTTTTACTTTACTCTTCTTTATAATTATTATCTACCTTTTCTCTATTTATATCATCTTTCCTTAAACTTTTCTTTATCATATTTTTTTAAACCTAGTTGTGTCACCATGTCTTTCAAAAAAATTTATGGTAACGAAAACATTTTAGAAGTTATTCCAGAAATTCATCCAAATCTTCCAGTTCTCAGAGAAGTTGGCCTTAACCTAACATTGAGTATGCGCATTCAAGGATGGTCTAAATACTATGCCATTCTGCATGGACCCATCTATCCAAACTTGTGAAGGAGTTTTGGAAGTTTGCACAGGTTAGTGAAGATGGTAACTCTATTGCGTCCTCTATTTTTGACATTCCTTTTATTATAACTCCTACCTCCATTGTTGAAGCCATAGGTTGCTATCAAACTGGTACTACTTTAAATGAATTTAATCTCAACTACAACTTTGATGAAAAACTCTCTGTAATCCATGATAACTCTCTTCCAAAATTTGAACCTTATGATCCTGAAGGACTCTAGCCCATAGCTAAAGCCTGGTTTCAACTTCTTTTGTCCAACTCCCGACCAAGGGGAGTATACAAAAATGTTCGATCACGTGATGACAAACTCTTTATCTACTTTCTAATGGAAAATGTTTGGACCAACCTGCCTCAAACCATTTCAATCATTTGAAGATATATGGTTGATATCTCCAGAAGTCAGAATAAATCCTACATTTATTTTGGAAGGATTCTGTCTGAATTTTTTTTAAAGTTGAGATTGTTGGGTTAGCTAAGAGGCTTGGACCAGAAAATGCAGTTGAAGTGGTGTAGTGTGAAAAGGTTGATAAGTTGGTGGAATTTTGGGTGTAACTCTATTGTGTCAATAATAGTAGTTGTTGTTAGGCCTTGCAAGTGTTGATAGCTTCCTTTTTTTCGTCTGTGGTCTGTGCAATCTTGTTTGCTGATTATGTCATGCTCCTTAGCTTTAGTACTTCATGTTCCTTACCATTGTCTTATGGATGTTTTAATTTTATGTAACCAATTTAATACTAATAAAATTTCCCCTTTTCGTCCTTCTAATTGTTTTATATTTCTATGTCTTTATCTTTCTTCTTTACCTTTTTGATTTATGACAAAGGGGGAGAAAGTGATATATGATTCTGATACCTAATGTTTGAGAAAGTTATATATGATTTTGATACCTAATCTAAAGAATCTCATCCCAAATATAATGTGAATATGTCTATTTCTAACCATATGTTTTAGAATTGATCAAGAACTTCGCAAAAGTTCACTGTATGTTAGAATAGGTTATTAGAAGACTCTATTAGAAGACTTTACCAGAGGTAACAAGACATACCAGAATCTGTAATATATCAGAATACACAATTTGAGATATAATCAAGAAGCAAGTGATGTGCATCAGAAGTAAATAATCAAGAAGATTATATCATAAGCATTTGTACAAGAAATCAAAAGATATAATCATTAGAAAACATTTACAAGAAATAAGAATGCTAACTGATAATATATGAATATTTGGTGTTAACCATTAAAGTATCAGAAGCAAAGGACAATCAGAAAGGATATCCATAAGTTTCATGCTGATACTCAGAACTTGTCAGAAGTTGTTAACTTTCTGAAAGAATGCTCAAATTGACTCAAATGGTATCTAAAATCCAATTGGTATCCAAATTTTAGAAGGTATCTAGACTCCAGCATTAAAAGAATATAAATCCTTTGGAGATCATATCAAGTCGTGATCATTAAAGAAAATATTTGGTTTTTGAACCATCAAATGACATGAGGATATATGCACCTGTTGGTGATCTGTGCTAAGATATTGAAGATTTGGTTTTGATACATGATGTGTGGCATCTAAGAAAGTATCTACCAGTTTCTGATATATAATGCAAGACATAAAGTCTGATAAGACAAATCAGGTTCTGATACGTCTACAGTATTATGATAGAAAGCTTTATTCTGATATGTAAACCATCAAATTCTAGTAAGATTATGATGAGACGTCATTGAGAAGTAATCCTTCTATGTTGATATGATTCTAATTTAAAATCATTTTGTGAGTCTTGGGATTACCCTATACGAATTGTTTATCAAAATGCATTATTTGTCATCATCAAAAAGAGGGAGATTTTAAGAACAAGATATGGTTTTACATCTGGTCTTTAAGTTTTGATAATAATTGCACAAGTTATCTAAAAGAAAAAGTCAGTATGATATGGTTTCTGTCTAGTGAGTGTCTCTTGTCAATATGATTCTGACTCTGATAAGAAGACGTGTGACGTCATTAGACTCTGTTATCAATACTCTGCAAGAAAAACATATGTATGTACAAGAAAAAGTTAAGATTTAGAAATACTTCTAATGCAACGGTTCTAAGGAATGTTAGTAGCGAGGTTTCTGATTGATACTTCATAAGTAAGCCTAGAAGGCTTTACAAGAAGTATGCTTTACATTGATACAGTTCTGAAGATTCTGAAGACATGGTTTTGGTGAACAAAGCTTTGAAGATTCTGAGGACACAATTTATGAAGAACAAGTTCTGAAGAGTTTTTGAAGACAAGGTTCTGAATGAACGAAGTGCTGAAGACTCAGAAGAAAAAGAACGTGCTTAATGAAATCTGAAGACAAGGTTCTGAAGGAACAAGTTTTGAAAACTCTGAAGATAGTGCTTCTAACAAAACAAGTGCTGAAGATTCTCAAGATAGATTCTGCTAAACAAAGATCTTGGAATTCTGAAGACTGGGTTTCTGAAGATTACACAAAGAAAGACTCTTCTACAACACGCTTCATCAAGTTAATATCTGAAGCCTCTAAAGATGCTAAAAGACTGAAGATATAAATGGTTTTTAGGCTGAATATAATAGTACTAAAACTCTGTCACCTCTACCTCGAAAAGGTAGCGTAGGAGAAGCTTTTTGTACAATGATGGTGACCATTCCTTCACTTGAACGTTGGGATATCCCTGTTGGAATATTTTTCTAAGAATACCCTTCAACAGATCTATTCTCTCAAGCTCTATAAATTGAAGATCAAGAAGCTTGAAGAAAGAAGTGGGTTGCTGGTTGCAGGTAATAGCACGCTACTAAAGAAAACTGCCAAAGTGTTGAAGAAAATGCTACAAGCTGAAGCCTAAATGAAGAATGCTCAATGAAGATGAAGCTTAAGCAAAATTGAAGTGCGTACAATGATGTAACATGATGAAGCCATGTGAAACGAGTCAACTGAAACATCAATAAGTGAAGCATAGTAACTTAGTTGATTTTGATGGTTAAACTGGAAGAAGTATTATTCACTCAAGAAGGAGTTAGTCAAAAGAAGCTAAAAGCTCATGATAAGAAGCCTTAGTGCTTATCAATAAAGCTTCTAAGCAATACAGGACTAATGTTTTATAATCTCTCAAAGATTCATTCTTTAGATAGTTTTCTGTATTAGAAAGCAAGAAGTTGTTGCTCATATCTTACTTAGAAACACTTAGGTGTTTATGTACTTGATCTGTGTAATCATCTTGTAAGAAGCATACTAGTGTACAAGAAAATCCTTGAAAAAGGTATTGTTCCTTGAGCTGTCGAGTGAAGACCAGAAATCTTGAGACGACTAAGTGTGTTTCTAACAACTTAGTGGATGTTGTTCCTTGAGCGGTCGTGTGATGACCAAGATGCTTGAGAGGGCCAAGTCGTTGTTGAACGGTTTGTAGGTTGATTCCTTGAGAGGAGAATGAATGCCAGGATTCTCAAGAAGACAATGAAGGGTATCCATTGTGGTTGTAATCATGTTGATGATTATTGGATTAAGTCTTTGTGATAAGGAGAAATCACCTTGAAGGGTGGACTGAAGTAACTTTGTTAACAGTGTACTAAGATAAATATAATTGTATCATTTACTTTTATTATCATTATTACATGTATTATTATAATTCCACAAAAGGGGATAAAATGTGAAACTCAATTTAAACCCCTATTTCTTGTGTTTCTCAACCTTCATATTTAACCATGGGTGATTGTCTGTGGAAACGAAGGGTGTGGTGGTAAGTGAAGCTACTTACAACCACGGGCTATTGGTTATGGTAATAAATTAGAAAGCACGCTACATATCACCACAATTGAAGTAAATAATCATAGTGAAAATTGGAAAGGTCATTAGTTTGATACCCAATGCCATTTTTGGCGTTTATGAAGATGGATAGTGTGTTACATATGAAAAAGGTTGCAAGAACTAATTGTGGTGAAATATTTTGTTTTTTTTAATATATATTTTCTGATTTTACAGAATTCTCATTTTTTAACCTCTAATTTTGTGAATCAAAAATAGACTAGAAAGAGTACAAAATATATTTGTAAATCAAAATCATACTGGTAACTATTATGAACTAAAAAAATGTATTACGTCAAAATTAAAATGGCACGAAGATATTTTGGACTACATTCGTATTTTGAAAGAACTAAGATCCATAGCATGATCGAACGTCTTTTAGTGTCTTGTCTCTAAATACCTATAATTTGAAATAATAATACTTGTTAGTATATAATATTTAGAAATTATAACATAAAATAAATTATAATTTAAACAATGAAAAATATTTACTTGTTGATTTTCCCATACGCCTTCTTCATGATCATAACCAATAGCATGCAGATAATTTATTTCAACTTCTTCATATAAAGTAGGCACATGTGTTGCATAAGAAAGAGTCTCCAGAATATCAAAATTTGAGTCGTGATTCTCATCACTATGAGGAAAGTGTTTTCGTTGGAGAACAATTCACCATCTTTTGTCAGTAGGGTCAGTGACATAAAACACATATAAGTTCCCTTGCCAAGGTCAACCAGTGTGAATCCTATCTCATCTGTTTGTACACCAGTGTTATTGTCAATCCACTTGAATTCAAATAAAGACACTTTGAATAAAATATCATCAATATCCCAATTCTCCCCCAATGACCCCATAATAAGCTCTAGATGCTATTATAGGATTCTTATCTTTTGAATTAGAGAAGTACATAGATTTGGCCTCAACCATAACGCTACTATCTTGTATTGTACTACGATCATCTTTTGATTTTGTATAAAAGGAAAACTTACTGATGTCGTATGCAGTCCAAGTTACTAAATTAAATTTAGGCATGTATGAGATCTCTTAAGCTGTCTCGGATGCACTACCATCATTTGAAATTATTTCATTAAATCGACTTATGAAATTCTTGTTATGTTCTTTCAACAACCACTTGTCACTCATTTAGGTATATTTTTCCTTAGTAATTCTTTTGTGAGCAGATAAATAAGATTGAATTTCATCATCATTATTTAATATATACAAATGTGCTTGAAGAATTGTATCCTAAGCCATTGAGTTAACATTTAAACCAACAATACCTATACCTTGATATATGTGATCATGACGAGACTTTAAAATTCATATAGACCATGCTTCTAACAAATAGTATGAACAAGACTCAATAGCCTCTTTTGTGATGTACCTTTCAATGGTCGAAGCTTCCGGCCGATGATGATTCTCCATATATCTTTTAAAGATCTTTATGTACAGCTCTATTGGATACATCAACCTTATATAAACTGAACCATGAAATCTTATTTCTTTGACTATATAAACAATCAAGTGAACCATAATGTCAAAAATGGTGGAGGAAAATATATCTCCAATTGACACAAAATTATTGCAACCTTATTTTTCAATTCATGTAATTTTTTGAAATCAAGTACTTTTATTACATATAACATTAACGAATAAGCATAATCTGGTTATAATTACCCTTACATTTTTTAGTAAGATGCCACAGATAGCCAATGATATAAGTTGTTATATCAAGACATGACAATCATGAGATTTTAAGAAAATTAACTTGAGATCTTTCATTAATCTAAATATATATCAAAATCTTGTAAAATCATTTAACAATACAACAATACAATAATACAACAACATTCTCAATACAACAACTTACTAAATCACTTTTCAATAATATGGAAAAATAATATATACCATAATACAATAATATGACAATAACATGTTAACAATCTCAATACAACAATACAATAAAATGAAACAACTATACCAAACAATATATAACATTCTCAACAACATAGAAACAATCTCAATCTCGTTTAAATACAACAACATATAACATTAAATAACAACGAAAAACTATAATTATCTCAACAAATAACAAAAACCTAAAACTCAATTTGAATGGTGATGAAATAGTTAACATACCGTAAGTGTGAAGAGGAAAAAGACGCCAAGAAATGATTTTTGTGTACACTTCTTGAAGTTTTGTCTTTTCCCTCCTTGATTCTATTTTAAAATGATGGAATTTGCTTGGCCTTTGTTAACGCTTTCTTTTGTTCTTTTGTTCTTTTGCTAGGACACTTGTGTTATGAAGTAAGTAAACTAAAACATGTTATGCTTTAATTTTAGAGAAACACTTTTCACCACAGTTTACAAAAACAACTGTAGTGTTATATTATACATATTACCATGGTTTCTCTTCACAACCAAGGTGAAATTATTTAGGGGTTTGTTTATAAAATGAACAAACGCGTCATTCACCTTGTGAGATATTGGATCGAACTCTAGTATGATCGAATGGTAGCTTCTTAGTTCGACAGTTCAAAAAAATCTTTAACCCTTAATCAATTTCTACTTATCATTCGTGTATAGAATTTCATATTAGTTTTTGTATAGTTAGGGTTCATATGTTCATCACATAATAGCTCACTCCGCACTTAAAATAATGAAATTAAATGGTACCATTGTATTCTTTGTTAAAAAACGAGCAACTTTCATGTTTACATCGTGCAATTTCATCACAAATTGAGTGAGATAGGAGGGACTTTGCAAATCTGGGTGGCGCAAGGAAAAAGATGGTGTTCTTGGCACCATTTTTCAAAATTTTGAATATTTTTATATTTTCTTATTTTTCATAATTATTTTCAAAAATTAATTTTTATATTCAATGTTAATTATTTTCAAACGATTTTTTGAATAAATATCATCCACATATTTAAATATTTTATTTATTTAATATATTTTTAATATATTTAAAAATATTATTTTAAATTGTTTTAAACATTTTAAAATAATTTCTTTTCTTGATTTTTCTTAAACCAATTTGATTTCAAATATTCATGTGAATAAAACATCTTTTTTATAAACCTTAATTATTGTTCATGACATGGTTAATGGATTCATTTGATAATTATACCATTTTAATGATTTTTATTTGAAAAAATATCTTAAAAAACAAAATTAGGGTTTTTTCCTTGATTCAATCTTTCAAACTTCATAACAACATCTTTTGGGCTTCTATTGGAGTGTAAGACCTAACCCTCTCTATAAATAAACAAATCTCTGGGCTTCTACAATAGTATAAGTCCTATTGCGCTTTTCAAAATCATGGTGCGACTACTGTTTTCATAACAATCATTTGGGCCTCTGATAGGAGTGTAAGTCCCATCCCTCTTTCTATTTTCAAAATCTTCATTATACTTTTAAAACTTCAATCTTTCAATCTTCCAAATTCAATCTAAACCTAATATCAACTTTCTCAATCAAAATTAGGGTCGCTGCCATAGTATAAATCCTTCCTCTCTTCTTCAAAAAATTGTTTTAAATCTTGGTCCTCTAATAGAGTGTAATACCCAACAACTTTTGTAAATAAAATAATCTTTTAGCCTCATTCATCCTGGGCTTTGTACAGGATACAAACAATCATATGGGCCTCTGTCTAGAGTGTAAGACCCAACACCATTTCTCCCCTCCTTTTCAAGATCAAAATCATCTTCAAATTCAATTTCAAATCCAAAATCATTTCAAAACTTTCTTCAATTTCTCAAAACCCTAATCATTTCAATCAATCAATCTTAAATCATTTAATCAATCATAATACACTTGGGCCTCTACTCAGAGCATAAGACCCACCACCTTTTCAAATTCATTTCATACTTGTTTATATACTTGTTCATATATCTGTATATATACTTGTGCATATCTTGTTAAGTTTATGTTAGCATTTAAATCATCCCTAGTTTAGACTAGGTCAAACAATAAGATCCTTTCAATCAATACAACTTAGTTAAAACAACTAGTTCCCTCTTATACAAAGGAACTTTTTCCCAGTACAGTTGGCCTCCTCTTAGGCCTTATCCAGGCATTATCCGCCTCCTCTTGGGCTTCATAAAAATACTTTCCCCAACTAAGTTAGCCTCCTCTTGGGCTTCATATAAGGAGACTTGGAAAGTCTCATCCACAACCTCCTCTTGGGCATCATACAAGGACCCCCAGGCTTCTTAAAAGCATAAGTCAAAAGTATTAGTCATCTATATAATAAATCTTTTAGTCTCACCATTCTGAGCTTTGTACATAATACAAATAAAAATCCCCAAAAGAGTCAGTCAAATTCTCACGATTGAGTCAGTCTCTTCAGATTTTCTCAATAGTCATTAGCCTTCTCTTAGGCTTTTACACAAATAATTTCCCCAGTCAGTCAACCTCAATCTTGGGCTTTGTACAAGATAGATAAAATTTTCCAGCTGAGTCGTTTTCAATCTTTCAGCTTCATATCTTGGGCTTCAACCAAGATACATAAACCAATCTCCTCACATATGAGACTCTGATTCCTCTCTGTAGGAAGGTTTCTCTTCTATACATCACATTACAAATCAAATCAAATAATAAAATCAAACAGTTTGACATAAAGGAGGATATGACATTGCTCTGGATATTTCAAAGTCAAAGTTTAAAGCTTCTTCCCTTATGATAAAACTCATGAAGAAAGATGTGGCATTGCTCTGGATATTTTAAAGTCCAATTTAAAGCTTCTTCCTTCATGATATTTCTTTTCTTTCATAAAGAAAGATGTGGCATTGCTTAGAATGACAAATATCTGAGTTTAAAGCTTCTTCCATTATGATTTTATTTCTCAATATTTGTGATGAATATGTAAGATATCTCCTTTTAGAGATGACAAATTGTCAGAATCACAGTCAAACCTTTAGCTTCAATCTTGGACTTTGAACCAGACATATATACTCTTTTAGCTTCAATCTTGGGCTTTGAACAAGACACAAATACTCTTTTAGCTTCAATCTTGGGATTTGAACAAGACACAAAACAATTTCCTCCCATATATTTAGGAGGAACTACGTACGCTCTGATTTTACAGTTTCCTTTTTGAGAATAAGTTGGCATAAAATTGCAAGATCTTAGCGAGCACACTAATACAAAAAAAAAAACCTTAGGTCCAGACACCTTCCAAAAACAATAGAAAACCATAAAAACAACAAAAACATTTCCTCAATTTTCATAAAGGAGAAACTTTCCCAATTAAACAGCAGAATAAACCTAAGCAAGCATGTAATTCAACAGTAGAAATATACAATCAAGGTTCCTATAGATTACTATAGATACTCAGGGTGTTAATAACTTCTCTTAGTATAACCAACCTCTGATTCTAGATCTCTTAGCATTTGTAGAAAAAACACTTGCGAGCAGGGTTAATTTAGATTTTTTCCCCTTCCTTTTAAGAATCATAGGATAAATATCAAAAATTCAAAAGTAGCACTAAAAGCGGAAGTGGTCGCGTCATGAAAACCGGAGCTACAACGAGGTGCGTCGCACACTCGCAAAATTGATGGACTGAATAGAGTCACTACCGAACTTTATATATTCCTAAACAGGAATAGGGAAATATCAATAAAAACTAAAAATAACGACAATCATTATGGTAGTCGCAACCAAATCTGGGTTCGGGAGTCGATTACACAAAGGGAAGGTATTAGTACCCCTCATGTCAGTTGTGCTCAACGGAAACCATTTAGTTAGTATTAAATGAATGTTAATGTGATGTTAATTTGTGATCTTCTACTTATTTGAGCAAGAAAAAGAAAAAAGAAATGTTCTTTATGGATTTTTTATTAATGTGCCTGACGAGACTTTAAATCTCGCTCATACGTGTCTCCAGGTGCAATGGAGAAATCAAGGCTACATAGTTCTGTGTAGAAAATGTTTCTTTGTTGGTTGATTTTAGAGAAATCTACTTTGTCTTAATTGACGGGAAAACATTGCTTACTACCCAAAACAAGTGTGGAGCGAGCATTTGTATCACATGGAATGGATTTCTACATATAAATACTCACGAGAAAACGTTAGTTATCTCATCTCACAAGATTGTGGACAAAACATTTTCTTGCACCGTCTTAATACAAAATATATTTCATTTGAAAAACGTTTTGAATGATCAATCGCACGAAAGTGAGAAAAAGAGTTTGATTGGTTGGATTGTTTTCATGTGAAAATTAGATCTTTGGAGAATATGAGTAAACATTTTAGCATAGTTGTGCACCAAGCGTGTGTTTACTCGGAATTCACATGGATGTGCTTCCCTCCAAATTTGATTGACGTGTTTTTTTAATTTTAAAGACTAATAGTCATTTTGAACTCGGTGTGCTCCGGACGCTCTATTATTAAGGGGTATAAAGATATGTTCATCTCTCTGTCCTTCGTATTTCAAATCTCATTATGAAAAATGTTTTTGCGTATCAACAACTTGACGTTGGATCAAACATCTCAAAATAATTATAAAAAGAGTACGAAAATGGTTTAAAGGAGAAATGAAATTGGGTGAAAATGGAATGGTGACAACTTGGTGTTGACTAACTGTTTTTTAAAACGAAACTTGGTGTTGACCAAGCGTTCTATTTTTTGAAAAGGTTGATTTTAGGATTTATTTTATTTTATTTTTAATTAATCTAATTAAGAGAAATAAAAATAAATAACATTTACAAACAAAGGAAAAGAGATATATTTTCCATACGGGTATTACAAATAAATATAAACAAATAATAACCAATTAATACTATACAAACCTTAATAAAAGTAAAAGAAAAAACAAATAGGAAATGATTATCTACATGTGAGGGCATGGACATGATATAGATCATCTAATTAAACGAATAAATACATCGAAATAGATTAAACAAATAATCTATTTAACAATTAATTAAATTAAACAAAAAACTTTAACTAATCAAATAAAAAATAAATCAAACAATTAATTAATGTTTAAAATCAGTGTTTTAAAAACTGGACCGGTCACTGAAATGGTGAGGGTATTGGGTCACTGGTTTATCGGTCGAACCACTGGGTCACTGGTCGAACCGTATGACTAAACCGGACTAAACCGGATAACTCGATTGAATAGACCTGTCATTATATAGATATAAAACCGGTCAAACCTGATGATTCAGTTTCTAAAAAAATATAACTAGTACTTAAATTTTTTGAAAATATCATATTATAAATTCACAAGTTCATAATTTAAATTTAAATTTTAAACAAATGTATCACACATAAAAAAATATTACAAAATTACAAAATCTAATTGCAAACAGAGTCTAATTGCAATAGCTTCCCCATCAATGATATCATTTATTGATTATTATAAAATAAGAGGTAACTATTTGCAAAGTCTTAATCTATGGTTGAGCATGTGGTGATGATAGCAAACTCGAAATCAATGGATTTGTCGACTCTGGTTATGCAGGTTGTATGGATTCTAGAAAATCTATTTATTGATATGTCTTCACTATGTTTGGCACGAAAATTAGTTGTAAAGCAATACTTCAGAAGGTTTTTGCCTTATCAACCACGGAAGTGGAGTATATCGCCCTCACTGAAGATGTGAAAGAAGTATTGTGGCTTGAAGGTTTTTCTAAAGAGCTGAAACTTCAAGGTCAAGTTATCATTGTTAAATGTGATAGTCAAAGTGCAATACACTTATAGAAGAATTCAACCTATCATGAGCGAACCAAGCACGTCGATGTGATACTGCATTTTTTTAGAGAGATAATTGAGCATCGAGAAGTCCAAGTACTGAAGGTTTCGACTGATGACAATGTTGCTGATATGATCACCAAGACATTGCCAAGTAGCATGTTTTTCCGCTGTATGCAATTGATAAAGCTGCATGATGAAAGCTAGTTGATTTCGAGGATCAGAGTTGATCCAAGGTGGAGATTTCTAGCTTATGGTGATAAGCTAGTATTGTAGAAAACTCTGTCAAACTAGTAAGTGTCGAAGTTGAAGATATGCATGCAGTAGTCGAAGGTTGTTCTTGCATGTAAATTTATGTAGGTTGTTATTTAGGTTAACATGTTGAATTGAGTCTTGCTTGTAAGCCTAATGGTTAAGTTAGCTTGTAGTCTAAGTTAGCTTAGTAGTCTATTAATAGACTAGTTCTCCTAGGTTTTTGAGAGAGGTTAATTGTTGGTATTCACTTGTCATCTTTGAACCCTTATGAGAAAGTGAATAGTAAAACATGTTTAACTAATTCTTAATCTTGTTTTTCTTTCTTCTTTCTTTCGTAAAAGCAAATAGGGTTTCTTGTGTTTGTTCAAGAAACTCAATCTTTATCTCATAACTTTGTTTTGTTATTGGCGACATTGTTTCACAACACATTGATTCCTTATCTTATAGTTTATTTTTAAAAGCATCAATTTGTTGACTAATTTTGACTCATCGTCGTCACTATCATCATCATTATTATTTTAAATGATGTTGATGATTATTATGGTGGCACTAATGATGATGAATCCGAATTAGTCAATAAGTTAATGATTTTCAAAATAAACAAGAAGGCAAGGAACCGTTTCTATGAAGAACTTAGGTCATTGAACCAAATTCTACATGTTAAAGAGCGAGAGATGAGTTACGAGATGCATGGAATTCGAAAAACAATGGTTTGTTTAAGATGTTTTTTAAGAATAATTTAATTTATCAAACTATTATCTTCTACGTCAATATGAATGGTTGTATTTGTTTGGTGAGGTGTAGGAAAAAAAATAAGCAATCCATATTATTTTATAATAACTTTCCATGCTTTGTTGCTCATGGATTTGAGAAATACCACCATCATAGCCTTCCAATAATCATAATTGATGTCATCCAAGACAAGTGTTTTGCTGACTAATGCTCCATCTTTAATTGTCCTCATTTGAGCATAATTCATCTTCCCTGGAGCTCATCTAATAGGCTAGGGTACTTGCTCTAACTCCAATTGAAATTCTGTTCCTCAAGGGACAAATGTCGAACACGATGTCCTAGATAATTAGTTTGACAACTTGAACTAGAAACACCATAATAGCAAGTACTAGATGATGGACAAGAAAATCAGTAAATAACACAATAGTTGTTTACTCAGTTTGGTGAAACCACACCTACGTCTAGGGGGTTGAGTCCACAACCCAAGAAATGAAATTCACTATTAGTAGTTTAATAAAATTAGTCTCACAAGTAACAAAAAAACCTTATGTTGTTTAATTCCTATTCCTAACACTACCCAATTACTTTCTATTTAGGTCTCCCCCTAAACATGAGAGCCTACTCACTTTGTTCTCAATCATACAACTCACGATTGGAGATTACAACTCAATAATCAATGTTGAATCCTACCATTCAACTCTAGACAAATCAACTATGCCAAGTTACTAAAATATAATGGTGTGCATACAACAATAACAAGGACTAAAAATAAAACCTAGAACTCTAAATCTTCAACGTATTGCTTCGCTTCTAATGTAGATTTTGAATTCCTATATAGCATAATAACTTTGGGCTTTTCTCCTTGGATTATACCTCTAATTTCATCCAGAATTAATGAAGAATATGTTGGGTATTATGTGTTCCATAAATATCTCCAACATGATATGATTTGTTTCAATTTAAATTCAAAATTAAATCTTCATTTGAATCTAAAACAATCCTTTTCCCGCTGTTAAACAAATCACTTAAACATTCACTACTAGAAAATTCGCTTTTAGTGACCGAATTAGCCACCAAAATTAAACATCATGTTAGTAAAATTTTAAAAGTCAATAAATCGGCCGCTAAATAAAATTAGCCACCAAATTAGCGACTGATATTTTGTGACCATAATTTTCAGTCTCAAATAATCGTTTTTATATAAATTAATTCATAAAAAAATTTAGTGACCGAAATTTCGGTCACTAATATTTTTTTTCTTTTTTTCATTATTAAGTTACTTACCTCTCAATTTTCTCCTTTTATTTATTTTTTTAATTTTTTAGTAAAAATTTTACAATTTTTATTATTTTAACAAATAAAACATATATTTATATAAATAATTAACACATACAAATTTATTAATTTAGATAAAATATAATTTTAATAACAATTAGTGTAAGAATATTTTTAAATAATATTTGAAAGTTCAATTTCATTAATAATATATACATTTCAAATGTAAATTATACAACAAAAATCAAATAGCTTAGTGGACACCCGAAAGCCACTAAATTCATCTCTAAAGGTTAGCGACTATCACTTTTCCAACCGAAATTTGACAGTCACGTTATTGGTCACTAAACATTATAATGATCGATTTTTAGGCTTTTTCGGTCTCTAATTCGGTTACTAAACGCGAATTTTTTAGTATTGAAAATATATATTTCTAATCCAATATTTGACCATAAATTCTTCTAAAGTGCAATAGTATTGACGTGTTGCACAAGACCCATATGTCATACCTCATGCTATAACATTACAAAATGCTATCAATCCAAAAGGGTCAATCCAATAGAAACTACAAAGTAAAAAATAAATAAAAAGAATGGTGCCATTATAAAATAAATGAAAAATATAAACTGCAGTTGTTGGGATTCAAAGTGTGTCCCTTAGTTAGTTTTCTCATTTGTTATGTATATCAACTAAGGGAATATATGGTTTATTTTTTAAAATTAAAACATGTTTTGCCTAGTGTTTATACCTCGGTTTTTTGTTGGGTGAGGTGAGAGCCATTACAAGAAAATTAGAGTTTTACGACACAAAAATTGCGACAGTTACTTGATAACTGTCGTAACTCTAATATAGAGACACGTTTCACGACAGTATACACCTACCGTCCTTATATTTTTAAAAGATTATTAAATATTACGACTGTTATCATTAAGCCGTCCTACAAATAAGTTCATGACTGTCTCAAGTGCCGCCCTAAATTTTATGTCCCGACGGTAGAACAACTGTCGCCCCTTAAATCCAGTAACACAAACTATAACCAATGGCGGATCTAAATAAGTCTATGTATTTTAAATTAAAAAATGACTAAAATCATTTATAAAATATAATTATAGTAATAAATTAAACTTAAAATACATAAAAATGAAAATATTATATATACTCAAAATAAAACTTTAATTTTAAAAACAATTTTTATAGTAAAAATTAAATTCAAAATATTATATCCAAAATTAAAGTATTAAAATTAAACTATATATCAAAATTTTAGAAACAATTTTTATAATAAAAATTAAATATAAAATTAAACTATATATACTCATAATCATAATATTATAAAATATCAAATAAACAAAATAATTCAATCAAAATAGAGAAATAAAAAAATTTATTAAAATAAAACTGTATTATGACTGGAAGCTACAGTCGTTATCGTTCAAAATTGTCAAAATTTCATCTGTGACGGTGATATCCAACCGTCGTGCTCCAAAATTTCATCTTCCCGCAAAAACTGAGAATTCTTTCCACGTATTTTTCACTTCTTTTTAAGAATTTGCCGCTCATGTCCTTGGAGAAAGAGGGAAACTGACATTTTTCTCAACCTGACGTTGTCATTATGAATCACCGAATCACCGTCAAAGAAACCACCATCAATTCGAATATTTACAGGTTTGTCTTCTCAAACCCTGAATTGGATCCTGGTTTGAATTTTACTCTGAATTTTGTATTTAATTGGTTTGGATTTTAAGCATTATGTGTTAGATTTCTCTGTTTGAGAGTTAAATTTATGTAAGAAAAATGGATTATTTATCTGTGTGGACGTGTTGGATCGAGTTTCTTGATGCTGAAGGGTTGCAGTAGCAAATTCTGGTATAGGACCTTTATTTGAAATCTTGTGTGTTGTTAATTCAATGGTTTTGTCCTGAGTTGATGTCAGGCTCGATTTTGTTTTCGGTGATCATGTCTAGCTGCGGCGGTTGCTTTCTCTATGGTGCTTGTTGTTTGATTGAGTCCTTTGCTTGTTTAGGAGTTTAAACTATATTTTTGATAGATTATTTATAATTCAGAACAGGCTTCATAATATACTTTCAATTTAAATCGAAATATCCGGTTGTGTTATTTTAGACTAGATCTTCTATAGAATTTTTTTGAGAAAGATATAATTGTTCATAGTAGCCAAATTAGTGTTGAGATAGAAAAATGGTAAAGTGAGAATCACTGAATTCAACTACATCAGTGTTGAAATAACGCCTTCCTTGGTTATCCCAAACTCCCTGTATATTTTTTATCCTGGAGCATTAAGTAGTAAGCTCCACAAAACAAAACACTGCCAATTCTAAGCATTAAGTAGTAAGCTCCACAAAACAAAACACTGCCAATTCTAAGCATTAAGTAGTAAGCTCCATAATGGCAGCAACAATGTCTCCATTGGCAACTTTGAGAGCTTTAACAGCTCTTGATCTTGGCACACTAGCTTGAGTCACCACCAACTCGATATCCTTGGGATCAACATCAGTCTCGTCTACATCTTCCTCTTCCAGAGAAATACTAGAGGATTCTGGCTTCGCTCTAACATTTCTCAAATTAGGAGCTTTGAATTGTTCAGATGCCTGAGTTGGTAGCTATGAACTCAAGTCCTCAATCTTAGCTTCACCAAAAATAATGTAGGTGTTGGAAGTTGGGATTTTGGGCATTTGCAATATCAATCTTAGCTTCGATAAATGTTATTCGCCGGTTATTGGCAGTATCATACACCTTCACTCCTGCATCATTCGCCCAAGCAACAAGATTTGCTCTCCACTTTATATTTTGAGAAACTGGCCATTTTAAGACATCTGTGACCTTGTCTTTATCCATAGAAACACCTTCTCCATTCATAATGTGACCCAAGTACTCAATTTCTCTAAATCAAAATGAGCACTTGGATAGCTTGCCAAATAAGGTATTATCTTGTAATATTTTGAGAACTGTCGCTAGATGTCTTAAGTGTTCCATCCAATTGGTGATATAAACCAATATATCATCAAAAAAAACCAAGATATTTTCTTAAGGCATGTTGGAAGATGTGATTCATTAAACTCTGGAATGTTGCAGGACCATTTGTCAATCCAAATGGCATGACCAACCACTCATAGTGGCCATGATGTGTTCTAAAAGATGTTTTGTACCTGTGTTCTGGCTGAACCAATATCTGATGGTAGCCTGATCTGAGATCCAATTTGGAAAAATATTTCGCTCCAAACAGTTCATCTAACAAGCTCATCCACTGTTGGAATCGGAAAACAATCTTTGATTGTTAGAGCATTAAAATATCTATAATAAGTGCAGAACCTCCAAGTTCCATCTTTCGTTCTCACTAAAATAATTGGTAATGAGAATGGACTAGTGCTAGGTTGAATGATCCCTTGCTGCAGCATTTCCTGAACCATGTTCTCAATTTGATTTTTCTGACTATGAGGGTACTTATAAGGTTTAACCTTAACAGGATTTGAGCCTTATAATAATGGTATAGTGTGATTTTGTGCTCTGACAGTGGGCAGAGATGATGGAGCTTGAAAAATATCTTTATAGGTGTTTAACATCACTGCAACTTCAGGTTCAGTATCAGTTGGCAACTCTATGAAAATATCTTCCTTCTCATGAGATTTCAACCATTGGATGATGAAGAATTCTGCAATTGCATCAACAGTGTGAAGTCTCCTAAGATATCATCACATGGTCCTTCTTGTTGGAGATATTTTTTAGAAGCTTCATTCACAAGATCATAAAGTGCATCAAATATAACTTTGCTGTGGCTACTTAGGCTTCTACTATCCCATCTATTATTTACAAAAAATACATATATCATTATTATATACAAAATCTAAAACAATTATTAGAATTTTTTTTTGATTATGTACCTTTGAACTGCTTCGGTGAGGATTTCTAGTTCATCGAGAGAACCAACAATATCAAAGAAATCATCTGTAACTGTGATTATAATTGCAGTTTTAGCTATAAGCATTCGAACGTAAATGTCGTGAGGGAGGGATGTTAAACTTGAAGCAACAAAAAAGTAACAATAAGTGCTTTTTTCTCTGCCGAATCCCATATTACTCAGACCACACTTTTCAACCCACCTACATATCGAAATCAAATGTAATCATCCACTAAGATTCGTATGAATAAGATTCAGATCAAACTAATTATTGGAAATTTTAGTATACCTCTTAAGTTCATTAAGTTCATTTTTGTATAGAAATTGCTTAAACTCAAAGTTTAGAGTGGCAAGTTGTAGAAATTCATCATTATAGATGCATGAGACCCTAAAAATGGGAACAAATAAGTAGAATGAACTTGTAATATATTCAAATTGATTTGAATAGAGATCCATACATGCATCATGTGAGTACCTGTTACATGATGTTTTTCCTTTCCATAAAACATTAGCTTCTGTTTCTTCTATCCACACTCTTTGCTCTAAATGATCGAAGCGAGCAGACCATGAAAAACTCAACTCGTGCTCTATCTGAAACGCGAAATCATGAAAGACTTTAACTTAATATTAGGTTTTCATAATAACATACAAAAAATTGAAGTTTAGATAATTTAACCTGTTGTAATAAGCGTCCTTTTCCTGTTAAAACGATTTTCTCAAGTATTTTCCTAGAAAAACTTCTAGCTTCCTCGAGTTCATATTCTCCACAAAATGTTAAGTTTGAAACTCTGAAAATATGAAGCATTGCACTTGAGAAGTGCTCATAATCTCTCTCAATCTCAACTTTAATTTCTTCATGATTCAGAAACCAACAAAAGCGTACTACATAACATAAGACATAATTAAAATTAAAATTGATTATTAGTAACTATAACCAATCAAATAATTTTATGATTGCAAATCATTCATACGTGGTGATACTTTGAATCCATATGTCTGCAGAAGCTCAAATGCGATAGTATCTTTCTGAAACTGCAAATCATTCATATTTGACGCGCTTGACGCCTTATTATAATTCCTACATTTAAATACCAAACAAGATAAACTTTATAATAAAAAATACTTTATAAATGATGCTTATTCACATGAGTTTTACCTATAAAATCGTAATAAAAGTCTTTCAATCTCTCTCACAAAATATTGTCCCAATCCAAACCTATGTAATTGGTTAGCAGTGCTAAGCTTTATATCGTCCTCATCCACGGGATATGATTGTGGAACTGCTTTTGGGCATCTTTGTGACAAGGACTGTAAATATGCGAGACATTTTTTGTTTCCATAATCCATGAATGCTTTTGCAGTGGCAGAGGGAGATTGGAACAATGAACCGTCTAGACTCAAATTTTTGCATATATCTTTTTCATCAACATACGTTGAAGGCAGAGCTTCAAGATATGCTAGTAATGGAGGGTAACAATGAAAATCACCAACATCTCTCTCCCTATTTTTGTTAAGAATGGTTTTGCGACGGTTAATAATATATGACATAGTGTCTTGGATTTATTTTGGTTAGTTTATGATTATGAGGCTAGAGTGTAACTTTTGTCTTTTAATGGCATCTGATTCTATTGCTGTAAATATTTGTATTTAGAGTGTTTGCTTTTTTTATAGGATATGCTTTGAACTTTACTGTTGTATCTATCTATGTCTATTTTTTTTTGAAGAAATGGATAAGTCATGGATTACTAAGCCACAATCATCGATTGCATATCAGCAAGGGATAAAAGAATTTATTGATTTTGCATTTAAAGATGCAAAAGAAAATGACGTAGTAATATGTGTTGCACCCTAAAATTTGACCAACTACTTCTCGCAATTTGACTCATGTTTCGACTCATTTCATTTTGCACTTGCATACCGCCTACATTGCATTTTTCAGTCAGATTGACTTTAACGGGATTACATCCCTCCCCTGGCGTTTAAGGCAGTTTCATACCGTTTCGAATATGAGGATTTATTTTGAGAATTTGTGCTCGTCCCGGTATTTTCAGCTCTCGCTGTTATTTTGAGGACATTTCGGTGTCCAGTTTTTACCGTTTATTTCGCTGTAATCGCGCATTCGTTTTCTAATCAATTTAATCAGCTTTATTGCATTTTTAGATTTTCCCCTTAATTTCTAGAATTTTAAAATGAATTTTAATTCTTTTTCTAGAATTTTGCATAGATTTTAAATAGTTTAGAAGTTAATAGAAATTTTCTAGATTTGAACTTTCTTTTAGATTTAATTTGTTAATAGAGTTTAATAGATTTTAAATCATTTTTTTTATAGATATTATTTGATTGGTTTAGAAATTAATAGATTTCATCCCTTTGGATTAATTGAGTTGTTTAGAGAATAGATTCTTTTTTTGATTTTTAACTCCTTTTTAGATATTAATATAGGTGTTAATTGGTTTGCTTAGAGAATTAATAGGTTTAATTTCCTTTTAGACTTAATATGGTTATAATTAATAGATATTAATTAGATGGTCATTAGATGTTAATCATTTTATTAATTAGGTTTGACTAGAAGTTAATTGGCAGATTTCATTTGAATCAGAATTTAATGGGGTTTAATTAGAGTCTTAGTCCATTAATGCGTTTTCGGTGGGCCAGGTGGCTTCGTGGAGGCCCAGTCCGAACTGTGACACTTGTCACGCTATAAAGGGAGCCACACGTGCTTTTCTCAGGGGGCCACTTCACCCTTCTGCATGCATCACTTCGCTGACACCTCACAGTCACACATGTCCACGCGTGCACTCTCTCTCTCTCTCCGCATGCACGCCATCTGTCACCCACGTGTATCTCACCTGCTTCACCATCTCCCTTCACCAGCCGGCCATGCAATCGCCGCCAGAAGACCATCGGAGACCCCGTAACCGTCACCGGTAACTGAAACCTTCGCTGATGAATGAATATTCACCGGAAAACTCAAGACATTCATGCATTTTTTCCAGATTTCATCCATCACCTTCATCCAACCGTCACCGGAAAACTCGAATCCCTGCCGGAAGCTGCATCACCTTCGTGCAATATTCATCATCCTCATTCAAAAAATTTCCAGAAGACCTTCAACTGAGCTCATCATCCTCTTCCTAAGGAGTTTCCGGTTCTTCATCCACTTCAACATTCGTTTCCCCAGAAAACCTCCAGATCCTCAAGAACGTCATGATGTTCTTCACAAGTTTTCCAGATCTACGAAGATTTTCTTCAACGATCCATTCATCAGTGTTCGTCAGTTGCTACTCAACTTCTCCAGATTCGTCATCAAACCTTCATCGTTCTCATTCAAGAACTTCGTCCTATCCTCATCTTTTTCCTAAAACCATCATTGATCTTGTGAGTTTTTTTTCTAGAAAACTGATAGACATTCAATCGTTTCCCAGATCACCATCGAATCTCCACCATCTTCATTCTAATCTCCACCGTTTCCAGATCCACAGATCTTCAAGAACCTTCATCCAAGATTCATCTACCATAACTATTCACCTGATATTCATCATGTTCATACCACGACCTCAATAATTCTTCCCAGATTTCATTCATCTTCGTAACTGTTTTCACGAAGGACATTCATCACCTCCAGATTCGCCAGATTCAAGAACCTCATTCACTTGCATATTTTTCGCCAGAAGCTTCTTCGCATCTTAACTGGTTTGGTGTTGTTTAGTAGGAAGAGAGGAAGAAGCAAGGGTTGAGATGAAGGCTGGTAACGGAGGCAGAGAGAGGTTGAGAGTGGTTGACGGCTGAGGGAGAAGAGACAAAGGGTGCTAGGGTTTCAGAATCATGTTTGGGACGAAGGAGAGGAAAGACCACGTTGCATCCTGGGCTGGACTATTGGGCCCAAGTAGATTTTTGGATCATACCCCCCCCCCCCCCCCCCCCCCCCCCGTTTCCATATTCAACCTCCGTTTATTTTTTTGTTTGGTTGTTTTGGTTCTTGTTGGGCTAGGCCCAAATGATTTCTGCAGTTTGCACCTCCGTGCCAGGCTTACACCCTCCGTTTTTATTATTGTTTTGTTGTTGGGTTGGGCCCAACATTTTCTGCTTACACCTTTTTTCCCAGCGCACACCCCCCCAGTTTTATTTTGTTTTATTTTCTTAGTGTATTGTGGGCTCAAAGCCCAGTTCTGTTTTTTTCTGCTTTACCCTGGCTTTGCAGATTGTACCCCCTCCCCTTTGCAATTTAATTTTTCTCTTGTATTGGAGGTGTGATTGTAATATTGTAGATTTTATTTTTTCTATTTTTCCTTAGGGATTATAGTTCATAGTTTAAAATATTATTGCATATTTTTTTTTACTATAAAATTTTAAATAGGATATCGCATTAATATAGAATTTTTCATTCTAGTTTTCCTTATAGAATATTATAGATTTAATATAGATTTTTTCTATTTTCTTTATAGAACGTTATAGCATTTTAGGATAGAATTTTCATGCTATTTTTCTTATACGCATTTCATTTTAATATTTCTTCATAATATTTTCTATTGGAATTTAATTGCCGTATTTTAGGAGTAAACTTTTATTTCCATTTTGTCGTTGGATTTCTCTCCTATTTTCGTTTCTTATCCGATTTTATCTCTAATTTTATTTTTGGCTGGCCGTGTGACATGATTCAATTGGAGAATGATTTTCGATATCATTTCTCTATCTTTTCTTTGACACGGATATCAATACGCTACCTCCGAGAGTTCGATTTCTCGTATAAGTTGAACCATGACGTTCTAAGCGTTACATTGTTCCTGATTCGAGCGTCCTCGTCAAGGACCCAGAGAGGAGAAGATTGGAATGGAGCTTGCGCGCATGTCAGGAGCCAACAGGAGCCGCTTCGTTCAACATCATCTTATTCAAGTCTTCAGGCAACTGTCGAGCGTTGTGAGCTGTATCGTTAGATACGTAGGAAATGATAGTTGAGGAGTTTCTTCTCAATCGTCTAGGGTATTTAGTATGGTACCCTTTGGGTGACATGCGACGCATTCGCTCCTACGTCTTAGGTTCTTGCGTGTGTGTCCCGAGTTCCTTCCCGTTTAGGCGTAAGCCTGCTTCCTCTTTGTTCTCGCCCCCGTGCGATCGAGACCCCTTTTCTTTCGTGTTCAGGCGATTGATACCCTTTCTCTTGCCCCTGTGCAATCGAGACTCGTGTTTCCGTCGAACTACGTTTGCTCTAATCTCTCGTGCCAGACGAGAGTATGTAGGCATAGGATGCGATATCCTAGCGAGCTCCCTTCTCCCTTTTCCTTGCTTTGCTGTAGTTAGCTAAACTACAGCTGCTCTGATTTCTCGTATCAGACGAGAATATGTAGGCATAGGATGCGATATCCTAGCGAGCACACTAACAACTAACTTCTCTGTTCTCTCGCTACCGTGCGATCGAGACTTTCCCGCTGACGACTGATGTTCCCTTTCTCTTGCCCTAGTGCAATTGAGACCACACCGTAGTTCTAGAACCCGTAGGATCCCATACCTTTGAAACCCGACATACTACGTCTGTTCTACCGCAAACAGGTAACGCCTAAGTCTCCGTCGAGCGAGCAACATACACCTAACTGCTAGAATGCGTATGCTAGTATCGTCAATCCTTTTTCTCACCTCCGTGTGATCAAGAAAACCTCTGTTTACCCGTAGTTATCCCGAACTACGTAAGCACTGATCTCTCATACCTATTGAGAGTACGTAGGTACAGTACTGATGTATTGGCGAGCCAATCCCCCGTAGTTTCCCGAACTACGTTGACTCTGACTTTCCCATTGCACGAGGGAATACGTAGGCATAGAGTGCGATGCTCTATCGAGTCAGTTTCTTTCTGTTTAGCTTTAGCAGTCGTAGGTAGATTGTTTTTCACCCGTGGACAAACCAGCAAGCATGGATCCCATCGAGTACGATGGACGTGAGGGGTGCTAATACCTTTCCCTTGCGTAACCGACTCCCGAACCCAGACAATGGTTGCGATGACCTTGTCTTATACCTCTTCGTTAGGTTTTTCCGATCGTTTCCTTTCCCGTTCTAAGGGATAAATAACGAAAGGTGGCGAATCTGCTGTTTTGCCGGCACCTTATTTTCGCGGTAACGACAGCTGGCGACTCTGCTGGGGACTCCAACGGTTCCTATGCGAGTCAATCGGGGGATCCAACGTCCCTGAGAGAGTAAATGCTAGCGCTTGTATGCTTGTCTGTGGGTGTTTATATTTGTGTTGTATGTTGTATACTGATGTATTTACATTTCCCGCACTATATTTTTTTATCTGTTGCTATTGTGTTGTTGTGGGATGGGAATTCTGATGAATGATGAGCCAAAACCCAAGCTTGAGAGCATATACCTAGCATTAAAGTGGAGATTAGTGACGGACCTGTATGCTTAGCATGCACCAGTCCCCATGAAATCCACACTCAGACGAGATCCTCTTTGATGACTTCTCTTCTGGCCCTTAGGGCTCAACGTGAGGTTGGATATGAGGGTTGTCGACTCTGGGGACCGACCATTTGGGATTCAGCTAAGTGAGATCGCTTCAAGAGATGATGATGCCACACCTTCTGGGTATCATATCATCGTTCTTGAAAGTCTGTGACACTGATGACCGCATAGGATGCCGAACTTGTGTCAGTTTAGGTCCATACCCATGCGTGAGAGGGTTTTTGCAGGAAACTTGACTTCCAGCCTACCCGGTATTTTGGTTTTCTCTCGTCAGAGCAAACTTATCCCGTCAGCAGCGCAGCAGTAATCAGAGCCGTGTGGGGGCTGTGATCCCGTGTTTGCTGCATCTTGAATTGCATTTGCATAATCATCTTTGCATCATATTGCATGTCATTCTCCAGCTAGCCAGAGCTCTTATCTAGCCTTTGTTTTGCTTCAGAAGGTGATTCTCCGGTGTTTGGTCTGAGCAAGTGTTGATTGTTAGAAGACGACCAAGGGGTTGAAGCAGATTGAGCAGGATCAAGCAGTGAAGTCAGTTGAAAGTTGTTGGCAGCTATGTCAGAGAGCAACTTCCAGTTTGTTGATACCTTGTGAGGTTTCACTATGACGTCCAATCCTTTGTATGGTTCTATGCCTGATGAAGACTTTCCGCAAGTGAACAACCTTACTGCAACTCGACTTGTACAACCTTTTGTTGAAGACCGAGATCTGCATGAGCAGTTTGTTGTCCGAAGTGAATGCTCTCCTTCTATTGATACCTTAGACTATCAGGGTGTTGTTTTCCTTGTGCCAAATTCCCGAAGAGGGGTCCCGATAGCAAAGACTGAAAACCCATTGGCTCTCGTGTATGCTAAAAGGTTTCGTGCGTTGGATGAAAGATTCAAAGCCTTGGAAGTTAAAGATGCTGTTAACCCCGATGCTGCAGACATGTGTCTGGTTTCTGGCCTAGTGTTACCGCCTAAGTTCAGGGCACCGAGGTTTGAAAAGTACAAAGGAGATAGTTGCCCGAAGCAACGTTTGGTGATGTTCTGCCGAAGAATGACTTCGTTTGTGCACAACGACAAGTTGATGATTCACTGCTTTCAGGACAGTCTGATTGGGGCATCTCTGAGTTGGTATATGCAGTTAGAGAGTAATCAGATCCAATCATGGATGGATTTAGCCAATGCTTTTCTGAAACAGTACGACTACAATCTTGATGTAGCTCCTAGTCGCATGCAGCTGCAAGAATTGTCTCAAGAGAACAATGAACCTTTCAGGAAGTATGTTCAGAGATGGAGAGAATTTGCTGCTAGAGTGCAACCACCGCTTCTAGACTGAGAGTTAAAAGGCATGTTCGTAAACTCCTTGCAGAGCCCATACTTCGAAAGAATGCTTGGAGTTGCACCAAATTTCTCTGAATTGGTAAGGGTAGGAGAGCGCATCGAGTATAGTGTAAGGACTGGAAGAATTCAGAATGTTTCAAGCAGCCAGGCTGGTGAATCCGAATCTTTCTGTAGCTTTCAAGCTGAAGATGAAACCGTGGTCAATGCAATCATGACAGATGATGGGTATTGTCAAGACGAATCAGTGAGATCTGTTGGTTCTTAGTCTTCTCAGCGGTCGGTATCCTCTGTGTCTCGTTATTCTGGACAGACAATTGTGCCTAGCGCACCACATTGGGAACCTTATGTCGCTCCTCTTACAAATCCACGAGCCCGTGGCCAAGGTTATCAGAATCAACGTCAGAATCAGAACCGACCTCGTAACAACTTGGAACGAAGGAATGCTCCTTCTCATCCAGTGCCTGTGTCGTATAGCCAGATTCTGCCACATTTGATTCAGAATTCTTTGGTGAAACCTAAAGCTCTTAAGCCCATGTCAGAGCCTTACCCTCCTGGGTACAATCCCCATGCTCAGTGTAGATACCATGGTGGATCCCTGGGGCATTCAAATGAAGATTGCAAAGCTTTTCAGGAAAAAGTGTAACAGTTGATCGACAAAGGGTGCATTTCCTTTCCAAAAGGAGTTTTGGTTGTGCATGACAACCTCTCAGCTGTCTGTGTAACGCCCCATATTGCTTTCAGGATTACCGATTGACCCCACAAACCAACACGGGTCTTTTCAGCATGGTTTGTCCTCAATCACACGCTTTCCGAGAAACTTCCCAGAAGGTCACCCATCCCAGAATTGCTCCAAGTCAAGCACGCTTAACTGTGGAGTTCTTATGAACTAGCTACCGAAAAGAAGATGCATCTTGTTGGTATAGGTAGTACCAATTAATCCTTATAAGCCTTCATTCAACCATGCAGTCCCATACCTGCATAGCCTCAGTATCCCTCTCATTCGGATGTGAATTCGGTTTTCCCCTAGAAGCTGCTAGGAGTGTCTCATTGTCATGCCTCATGACACCGACAACCACTCCCTCGCCCACGGGTGTTACATGTAACCACTGTCCTCTTTCACCTCAGGTGTTACATGCCCACCAACTTTCGTTTGGTTCGTCCCCGAACCACATCGTACTGGGAGAGGTATGGCTCTGATACCATTTGTAACGCCCCATATTGCTTTCAGGATTACCGACTGACCCCACAAACCAACACGGGTCTTTTCAGCATGCTTTGTCCTCAATCACACGCTTTCCGGGAAACTTCCCAGAAGGTCACCCATCCCAGAATTGCTCCAAGTCAAACACGCTTAACTGTGGAGTTCTTATGAACGAGCTACCAAAAAGAAGATGCATCTTGTTGGTATAGGTAGTACCAATTAATCCTTATAAGCCTTCATTCAACCATGCAGTCCCATACCTGCATAGCTTCAGGATCCCTCTCATTCGGATGTGAATTCGGTTTTCCCCTAGAAGCTGCTAGGAGTGTCTCATTGTCATGCCTCATGACACCGACAACCACTCCCTCGCCCACGGGTGTTACATGTAACTACCGTCCTCTTTCACCTCAGGTGTTACAGTCTGAGCTCGCAGATTCAGAGGGTTATTTCCAGAGGCCAGTGGTCCAGACAGGCAGACATCCTCAGCATTGGTAGTCCTCAGACTTTTTATCATTTGCATTTGTAGTTTCCTTTCTGTTAGTTACTACTTGCTGTTAAACATTGTTTGTTTCGAATGGTAATATTGATAAAGTGACTATGCATTTTTCTGAATTAATCATGTCGCTATCACTCATTTATTGCATTGCACTGACACTTGCATTTTTTACTCCACTTTATCACTATGATTAGTAAAGATTGGAGGGAGGATGACGAAACTGAATACTCATAACTGATGATTGTATGCTTTCGGATAAAACCCCGCCTATGATGTACATGCATTGTTTCAAATCCCCTAAAACACTGGAGATATAAGGAGTTAGTCCATAGTCAACCACTTCGAGCCGAAAAGTAGGAGTTTCTTTCGGACTCTTAAACCCTCTCATCTTAACCCGGGGCAGGGTAGTCGTCAGTTAGCTTGACCGAGCGTTCAAGCCTTATAGAGGAGTATCTCCATTCGAGGACCAATCATAGTTTATTCCTCTCAAGAGATCGTACCTCGTCAACCGCAGTGGTTAAACCTCACCGATCAGGAATGAGACGGTTATAACCCTTTCGAAGCAAGCAAGACAACCAGTGTCACACGACTTGTTCCAAGCAAAAGAAAAAGAAAAAAAAAGAGAGAGCCCGCTAAGTAAAAAGAAAAAAAAAAGCTGGAAAGCAAATACTTAGGCAAAAAACCAGGGCATCCCACTGGACTTCAAAAGAAATCGAAAAGAACTCAAAAGAGTCAGTCCAGACAAAAATTAGGGAATCAAAAGAATAAAGTGAAAGGATCTCAACAGAAAAGTTCTCAAACAAGGACCAAGTCGTGTGGATACAGACACCAAAAATGAAAGAGGAGTATCTGTCACTCCGTAAACCTGGCGAGTTCCTTAACCATTGTTCCTAACATTCCTCGTAGAGGCGAGCGCTCGTGCTAGGTTAACTGAACATTAGGATCAGAGATCATCATGTAGAAGGGGTGGGTACAAATCATGACTTGAGCCCAATATCCTTTGTTTCACGAACCATGAACCCAACCACGATACAACCCTTAAAAGACCTAATTGAGGCAGAGTTTATTCTGAAAGCGCATTACGATGAGGTTGAGTAACCTGACTCCTACATGATTTGCTAATCATATCCTTGTTGTATTTTTCACTGATCAAATCAGCACTACGTTTGAACTCTTTGGTTCATTCGTCACTCACTATCATGACACGTAAATGAGTGACAACATTTTTTTTCAAAATCTGCATGAACACTGCATTAAAATTACCATTCGTGAATAGAAAATTTTAATTGCAGGTCAGTGATTGACATGGAGGAAATTCCAACAGGGAATAATCAGTCAAGACTAAATCATTCAGCAGTCTGGATCAGAATGGGGTATGCTGTGAAACCCTGTGAATTTGGGGAATTGACTTTCAGTGAGTTTGGAATCAGTCAATCTGAAGACAAGTCCCGAAGGATCGGACAATTATGGGACAGTTTGTTCAAGAAGAAGTTGATCGGAAGTGAATCTTCTCAAGACCCAATCAGGGGCAGTTATCCTGAACTCCTGTGATTTCAGGGCGGATCCTTCCAGTGTTCAATTAGGGAAGGTTAAGTCGCTCAACGCTCATTCAGGGGCAAGCTACTTCAGAAGTATATTGAAACCAACCATGCTGAGAGTTGGTTATTTGAGGATGAATCCTTCCGTTGCACAGATACCGGGGCAAGCCATCTCGAGGCCGCCTCGTGGAAAGCTGCTTTCTGTTCAGAACGAATTTTCCCAAGAGTCGGATTGGGGTAAGTTGAATTGCGCTGGGGCAAGTTGTTCAAGCGAGTTTGATCACCCCAGTAAGAGTTGAGTGTCGGGGAATCATGTCATTACCCTACCAAAAAACCTGAACCTTCTGAAGAAGTCTTACTGCCATTGGATTGTTGTCCTACAGCCTAAACTTGTTACTTACCGTGTAACCAAAGTCATTTCCAAAGCCCAGTTCTCGCCTGGCAAACCTCCAAAGCCCAGTTCTTGCCTGGAAAACCTCTAAAGCCCAGTCCTCGTCTGGAAAACCTGTAACCAGTTCTCTCCTGGTCCGCCTTTCTCAGAATACCAGTTCTCGTCTGGTGCGTGTCAGCTTTTAAACTAGTTCCCGTCTGGTCACCTTTTCCTCGACCCACTGTTTAACCAGTTCTCGTCTGGCCAACGCAGTTTTAAAGCCCAGTTCTCGTCTGGCAAACCAGAAATCAGTTCCCGTCTGAAATCCAAAACCTAAAAGTCAGTTTCTCATAGGAGACTATTCACAAGTGTTCAGCCCTCGATAGCGCAGACTGAAGTCTCCAGCGGAATTGAAAGTCCCCCCACAGAGTTGTATTTTCCCTGACAAGTAGGATTTAGTCCAGCGTCTGGTTGCCCTCCTCAGCCGAGTTTGCAGTTCCCCAAGAGAGCCGAGTCCTTGGAAGCCGTTCAGGCCATGATTGGTGCTCCCCAGTAGAGTGTTGAATAGCTGATGCTGTATTTCCCCATCGGAGTCGTTATCTCCGGGAAAGTTTTAGCCGCGAAGGCCGTGCAATTTATTTCTGCGATTGACATCGTTTCCCTCGACAGTGTGGGTTGTATACCTAGTCGAGCAGGTCCCAGTTCTCGTAGAGCTTTGTCCCCCTGCAGCAGTCGACTGAAATTCAGTTCCCCAGGCGGAGTCCAATTGAGATTGGTGTGACTTCTTCTCCTCGGCAGGATGATTCCTCCTCTCCACCAGAGTGGTTCCTTCTCCCTAACAGGAGGATTTTCCCTTCAGCATTTATTTTGCTGATGGGGTCATAGCATTTTTGCATGATTGCATAGCGTTTACCCTAAAAACGCGTAGCATTTCCACCGTGTGGAACATTGTGCCATTGTCAAACATATGCATACGAAACATGAGCTAGGTCGTTACCGTTCTTGTTTTGCAGGTGTTCCTCCGCAGAATGGTTTGCTCAAGATGATTCTTGAATTCTCCAGCGAAGTTGTTTACTTAAGATGATTCTTAAAATCCCCAGTGAAGTCGCCAGAGTTGGCTGCTCAAGTTGATGCTTAGAGACCCCGACAGAGTGTTTGCGCAGGATGATTCCTGAAATCTCCAGCAGAGTTACTGGTTCAGGATGAGTCTTGAAGTCCCCGGCGGAGTTATTTGTCCAAGATGATTCTTGAATTCCTCAGCAGAGTTGATTCGTCCAGAATGATTTCTAAAATCCCCGAAGCAGAGTTACTTGATAGTTCTCCAGAATCCCCAGCGGAGATGTGTCATCCCCAGCAGGTTTTGAATAGAGGAGTTGAAATTTCCCTTGCAGACTTGATGATTGAAGTCCGGCAGTAGCACAAAAACCCCAGACTTACCGATGAAGTCTATCTGCGAGGTCAAAGCAGTCCTCCCAGCTGACGCGGAGTGCCTGACGGCAAAATATCAAACATCCTTATTTGTTCATGATTGACTGGGAATCCTATTCCCGACTTACTGACGAAGTCCGGCTGACGCCCGAGATGTTCTTTGAATGCCCGAAGACATGATTAACTTGATTGTTAAAAAGTTCCTAATGACCTGATGAGTCCCGAGGAATCCTTCTGCTGCAGTGTCGTAGAATGCCTGACGGCAATATCAGCTATGTATTGCCGGTTACCGAATGACCAGTGATCCCTTGACGACTTGAGGAAGAAGCTGCAGCAAAATCTGATAATCATCCCGACGGAGATTTGAGAGTAGCCCTTCACCAGTTACCGAACGACCGGTAATCCCTTATTGACTTACTGATGAAGTCCGACAAAGATGTTGTCGACGTTCCTAGCGACATGGTGAGTCCATAGGCGACGATAAGGAATTGTTTCTGCAGTGGCGCAGGATGCCCAACGGTATAATCAGCCACCATTCACCAGTTACCGAATAACCGGTGATCCCTTATTGACTTACTGATGAAGTCCGACAAAGATGTTGTTGGCGTGCCTAGCGACACAATGAGTCCATAGGTGAGATAAGGAATTCTTCTGCTATGATGCAGAATGCCTGACGACATGATCAACCATCCATTACCAGTTACCGTGTAACTGGCGACCCCTTGATGACTTGAGGACGAAGATCTACAGCAAAATCAGATGATCATCCTGACGGAGATTTGAGATTAGACCCTTCACCGGTTACCGTGTGACCAATTCTCCAGCAGAGTTGCCGTGCAACTATCATGTTCAGTTTTGGAGATGTTTCTACCAATCAGAGTATCGTTTACCTGTACGGTTGGCAGATCGCCAGTTACCATGTAACCAGTGATCCCTCGATGATTTGACGATGCAATAATATCAGATAAATCAGAGAATCATCCCGAAGGAGGTTCAGGTCAGTATTTCTCCAGCTAGTTGCCGTGCAGCAATTATTTCAATTTCCGAAGATTTGTTCCCATCAGAGTACCGTGTACTTGTGCAGTTGGCAAATTTCTGGGTTCTTTTGTATTCAACCGTCTTCTACCTTTGAATGATTGAGAGTCGTTCGCTTTTCAACCCTTCAGGTCCAAGCCGTTTGAATAGGGGCAGCTGTTGCACCCCAAAATTTGACCAACTACTTCTCGCAATTTGGCCCATGTTTCGACTCATTTCATTTTGCACTTGCATACCGCCTACATTGCATTTTTTCAGTCAAATTGACTTTAACGGGATTACAGCCCTCCCCTAGCGTTTAAGGCAGTTTCATACTGTTTCGAATATGAGGATTTATTTTGAAAATTGTGCTCGTCCCGGTGTTTTCAGCTCTTGCTGTTATTTTGAGGACATTTCGGTGTCCAGTTTTTACCGTTTATTTCACTGTAATCGCGCATTCGTTTTCTAATCAATTTAATCAGCTTTATTGCATTTTTAGATTTTTCCCTTAATTTCTAGAAATTTAAAATGAATTTTAATTCTTTTTCTAGAATTTTGCATAGATTTTAAATAGTTTAGAAGTTAATAGAAATTTTCTAGATTTGAACTTTCTTTTAGATTTAATTTGTTAATAGAGTCTAATAGATTTTAAATCATTTTTTTATAGATATTATTTGATTGGTTTAGAAATTAATAGATTTCATACCTTTGGATTAATTGAGTTGTTTAGAGAATAGATTCTTTTTTTGATTTTTAACTCCTTTTTAGATATTAATATAGGTGTTAATTGGTTTGCTTAGAGAATTAATAGGTTTAATTTCCTTTTAGACTTAATATGGTTTAGAATTAATAGGTATTAATTAGATGGTCATTAGATGTTAATCATTTTATTAATTAGGTTTGACTAGAAGTTAATTGGCAGATTTCATTTGAATCAGAATTTAACGGGGTTTAATTAGAGTCTTAGTCCATTAATGCGTTTTCGGTGGGCCAGGTGGCTTTGTGGAGGCCCAGTACGAACTGCGACACTTGTCACGCTATAAAGGGAGCCACACGTGCTTTTCTCAGGGGGCCACTTCACCCTTCTGCATGCATCACTTCGCTGACACCTCACAGTCACACATGTCCACACGTGCACTCTCTCTCTCCGCATGCACGCCATCTGTCCCCCACGTGTATCTCACCTGCTTCACCATCTCCCTTCACCGGCCGACCATGTAATCACCGCCGGAAGACCACCGGAGACCCCATAACCGTCACCGGTAACTGAAACCTTCGCCGGAGAATGAATATTCACCGGAAAACTCAAGACATTCATGCACTTTTCCAGATTTCATCCATCACCTTCATCCAATCGTCGCCGGAAACTGCATCACCTTCGTGCAATATTCATCATCCTCATTCAAAAATTTTCCAGAAGACCTTCAACTGAGCTCATCATCCTCTTCCTAAGGAGTTTCCGGTTCTTCATCCACTTCAACATTCGTTTCCCCAAAAAACCTCCAGATCCTCAAGAACGTCATGATGTTCTTCACAAGTTTTCCAGATCTGCGAAGATTTTCTTCAACGATCCATTCATCAATGTTTGTCAATTGCTACTCAACTTCTCCAGATTCGTCATCAAACCTTCATCATTCTCATTCAAGAACTTCGTCCTATCCTCATCTTTTTCCCAAAACCATCATTGATCTTGTGAGGTTTTTTCTAGAAAACTGATAGACATTCAATCGTTTCCCAGATCACCACCGAATCTCCACCATCTTCATTCTAATCTCCACCGTTTCCAGATCCACAGATCTTCAAGAACCTTCATCCAAGATTCATCTACCGTAACTATTCACCTGACATTCATCATGTTCATACCACGACCTCAATAATTCTTCCCAGATTTCATTCATCTTCGTAACTGTTTTCACGAAGGACATTCATCACCTCTAGATTCGCCAGATTCAAGAACCTCATTCACTTGCATATTTTTCGCCAGAAGCTTCTTCACATCTTAACTGGTTTGGTGTTGTTTAGTAGGAAGAGAGGAAGAAGCAAGGGTTGAGATGAAGGCTGGTAACGGAGGCATAGAAAGGTTGAGAGTGGTTGACGGCTGAGGGAGAAGAGAGAAAGGGTGCTAGGGTTTCAGAATCGTGTTTGGGACGAAAGAGAGGAAAGGCCACGCTGCATCCTGGGCTGGACTATTGGGCCCAAGTAGATTTTTGGATCATACCCCCCCGTTTCCATATTCACCCTTCGTTTATTTTTTGTTTGGTTGTTTTGGTTCTTGTTGGGCTAGGCCCAAATGATTTCTGCAGTTTGCACCTCCGTGCCAGGCTTACACCCCCCGTTTTTATTATTGTTTTGTTGTTGGGTTGGGCCCAACGTTTTCTGCTTACACCTTTTTTCCCAGTGCACACCCCCCCAGTTTTATTTTGTTTTATTTTCTTAGTGAATTGTGGACTAAAAGCCCAGTTCTGTTTTTTTCTGCTTTACCCTGGTTTTGCAGATTGTACCCCCCTCCCCTTTGCAATTTAATTTTTCTCTTGTATTGGAGGTGTGATTGTAATATTGTAGATTTTATTTTTTCTATTTTTCCTTAGGGATTATAGTTCATAGTTTAGAATATTATTGCATTTTTTTTACTATAAAATTTTAAATAGGATATCGCATTAATATAGAATTTTTCATTCTAGTTTTCCTTATAGAATATTATAGATTTAATATAGATTTTTTCTATTTTCTTTATAGAACGTTATAGCATTTTAGGATAGAATTTTCATGCTATTTTTCTTATACGCATTTCATTTTAATATTTCTTCAGAATATTTTCTATTGGAATTTAATTGCCGTATTTTAGGAGTAGACTTTTATTTCCATTTTGTCGTTGGATTTCTCTCCTATTTTCGTTTCTTATCCGATTTTATTTCTGATTTTATTTTTGGCTGTCCGTGTGACATGATTCAATTGGAGAATGATTTTCTATATCATTTCTCTATCTTGTCTTTGACACGGATATCAATACGCTACCTACGTGAGTTCGATTTCTCGTATAAGTCGAACCATGACGGTCTAAGCGTTACATTGTTCCTGATTCGAGCGTCCTCGTCAAGGACCCAGAGAGGAGAAGATTGGAATGGAGCTTGCGCGCATGTCAGGAGCCAACAGGAGCCGCTTCGTTCAACATCATCTTATTCAAGTCTTCAGGCAACTATCTAGCGTTGTGAGCTGTATCGTTAGATACGTAGGAAATGATAGTTGAGGAGTTTCTTCTCAATCGTCTAGGGTGTTTAGTATGGTACCCTTTGGGTGACATGCGACGCATTCGCTCCTACGTCTTAGGTTCTTGCGTGTGTGTCCCGAGTTCCTTCCCGTTTAGGCGTAAGCCTGCTTCCTCTTTGTTCTCGCCCCCGTGCAATCGAAACCCCTTTTCTCTCGCGTTCAGGCGATTGAGACCCTTTCTCTTGCCCCTGTGCAATCGAGACTCGTGTTTCCGTCGAACTACGTTTGCTATGATCTCTCGTGCCAGACGAGAGTACGTAGGCATAGGATGCGATATCCTAGCAAGCTCCCTTCTCCCTTTTCCCTGCTTTGATGTAGTTAGCTGAACTACAACTACTCTTATTTCTCGTATCAGACGAGAATATGTAGGCATAGGATGCAATATCCTAGCGAGCACACTAACAACTAACTTATCTGTTCTCTCGCTGCCGTGCGATCGAGACTTTCCCGCTGACGACTGATGTTCCCTTTCTCTTGACCTAGCGCAATTGAGACCAGACCGTAGTTCTAGAACCCGTAGATTCCCATACCTTTGAAACCTGACATACTACGTCCGTTCTACCGCAAACAGGTAACGCCTAAGTCTCCGTCGAGCGACTAGCATACACCTAACTGCTACAATGCGTACGCTAGTATCGTCAATCCTTTCTCTCACCCCCGTGTGATTGAGAACACCTCTGTTTACCCGTAGTTAGCCCGAACTACGTAAGCTCTGATCTCTCATACCTATTGAGAGTACGTAGGCACAGTACTGATGTATTGGCGAGCCAATCCCCCGTAATTTCTCGAACTACGTTGACTCTGACTTTCCCATTGCACGAGGGAATACGTAGGCATAGAGTGTGATGCTCTATCGAGTCAGTTTCTTTCCGTTTAGCTTTAGCAGCCGTAGATAGATTATTTTTCACCCGTGGACAAACCAGCAAGCGTGGATCCCATCGAGTATGATGGATGTGAGGGGTGCTTATACCTTTCCCTTGCGTAACCGACTCCCGAACCCAGATAATGGTTGCGATGACCTTGTCTTATACCTCTTCGTCAGGTTTTCCGATCGTTTCCTTTCCCGTTCTGAGGGATAAATAACGAAAGGTGGCGACTCTTCTGTTTTGCTGGCACCTTATTTTCGCGGTAGCGATAATATGCCCTTGCAAACACTACGGTTTCAAAAAATCAAAGAGTAGGATTGACATGTTCGACCACTTAATGTGATCATCATTTCCGCAGGGATACACCATGTGGATTCATCATGGAGAGTCCTTTGTTGTACCTAGTACTATCTCCCCTAGTACTACTCAAAATATGGTTGAAGATACTATCATTTTCGAAGATCCTATTCATAACATGATCAATGATGCATTTGAAGTTGATATGTATCATGCTAATGAAATACCATCTGCGTCAAATTTAGAGATTGGCCAAGAAGATTATGTGATGCTAAGTGCAACTCAGGAAAGAAACGAAGCCAAGGAGTACTAGAATTGACTAGAGAAGGAGAACAACCTTTGTATGAAGGGTGTAGACGATATTCAAGACTATTTTTTTGGTTAAATTGTACCATATAAAATGTTTATGTGGATTGAGTGAGAAGGCAATGACAATTCTTTTAGAGTTAATTAAAGATGCATTTGAATATGCAAACATTCCAGATTCGTTCCATGAAGCCAAGAAATCAATCACAAAACTTGGTTTGAATTATGTAAAGATACTTGCATGTCCAAACGGTTGTATGCTTTATTGGGGAGAAGATGAAGAAAGGGAGACTTGCAAAAATTGCAACACTTCAAAATGGAAAAAAAATGAAGCGGTCTTTGTTAACAAGAAAAAGAAAAGAATTCCTGCCAAGGTTCTTCGTTATTTTCCATTAAAACCTCGATTACAGAGATTATTTTTGTCATCAAAGACGGTCGAGGATATGAGATGGCACGCAACAGATGCTAACAACGATGGAATGTTTAGGCATCCTAGAGATTTAGAAGCTTGGAAGAAATTTGACTTGACACATACTTAGTTTTCATCAGATCCGTGAATGTGCGTCTTGCATTGGCTAGTGATGGTTTTAATCCTTTTGGTGTGATGAGTACAAACAATAGTATTTGGTCAGTTGTTCTCATTCCATATAACACTCCTCCATGGGTTTGCATGAAACAAACATCATTTATAATGTCAATGATAATTCCTGGAAAAGAAGCACCAGGAAATAATATTGATGTCTACTTACAACCCTTAGTCAAAGAGCTGAAAGAGTTATGGACAAATGGTATGGATACATACGATTCTTTCAAGAAAGAGATGTTCAAGTTGCATGCAAATTTGATATGGACGATTAGTGACTTTCCAGGTATGGGCGCACTTTCTGGGTGGAACACATACACAGGGCTTGCTTGCCCATCGTGTAACTTTCAAACTACACCTCTTCATCTTAAAGCTATCCATAAATGGCATTTTATGGGTCATCATCGTTTCCTTGATCGGAGACACAAATTTAGATTTAACAGGATCCGCTTTAATGGTGAACAAGAAATACGGAGTCCACCGAGAACATTATCTGAACATGAATTTTTTGAACAGGTTAAAGATATTGAAGTCATCTTTGGTAAAAAGCCAGTGAAAGAAAAATCTCTAAAAAGAACATTTGAGGGACAACCTATAGAAGGTGATAGTACACAGTGTGATCCTACACTAGGTCATCCTCAACAATGGAGAAAAAATAGCATATTTTTTGAACTTCCGTATTGGAAGGATAATCTTCTGCGCCATAATCTTGATCCAATGCATATTGAGAAAAATGTGTGTGATAATGTCCTATTTACTTTACTAAATGATAGGCAAAAGAGTAAAGATAATTCTAAAGCTAGAGATGACCTTCAAAACATGGGTATAAGACCTGATCTTTGGCATGATGAAAATGGTAGAATTTCTCCGGTAGCCTTTAGTTTAATGGGTAAAGATAAAAGGAATTTTTTAACAACTTTAAGGAATATTAGGGTGCCTGATGGTTATTCGAGCAACATTTCTAGATGCATTGACTTAGTAAATCTCAAGGTGAATTGAATGATGAAGAGTCATGATTGTCATATATTAATGGAACAACTCCTACCATTAGCCATTCACAACATATTACCTCATGAGATTTCAGCAGTTTTGATTGATTTGTGCTCATTCTTTAGACAATTATGTGCCAAGGTATTGAAAATTGAAGAATTGGAAAAATTGCAAAACCAAATTGTCCTTACTTTATGCCCCATGGAAATGTTATTTCCTCCCTCGTTCTTCACGGTTATGGTTCACTTGGTTGTTTACCTTGTTGAAGAAGTTAAACTTGGAGGTCCTGTTCATTATCGATGGATGTATCCTGTTTAAAGGTAAACTATGTGATTTTATTTTATTGTTACTAACTTAGAAAGTAGAAAGATTTTTTTAACCGATAGTATTGTGGTTCAATAATAGATACTTGGGAAAACTTAAATCGCATGTACTTAATAAGGCAAAACCAGAAGGGTCTATTGCAGAAGGATACCGTTTTGAAGAGATTCTTACATTTTGTTCAAGATATCTAGAAAATATTGAAACTAGATGGAATCAACCTGGACGTGTAGATGATGACCCTATTGGTGATATCCAAATAGGATCACGTGTAGCTGAATTATTTCCTATATTTGGAAAACCCGTGGGTGGATCTTCTTATTACACCCTAACACGAATTGAAAAGTTGCAGGCTCATAGACACATTTTAACGAATTGTCCAATAGTTGACGACTATCTAAAGTAAGTAGTTTTATGCCATATAAGTAGTTTCATTTGCACTATTAATATTTTTTTTACATCTAATATCAAATAACCAAATAGGCAGTTCCGAAGTATTACTTAGAATCAAATGAAGCACAGTCAAAGAAGTGCTGCTAAGATAGATAAGAAGGTTCATAGAGAATTTGCTCACTGGTTCCGCAATCGTGTGAGTTTTTGTACAAAAATAGATGTTTTAATTGAATTGGATTTTAATAATAACAAGACTAATTGGATGTTGTATCGTGTATAGATTTGCAACAATCTTGACAACATTCATGGACCAGATAAAGATGTTCTCATTAGCTTGCTTATGGCCCTTTTGATAAAGTTAAAAGATCTATTGCGTTCAATGTCAATGGATTCAAGCAATAGTGATACCCAAATGAGATTTGGAGGGGTCCCTTACTATGGAAGATTGGTAGACATTATTGTGCTTTCCTACAATGGCTTCACAGTGCCCATGTTTAAATGTGAATGGGCTAATACCAGAAACCCAAGAGGCATTAAGATAGATAAGTTGGGTTTTACTTCTATAAACTTTACAAAACTACTACATTCTGGGGAACATGAAGATAATGAGCCGTACATTCAAGCGTCAGAAGCTCAGACGGTTTTTTATGTGGATGATGAGAATGAAAAAAGGTGGAGCATACCTGTTCATTTGAAGCCAAGAGACTTGTATGACATGGGTGGAAATGATGAAATTATGTCACCTATTGAGCCATATCCATCACAAATTTTGGAACAAATTTTTTTGAATGATGATATTGGAACTTCATCAGCAAATGATAACAATAATTAACATATAGTTTTTTATTGATAAGAAATTTAGTTTGTTGGTATAATTAATATTATTGTGTGAGACTTATGGTTTTTGTTTTTTTATCCCTAGTTAATGTATGAGATGACATTATTACTTTATGCTTTTTGTTGTTTATCCATAATTAATGCGTGAGATGACATTACTACTCTATATTTTATTGCATAAATTATCCTTTTAATTTATTGTGTTTGCGTTATGTTTATTAAGTTTATAGCCACTAATATAAAATTTTGATGTTTACTATTATTAGTGTACTGTCTTTATAATACATATACTTGCAGTTGAAGCCTTTTGTGAGACAATGATTTTATCATATGAGGAAATTCGCCTCAAAAGGATTGCAGAGAATAAGAAAAAGCTAGAAGCTCTCAATCTTCCAAAGCTCTCTCAATCCCTTCACAAAACATTATCGTCTTCTTCTAAACCATCACCGGTTAGTAATAAATTCTCAATACTAGTCTATAAAAATTAATTGTATTAATTGTTGATTGATATTCACCGATGTATTTTATTTAGTCTGTGAAGGGTTGTCCGAGGTTTGTACAACCTGGAGAGCTTGAAGTAAACAAGAAGCTCCTACGCTCAACTACAATGTGCAAATCATCAATAATCCCTACGCCAATCAATAACTCTTCCACCAATCCAAACTAAAGTTACCCCTCTGCCAATTGAAACTACAATAACCCATTTGCCAATCCAAATTGCAAAAGATGTTGTGGTAGAAGATGAGGATGAAGATGATGTGGTAGGAAATGAGACCGAAGATGATGTGGTAGAAGATGAGGCTGAAGATGTTGTGGTAGGAGATGAGGCTGAAGATGTTGTGGTAGAAGATGTGACTGAAGATGATGTAAAAGTGGCTAAATCTGTGTATTGGGATGTAAATGTCATTAGTAAGTAATTTAAGGTTAAAGTATTTGTAAATAATTTAATTTTTTTTACATAGTTGAGTTATGACATTAATTTGTGTACTTGTTTATGTGATAGATGAGGAAGGTTATGTTTCAAACACGCGTTTATGTGTGAAAGACTTGGTTGCAAAATCAAAGTCTGATGGAACATGGATAATACTTGAATTTGATAAGGATCATTGTGCAATAGGACCAGCTTCTGGTTTGTTAGCAGGGTATTTGGGTATAATTATTAGAATGTTTAAAGACTTTCCCATAATGTTCGAGAGTTGGAAGGATATTCCAGTGGATACAAAAACAAAGTTTTATGATTCAAAGATAAAGGTATCATTAATAAACAATTAATATTTTTTAAATTAATTTCAAGGTGATTATTATTTGCTTTGTTAACTATTTTTTTTTTATGGTTAGCTCCACTTTCTTGTTGATGATGGGCGTGACAAAGAATTCATACTTGCTTCTGCTGCAAAGAAATGGAAGAATGGCCGACATCAATTGTTTCGCCAATTTTATAGATGGGATCTCACTTTGGAGGAAAATCTTCAAAATTATCCAATATGCAGAGGCATTTTGGAAAATGATTGGGTTGTTTTTGTTCAATATAGGCGGAAAGAAAAAACACAGGTAATATTAGTTCTTTTATTTGTTAGATTTATCTAGTTTGTATGTTATCCCTATCTATAACGCATGTTTTTAATTGTTAATTATGTAGAGAATAGCTCAAAAAATGCCCAAAATAGAGCAAAATTGAAGACTCCACATACACTCGGATCTAAGTCGCTTGCAAGGAAGAAACATGAGTTGGTATGTCTAAATTTATATAGAGTTGAATGTATTACTGATGGTAAAAATAATTAATATATTTTCTTATTTGTAGGAATCGAGAGATGGACGAACATACAGTAGAGGAGAAATGTATGCAGTTTCTCATAAAAAAGTCTGACGGGTCTTTTGTCAGTGAAGATGCATACAATAATAATGTAAGTACAAGTTAATTCTTTTTAAATATTTGTTAGTCTCCTTAAGGTATGAGAAAAAATCAAACCTTTTGGCTGTAAGAACACAGATTGTTTCTTAGTAATATCTCTATGTTTTGATGATAACACTTATGAATTTTGTATTCAAGAATTATATACTCTAAATCTGTTCTAGACTGTTTGCTACAGGTACTAAAGAAAATATTCTTAAAGAGAAAATTTGGATCTGAATAATGATATTATGAAAGGCTTCAAAGGTTCAAGAGCATCTTAGATGAAGATCTGAACGCTGCCTCCAGAAGAATCTGAGTGCTATCTACTGAAGATTCTGAAGCAGAAGCCTTTAAAGAATAAAAGACTCTGAGAGTTCAGAAGCTTAGTCATCAGAAGACTCTGAAGATACTACACTGCATAAGTATTGAGAATCTGATATAGAAGACTCTGCTATGACATAACTACACGCTCAAGCACACAAGCTGCACATACTCTGATTCAGCATAATCTGAAGAACATCCCAAGACTCTGCAGATCCAGAAGATCTCTACTCTGGAGATTCTGAAGATCCAGACTCTGATGTTGATAGCTGAATTTACTTAGTGGAGAAGATTTGTATATGTACATTGGCATATCTCAACAGCTCTTTCCTCTTTTATGCTAGACACAAGATCACAGATAAAAAGGTTTTATCTGTGCATTCCATTCTAAGGAAAGTTTCTACAAAGTAAAAGACAAAAGGCTCCAGGCTTTTTCAGCACAGCCTCCAATGAAAAGACAAAAGGCTCCAGGCTTTTTCAGCACAACCTTCAACGTTGAGAAGACCTCATGGATCTAAGTGCCTATATAAAGAAGTCCACTCCATCTTCTTCAGTAACGAACTTCTTGCAAAAAATTCACTAAAAGCAAATCTCTCAAAAGCTCTTTTATCTTATTTGTTGTAACATTGTTCTTAAACTTAAGAGAAATATCACAGTTGTGATAATAGCTTTTTAGAAGCATTCTTACTCTTGTATTAGTTTTACATTGATTGTAAAAGGTTTCCTTAAGAGGATCCAGTTGGGATCAGTAGCTCTTGAGAAGACTAAGAACAGTTGTTCTTAGGTGTTACTATTGTAATCTGTTTGATTAAATAGTGGATTAAGTCCTTGACTGAGAAAGGCAAATCACTCTTGAGAGGGTGGATTGGAGTAGTTGAGTTCAACGAACCAGGATAAAAATAACTGTGATTGAATCTTTGATTATTTGTCATACTTATTCAACCCCCCCTTCTAAGTAATTTTCTCACCTTCAGTTGGAATCAGAGCTCCGGTTCTGCGTGTGCTATCACTTAACCGTGTCAGTAAAGATCCAGTGAGAAAAGTTACTTTGGTATATATTTGTTTTTCATTATGGGTGATGTTTCTACATCCAATACAGCCAGTTGTAACAAATATGAAGGGGATAGAATCAGCACAAAGCCTCCCATGTTTGATGGAGAGAAATTTGATTACTGGAAGGACAGGATAGAAAGTTTCTTCCTTGGGTATGATGCTGATTTGTGGGACTTGGTCATTGATGGTTATGAACATCCTACAAATGAGGATGGCAAGAAAATTGATAGAAAATCAATGAAAGAAGCCCAGAAGAAGGATTTCAAAAATCACCATAAGGCTAGGACAATATTGCTTAATGCAATCTCTCATACTGAGTATGAAAAGATTACTAAGAGAGAAACAACTCATGGAATGTTTGAGTCACTTAAAATGACTCATGAAGGAAATTCTCAAGTGTAGGAGACCAAGGCTCTGGCGCTTATACAGAAGTATGAGGCGTTCAAAATGGAAGAATCTGAAAATATAGAAACTATGTTTTCTAGATTTCAGATCCTTACAGCTGGTCTAAAGGTTCTTGTAAGGGATACTCCACATCAGATCATGTAAAGAAAATCATCAGAAGTCTACCTACCAGATGGAGACCAATGGTGAATGCCTTGAAGATGGCTAAAGATCTGAACAAGATATCTTTAGAAGAACTCATCAGCTCACTGAGGAGCCATGGAATTGAGCTTGAGGAAGATGAACCTCAGAAGAAAGAGAAAGGTAAATCTATTGCTTTAAAATCTAATAAATCTGCTAAAGCTTTGCAGGTTATTGAAGAAAGCTCTGAAGGATCTTCTTCTTCTGAAGAAGATGAATTATCCATGCTGTCCAGAAGGATCAACAGACTCTGGAAGCACAAGGAAAAGAAGTTCAACAACTTTAGAAAATTTGATCAGAGAAAGGAATCTTCTGGACACAGAAGATCTGGCAAGAAAGAAGTTCAACAACTTTAGAAAATTTGATCAGAGAAAGGAATCTTCTGGACACAGAAGATCTGGCAAGAAAGAAGTTGTATGCTATGAGTGCAAAGAACCTGGGCATTACAAGAATGATTGCCCCAAACTTCAAAGAGAAAAACCCAAGAAGAAGGTTGACAAAAAGAAGAAGGTTCTGATGGCAACATGGGATGACTCAGATGAATCTGAATTATCTTCTGAATCAGAAGAAGAATGTGCTAATGTTGCACTGATGACCAGCATAGAAGATCAGGAGGAAGGAACTTCAGGATCTGAATCTGATTCTGAATCTGACGATGACGCTGAAGAGGTAATGGCTAAACTTACTAAAGAAGAACTTATCAAAGTATTATCAGAAGTTCTGAAAAGTTATAACAATATCAAACTCAAATACAAGAAGCTGAAAAGCAGTCTTGAATCTGAGATTGATCTTTTAAAGACAGAACTTGTTGAGCAAAAAGAAATTAATCTGAAAATCAAAAATGACTTTGAAATAGCTCAACAAGAATCTGAATCTGAGACTAAGTCATGTGAAAACATTTTAGAAAAATATGACTCTAGCTTTCAGAGATTCCTTACTAAGAGCTTAGACAGAAGTAAGATGGCTTCTATGATCTATGGTGTTAGTGGGAATAACAGAAGAGGTATTGGATATGAATCTTCCTCTGGAAGTAATCCAAAATCTGTTGACAAACTCTTCTTCAAGAAGACACCTCTGTACTCTCAATTTAAGTTTGGTCACTTAAATGACATTAAACACACAAGCTCTGAGAAGAATACTTATGTGTTTAAAACCAAGGCAAGTCAGAATAAACATTATGTTAAAAAACAGAAGTTTAGACAAACCTACAAACCAACTAACCCTAAAGGACCCAAGAAGATCTGGGTACCTAAGAGCAAAATAATCCCTGTTGCAGATGTTCTTAGCAGCAAGATCAGGACGCCAGTCATGGTACCTGGATTCTGGATGCTCATGACACATGACAGGAGAAATGTCTATGTTCCAAAGCCTGGAACTTAGATCTGGAGGTGACGTGAAGTTTGGAGGGAACCAGAAAGGCAAGATCATTGGATCTGACTCTATTGGAAATGGTAAAATTCCCTCTATAACTAATGTTTTACTTGTTGAAGGCTTAAAACATAACTTATTGCCCATAAGTCAATTAAGTGACAATGGTTATGATATTACCTTTAATCAAAAATGTTGTAAAGCTATTAGTCAAAAGGATGGCTCTATCCTATTTAGTGGAAAGATGAAAAACAACATTTATAAAATAAATCTTTCAGAACTTAAAGTTCAAAATGTTAAATGCCTCTTGTCTGTTAATGAAGAGCAATGGGTCTGGCACAGAAGATTGGGCCATATTAATATGAGACGTATATCTCAGATTAATAAACTTAATCTTGTCAGAGGACTTCCTAATCTGAAGTTCACCTCAGATGCTCTTTGTGAAGCATGCCAAAAGGGGAAGTTTTCAAAAACATCTTTTAAATCAAAAAATGTTGTTTCTACTTCCAAACCACTAGAATTACTTCATATTGATCTGTTTGGACCAGTGAAAACTGCATCCATCAGAGGCAAGAAGTATGGATTAGTCATTGCTGATCACTATAGTAGATGGACATGGGTAAAGTTCTTAAAACACAAAGATGAGTCACATTCTGTGTTCTTTGATTTCTACAAGCAAGTCTAGAATGAAAAGGATTTCAAAATCATAAAAGTCAGAAGTGATCATGGTGGTGAATTTGAAAATAAATATTTTGAAAAATATTTTTCTGAAAATGGCATTGCTCATGATTTTTCCTGTCCTAGAACTCCACAACAAAATGGGTTTGTAGAGAGGAAAAACAGGACTCTGCAAGAAATGGCCAGAACCATGATCAATGAGACAAATCTGGCAAAACACTTTTGGGCAGAAGTAATCAACACAGCTTGTTACATTCAGAACAGAGTGTCTGTAAGACCTCTTCTGAAAAAGACTCCATATGAACTGTGGAAGAACAGAAAGCCTAACATTTCATATTTTCATCCTTTTGGATGTACCTGTTATATACTTAACACTAAAGAGAATCTTAACAAGTTTGATTCCAAAGCGCATAAGTGTTTCATGCTTGGTTATTCTGAACGCTCTAAAGGCTACAGAGTATTCAATACTGAAACACAGATTGTGGAAGAATCTATTCATGTAAGATTTGATGATAAGCTTGGCTCTGAAAAGCCAAAGCAGTTTGAGAATTCTGCAGATAGAGAAGTGATTCTCACAGACTCTGAAGGATCAGAGGCAGAAAAGGCTAAAGAGAAGGAATCTGAAGCAACTCCAGATGTTATTCCCCTATCTTCTCAATTGGACAACTTACACATTTCTGAAAGATCAAATGTCAGAGGATCTTCTTCCAGAATCAAGGCATCTCACCCAGAAGATGTGATTATTGGAAAGAAAGATGATCCAATCAGGACAAGATCCTATCTCAGAACATTTGAATCTTCATTGTTTGGCTCAGTGTCAATAATTGAACCAACATCTGTGGATGAGGCTCTGAAAGATAATGAATGGATTATTGCCATGCAAGAAGAGCTAAATCAATTCACCAGAAATGAAGTTTGGGATCTGGTTCCTAGACCTAAAGGATTCAACGTTATTGGAACAAAATGGGTCTTCAGGAATAAGTTTAATGAAAAGGGAGAAGTTGAAAGGAATAAGGCAAGGCTAGTTGCTCAAGGTTACAGTCAACAAGAAGGTATTGATTACACTGAAACTTATGCTCCAGTGGCAAGGTTAGAATCTATACGCCTTCTTATTTCATTTGCTGCACAGAATAACATCACTCTGTATCAGATGGATGTTAAAAGTGCCTTTCTTAATGGTATTATAGAAGAGGAAGTATATGTCCACCAACCTCCTGGTTTTGAAAGTGAAAACTTTCCAGATCATGTTTTTAAATTAAAGAAATCTCTTTATGGCTTAAAACAAGCTCCCAGAGCTTGGTATGAGAGGTTGAGCAATTTCCTTCTAAAGAAAAATTTTATCAGAGGAAAAGTGGATACAACTTTATTCTGTAAAACTCTTAAGAAAGATTTGTTGATTTGTCAAATTTATGTAGATGATATTATTTTTGGATCAACAAATATTATGCTTGGAAAGGAGTTTGCTAAATGTATGCAGGCAGAGTTTGAAATGAGCATGATGGGAGAATTGAGATTCTTTTTGGGAATCCAAGTCAACCAGACTCCAGAGTGCACCTACATACATCAGACCAAATATGTTAAAGAGCTTCTGAAGAAGTTCAACATGGTTGATAGTAAGATGGCAAAGACTCCAATGCACCCTACAAGCACTTTAGGTAAGGAAGAGGTAAGTAAGAAGGTAGATCAGAAACTCTACAGAGGTATGATAGGATCTCTTCTATACTTGACTGCTTCTAGACCTGATATTCTGTTTAGTGTCTGCTTATGTGCAAGATTCCAATCAGATCCTAGAGAATCACACTTAACAGCTGTTAAAAGGATTCTAAGGTATCTGAAAGGTACTACTAACATGGGTCTGTGTTATAGAAGATCTGATGAATTTTCATTAGTTGGATTCTGTGATGCTGATTATGCTGGAGACAGAGTTGAACGTAAAAGCACTTCTGGAAGCTGTCAGTTTCTTGGAAGTCATCTGATCTCATGGTACAGCAAAAAGCAACCCACTATTGCACTATCAACTACAGAGGCAGAATACATTGCTGTTGCTGGATGTTGTACGCAGATGCTCTGGATGAAGAGTCAGTTAGAAGATTATCAGATCTATGAGAGTAATCTTTCTATCTTCTGTGATAATACTTCTGCTATATGTTTGTCAAAAAATCCAATCTTACATTCTAAGGCTAAACATATAGAAATTAAACATCACTTCATCAGAGACTATGTTCAGAAGGGTGTAATAAATCTAGCCTTTGTTGATATAGATCATCAATGGGCTGATATTTTCACAAAACCCCTTGCTGAAGATAGGTTTAAGTTCATTCTGAAAAATATTTGTATGGATTTTTGTCCAGAGTAATATTTATCAGAGGCAACTTATCAGATGCAAAATGTTTAAAGATCTGAAGTATTTCATCTGATTATTTGTTCATTTATCTTTAATTGATTTATTTATGTGAAACTCTGAACTAACAAACTCAGAAGATCTGAACGTTGGAAACGTTTCATTTCTTGAGAGATATCCGATGCACATACAAAGCAAACACGTGTCACTCAGTATCTGAAAAGATGGAGTGCTCTACTGAATTGACGTTTGAGGTATTGCTTTGAAAATCTCATTTTTCTTGGATTTCCCCCCAATTGTCATAATTTTAAATTGAAATGATTACTTTCATTAAATGCTGTGTAAATGTGCGTATGTGTCTTTTGATGTGCCAAATGCTTGATTTTTTTTGTTTTCTATAAATACCACCTATCACAACATTTTCACACTTTTCACACTCACTGCACTTATGCGTTTTTGCTTACTCTTCAACCTCTACCAAAACCCTAAACCAAAATCAAAAGCTTCATCCTCATCAATGCCTTCTACATCAAATGCTGCTAAAATCTGCAACAAAAATATAATGTACAAGAAACCAGAACGCACTCTATTTACTCTAGTAGTAGATCTTGAGGTTCTGTGTGAGAGTTTTGTTGATCTTGAATCTATAGAAGAAAATGGGTTTGACCTAACAACTTCCATTAAAGCTCAAGGCTGGGAGAAGTACTTTGAGAGACTGATGGGTCCTGTATACCCAACTCTTGTAAAGGAATTCTGGATTCACGCTAGTACTGGTCCTAAGTTCATTCACTCATCTGTCCTTGGGAAGGAGATAGTGATTACTGAGAAACTGATCAGGCAACTATTCAGTTATACAGAATCTGATGGTGTTACAAACCTAGCCTCTTCACGTATTGATATGGCCTAAGGTATATGAAGAAATTACTGTAGCTAGAACACCAACAAGCAAGGTTAAAGATCTGAAACCTATCTATAGGATCTGGGCAATGATATTTATGAGTACAATCTTTCACAGAAAGTCAACCAACTCACCAGACTATGTGAGTTCAGAGCATCTGTACTTCATGTACTGCATCAGCCAGAATATTAAGGTTGATCTGCCCTATCTGATTTTCAGTCATCTTCTGACTCATGTCAAAGAGACTAGAGAAGAGGTCAGAGCTAAAGCTGGGAAAGTTAGAACTTGGATACCTCTGGGAAGACTGATTTCTGACATCCTTGTAGAAAACAAGTTGGTGAAGCATCTGACAGATGCAAAGATAACAGAGGATCTGTCATACATCATTGGATCTGAGATAAATGGACTCACTCTGAAAAGGATGAAAATCATTTCAGAGCTGAATGGTAAACTAAGGAAGATAAACTCTGAGGAGGTCATTGGCAGAAGGATACCCATAGAAGATTTTCCAATGTTCAGTGCAGATGAACCAAAAATTATTGTCTGGACTTACATTGCAGAGTGTCTGAAGGAAGGAATACCTCTACCTGCTAACCTTGTTCAGAAACAAGGAGAAGAAATGCCCAATCTGATGAAGGAAAGGCGTAGTAAGAGAAAAGCTGAAGAAGGATCGGTTCAGAAGAAAAGGAAAGTATCTGAAGTTCCAAGGAAGAAGAAGAAAGGAGCAAAGAAAGCCAAAATCAATTCTAGAGATGCCACTCTGAAAGAGATTAGAGACACTATTCATCAGGTATTAACATCTGATCCTACACCTGCTGTTCATTCACCTCTTTCATCACATCAACTCTCTCCAAACCTTAGACATAGAACTTCTAAACCCAAACAATCTGCAAACCTTTCATCTGAACCACCTTCATCTGAGCCACTACATTCACAACCATCTTCTGTACAAATTCCCTCTGAACCCCAACCTCATATTACATCTGAACCCCCTCAATCAATTCAACCAGAAATTCCTCAAACAGAAATTCCACAACCAGCAATTTCACAACCAGAAAATCCCCAATTAGAAATTCCCCAACCAAATATAACCATCTCAGAACCAAACCAACCAGAGACTGTTCAAACTGAACACTCTGAACAACCAGTTCCATCAGAAGATCCAAATATTTCTGACAATATTCTGGATATAGAACCCCTCAATCAATCCATTATCATTTCTTCAACATCTGTTCACTCAGATGAATCTTCTGATTGTGAATCATTTGATTCATCTGATTTTTAACCAGAGTCACTCAAACAAGCACGTTCTGACAGTGCTATGAAGGAACATGTTCCCATTTCTATGTTTCATACTCCACCCAACTCCCCACCTCAGAAAACCACATCTCAACCATCTGAAATTCAACCATCTGAAACCAATCTATCTGAAACACAAACCATTCCTAAACCATCTGAACTCCCTCAATCTGACATCCAAACATCTCCACCAACATCACCTCAACCACAACCATCTTAACCTACACCATCTGAACCTACTCCTGTTAACACTCCTAATCCTAAACCCTCTGAACAGTCTGAACAGTCAGATCTAGGATCATGTGTTAATGCTATGTTTGGCATATTCAAGAAGGAGATAGATTCTGAATATGCTCCTGTTAAGGATGTGTGCATGTCAAGTTTGGATCCAACTGTTTCAAATGCTGCTTGGAAGTGTTTCATCTGGATGTTCAACAAATTTGCTTTAAAAGTTAGAGCTAAATGCCCTAAGCTTGCTAAGGCTCAGTTTGCAGAATTAATCAAGATAACTCTAATGAACATGCCTCCTCCTCCTCCTGTGTTGCTTCTGGAAGCTGCTCCTCCAGAGGCTCCTAAATCTGAAATGGTTGAACAAGCTTCTGAAGAGAACCAGTCTGAAGAGAACCCTGCTGCTACTGCATCTGCTCCTTCTTCATCTGTGGTCACAGAGCTTGTGAATGATGTCAAGGAAATAAAAGATTAGATGGTCAAGCAAGAGAAGACAACTGATGAGATCAAGACCTGGATGTCTAAGCAAGAAGAGTCAACTGCCAAAATGACAGAGCTTCTGACCCTTATTGCCTCACGCCAGACATAGTTTTATTTGATGTTTTTGCACATGTTATTGCTTCTGTTGTTTTCCTATTGTTGTGTTATGCTTTTTGGCATCTATCTGTTTGATTGTGACTTCTGATATGCTTAAATGAATGTTGATGTTTTTGCTTCTATATGCTTCTTTTCTTCTGCATCTTTATGCCTTTAAAAATCTTTTTGATTATGACAAAAAGGGGGAGAAAAAGAGAATCTGATTGTTCAAACTATAAGCAATTACTAAAACTGAAATTTAGACATTTTATTAACTTACTTTGAATTTAAGTCTTTCAGATTACATTGATATATCTGACATAATTCATTGAAGTTACCCTGAGACTTTTCCAACCAGAACCTGATCTTCAAAGCAAATCTGAGTATTCAATCAACTCTGATAGCTTACTCTGATACCTTTACTCTGGAAGATAATTCAAGCAAGATGATAACCAAGCACTCCGACTGAAGGAAGTCATAATTATCTGGTATCAAGATTTGATTCTGAAAGTCAAACCTCTTGCATCAGGCTCTGAATCTGAAATATACTTAATCAAAAAGGGAAGTGTTTTCTTTTATTAGAGTATTTATTTTAGGGGGAGATTGTTAATCTCAGGGGGAGTCATAATTCATACTTTTTATTGAACAAAATTTCTCATGTTTTGTCATCATCAAAAAGGGGGAGATTGTAAGAACACAGATTGTTTCTTAGTAATATCTCTATGTTTTGATGATAACACTTATGAATTTTGTATTCAAGAATTATATACTCTAAATCTGTTCTAGACTGTTTGCTACAGGTACTAAAGAAAATATTCTTAAAGGGCAAATTTGGATCTGAACAATGATATTATGAAAGGCTTCAAAGGTTCAAGAGCATCTTAGATGAAGATCTGAACGCTGCCTCCAGAAGAATTTGAGTGCTATCTACTGAAGATTATAAAGCAGAAGCCTTTAAAGAATAAAAGACTCTGAGAGTTCAGAAGCTTAGTCATCAGAAGACTCTGAAGATACTGCACTGCATAAGTATTGAGAATCTGATATAGAAGACTATGCTCTGACAGAACTACACGCTCAAGCACACAAGCTGCACATACTCTGATTCAGCATAATCTGAAGAACATCCGAAGACTCTGCAGATCCAGAAGATCTCTACTCTGGAGATTCTGAAGATCCAGACTCTGATGTTGATAGCTGAATTTACTTAGTGGAGAAGATTTGAATATGTACGTTGGCATATCTCAACAGCTCTTTCCTCTTTTTTGCTAGACACAAGATCACAGACAAAAAGGTTTTATCTGTGCATTCCATTCTAAGGAAAGTTTCTGCAAAGTAAAAGACAAAAGGCTCCAGGATTTTTCAGCACATCCTCCAATGAAAAGACAAAAGGCTCCAAGCTTTTTCAGCACAGCCTTCAACGTTGAGAAGACCTCATGGGTCTAAGTGCCTATATAAAGAAGTCCACTCCATCTTCTTCAGTAACGAACTTCTTGCAAAAAAATTCACCAAAAGCAAATCTCTCAAAAGCTCTTTTATCTTATTTGCTGTAACATTGTTCTTAAACTTAAGAGAAATATCACAGTTGTGATAATAGCTTTTTAGAAGCATTCTTACTCTTGTATTAGTTTTACATTGATTGTAAAAGGTTTCCTTAAGAGGATCCAGTTGGGATCAGTAGCTCTTGAGAAGACTAAGAACAGTTGTTCTTAGGTGTTACTATTGTAATCTGTTTGATTAAATAGTAGATTAAGTCCTTGACTGAGAAAGGCAAATCACTCTTGAGAGGGTGGACTGGAGTAGTTGAGTTCAACGAACCAGGATAAAAATAACTGTGATTGAATCTTTGATTATTTATCATACTTATTCAACCCCCCCTTCTAAGTAATTTTCTCACCTTCATTGGCATCTCTTAAAGGTGGGGAGAACGTGTCTGAAAACTGATTAAATTAGATTGAGAATTGTGATTATTTGAGTTAATTAATTAGTCTTATAACAATAGATTGTGCTCTTTCTAAAGTCAACTAATTATTCAGACAAATAAAAATAAAATATAAAATTAAGACAAGATTACATTTTATATATGATCTAAAAACATATAATTCTACTAGTTACATACTTGTGTGCCTTAGATGAGAATAGTTGGTAACATATATTTTCACTAAAGCATAACTTTTACAAATACTGGAATTCAAATTTTAAATAAATACAAGTAGTAAGATGAAAGTTTAACATGTATACAAATTTTACATAATCAAATATGTTATTGGAATTGAAATTTACCATCATAAATGCATACTGGAATTGAAATTTTAAATAATTCAAGCAGCCAATAAAACTTGTTGGAATTGAAATTTACCATCACAAATAGATTAACTAGCTAAACCAAGTTTTAAATTACTAAACATCTTTTTCATCAATACAAATTTATCAGTTTTTGCTTATAATCATAGTTTGTTTCCCCTTAAGACGTAGAAATTTTTTTATTAGATAGATTAAAAAGTTAAGTTAAGTTTGCTTGCAATTTACTCTTTTTCATGTGCAGGAAAAGTTACAAGCTGCAATTAAGGATTATGTATCTGAAAATGAGGCATTTCAGCAAGTATTTGGAAAATAACAACATGGATGTGTTCGTAGTATGGGACTTGGAGTTATGCCATCTCATATTAATAGATCTACAAGATCGACATCTTCTGCAGAAAATGAAAAAAAAATAAAGGAAATGCAGCAAGAAATTATTGCACTTAAAAGAAAAAAATTCAAAAATTGATGAATTGATGGAGGCAATAACATTCTTAAAGCAAAGAGACAATGCTATGAAATAAGAAATTGAAGTCTTAATGCAAATTCAAAATTCTAGTGGAAGACAAGTATATTATTTTGACGAATTTAAAGTTAAAGCTTCGGAGTATTATTTTAAAGAATGTTATTTTAATATAATTTTTTTCCAGGGATTGGAATCACCTACTGATGGTAGACGTTCATCTGAGTCTAACTACCGAATTCTATAATGACATACTTTCTAGATTATGAACCTTCTTATTCATTTTTGGCACAATGATACTTATTGTTATAAGATTATCATTTGATATGTTTTCAGATTTTTGTATTACATGACATGATTATGGAACTTTCATTTTACATTAAACTGGGTCCACTCTTCTAGACCGATAACAACAAAGGCCCGTCCTCTAAGCCTTCAAACCCACTCTTCTAGGTTTGGGACAAGTCACTAGTCTCTACGAAACCAGCAAGCATTGCCTCTTGACTAAATGATGCATATGCAATCGAAAATCAAATGCACTTAAGACCGACATCTTAATCTCATGCATTCCAATAATTCATCTCTCCAAGAATTACAACATGATTGCACACACAACATATTCATAACAATTCAAGGTATTCACATTAATACCATTAACGTAATTCACAAGTCATGCACATATATCCACAATGTTCTCATGCATACTTATCACACAATTGCATACAACATTAGGCATTTACAATTTATCAGACAATGCACACATAACCTCTATTATGTTCTCATGCATTTCCAATCAATACAAACAATATACACATCTCAAAACCTAGGATTCACTCCCGAAGGCTACCCACAACATATCACAATAGTACATAAACTATGCGATTAATCAGGCAATAAACCATAGTCGAACCACACAATCAACCTATGGATAAATCTCAAATAAAACATCAACCTGTCATACTCGCTACTCCTTCGCTAAGCGAACTCCTAGCGAGTATTCGCTACTTGTTCGCCTAGCGAACGTGCTAGCGAATCTCAACAGAAGTTACTGACTTCATTCGCTACCTGCTCGCTACAGCGAGCTTCCCAGCGAATCGTTCGCTATCTCTTCGCTACACTTTCGCTACCAGCGAGCACACCAAAATCCATTATGTCCAAGTCTGGGACCATTCGTTACTTGTTCGCTGAGCGAGCTCCTAGCGAGCATTCGCGACCTGCTCGCCTAGTGAGCTGCTAGCGAGTGTCTGCGTATTTTGTTTTTCACTTACTGTTATCCAACTCAACTAACTCCAAAAACTCCAATCTCACCAATCCAATTTCAATACTCTTAGTCTAACATTTCTAGACTATTCTACATCATCTATTTCATATTTTAACCGATTAAATTGAGTTCTACCGATTATTCCAACTTTTGCCCTAAATGGAAAAGGATGGAAACTACACCAAAACCTCAACCCAACATATATAACATCATGCAATGATCAAATAGAAACATTTCTCACCCTTACCTCGATTAATCGGAGCTTTGATGTTGGTTCTTGATGATTTTCCACTTTCCTCTTCTTCTTCTCTCTTTCTCTTCTTCTTTCTTTCCAAATGTTTCTCTCTAACTTTCTTTTCTTTTCCTTTTCTATTATATATTTTCTTTATTTTCCTTCCTTCCAATTTCCTTCTCAATTCTCTATTAATTCCAATTAATAAAAATTAATTTCCAACATTAATAAAAATCCCACTAAATCAATTAATTACTATAATTAATTATTTAATGAAATTCGGGCTGTTTCAACCCTCCCCCACTTTAGGAATTTTCGTCCTCGAAAATGTTACCTGGTTCAAACAGTTCTAGATAAGACTCCCTCATTTGGCTCTCTAGTTCCCAAGTCACATTTCCACCAGCCGGTCCTCCCCAAGCGACCTTCACCAATGAAATCTCCTTGCCTCGAAGTTGCTTCAATTTCCGATCCTCTATCCGCATAGGTGATTGTCGCTATTGCGAAAATCGGCGCCGGCTGACAGAAGAGTCGCCACCGTGTGTTATTTATCCCAACAGAGGGAAAGGAAACGCTCGAAGTAAACCTCGCAAAAAACGGGAAAAGGTATGGTCATCGCAACCAAAACCTGGATTCAGGAGTCGGTTACGCAAGGGGAAGGTATTAGCACCCCTCACGTCCGTCGTACTCAATGGGATCCACGCTTGGTGTTTATAAGGAAAAGGGTGTGTTTATCTATCTACGCTAATGGTCAGTCTGAAAAGAAAAGAAAAGGACAGGACTCGACAGAACATACGCTGTTCTGGGCCTACGTACTCCCTCGTGCAATGGGAAAGTCAGAGTCAACGTAGTTCGACTACCTATGTCTAGACGGGGGAAGGTTGCTCGCCAAGACATCGCATCCTGTGCCTACGTACTTCCACACAGCATGGAAGATCAGAGCAAACGTAGTTCGACTAATTACGGCTAAACAGGGGGTTCTCACACAGCAGTGAGAAAACAAACTGGGTTCAAAGGTTCGGAACCTACAACTACGGTCTGGTCTCAAATGCACTCGGGCAAGAGGAAAGGGGTAACAATCAGTCGTCAGCGGGATGGTCTCGATCGCACAGCCGCGAGAGAACAAAGGTTAGTTGTTAGTGTGCTCGCTAGGATATCGCATCCTATGCCTACATATCCTCGTCTGGTACGAGAAATCAGAGCAGCTGTAGTTCGGCTAACTACGACACAAGCTACTCAAGAGCTCCTACTGAAAGGAAAGGGAAAAGACACCCTAAAACTATAGCTGAAAAAAGGGAATCTACCTACTGATATCATGCCTGGTTGACCATCCTAATGTCTATCATGACGACTCCGCAACGGAGAAGTCAGAGCTCCTAAGGGATCATGACAACAGGACTAAACAGCAGACAGGAACCAACTGCAAAGTAAAGAAATACTGGAACTATGCATGAATGCAACAACCAAAAAAACAAGGCACAAAGGCCGCAAACCACAGAGGTAAGGGAGCTCAGCTCTACCAAATACCAACAAGCGAAGCCACTCAATAACAAACAAGCAGAAGGAGGACCACCTCAACTTCTCATGCACACAAAGCCTACTTCTAAGATGCACCTACCTCAGAAATATCTAGATGAATCCCTAAGTCTAATGCAGCACAACACCACACAAGTCAAACAACACAAAGAGAAGGCGAACCATCCTGACAAACTCCTATCCAAAACTTAAAACAAAAACCCTGAGCAGGACCCCTGAACAACCCTAATCAGATCTCTAAGCAAAACCTCATGCAAAACCCTAAGCACATATCTAAGCAGAGCCCTAAGCAAAACCCTAATCAAGAGGAAACAATCCCAGTCTCCAAGCTCCAGAACAAGCTTACCAAAGAGAGGGAGCTAAGTAAGCATACTCATAGTGCCTTCCTCAGGAAAGTACCAGGAGGTTACTACTCAGGAATCATATCCTATGCGGCTCAACAACTGTGAACGGTTTACATTCCTCCTCAGGAGAAACTAAACTCACACGAAGGCTCCAGCATCATTGGATATTTAAGAAAGCCTATATGAACTAAGGGAACTAAGTGAACAGACCCATAGGACCTTCCTCGGGAAAGTACTAGGAGGCTTCCACTTAGGAATCGTATCCTATGTGGCTCAACGACTGTGATCAGTTTACATTCCTCCTCAGGAGAAATTAAACTCACATGAAGGCTCCAACATCATTGGATACTTAAGAAATCCTAGATGAACTAGAGGAACTAAGTGAGCAGACCCATAGGACCCTCATCGGGAAAGTACTAGGAGGCTTCCACTTAGGAATCGTATCCCATGTGGCTCAACGACTGTGATCAGTTTACATTCCTCCTCAGGAGAAACTAAACTCACACGAAGGCTCCAGCATCATTGGATATTTAAGAAAGCCTATATGAACTAAGGGAACTAAGTGAACAGACCCATAGGACCTTCCTCGGGAAAGTACTAGGAGGCTTCCACTTAGGAATCGTATCCTATGTGGCTCAACAACTGTGATCAGTTTACATTCCTCCTCAGGGGAAATTAAACTCACATGAAGGCTCCAACATCATTGGATACTTAAGAAATCCTAGATGAACTAGAGGAACTAAGTGAGCAGACCCATAGGACCCTCCTCGGGAAAGTACTAGGAGGCTTCCACTTAGGAATCGTATCCAATGTGGCTCAACGACTGTGATCAGTTTACATTCCTCCTCAGGAGAAATTAAACTCACATGAAGGCTCCAACATCATTGGATACTTAAGAAATCCTAGATGAACTAGAGGAACTAAGTGAGCAGACCCACAGGACCCTCCTCGGGAAAGTACTAGGAGGCTTCCACTTAGGAATCGTATCCCATGTGGCTCAACGACTGTGATCAGTTTACATTCCTCCTCAGGAGAAACTAAACTCACACGAAGGCTCCAGCATCATTGGATATTTAAGAAAGCCTATATGAACTAAGGGAACTAAGTGAACAGACCCATAGGACCTTCCTCGGGAAAGTACTAGGAGGCTTCCACTTAGGAATCGTATCCTATGTGGCTCAACAACTGTGATCACTTTACATTCCTCCTCAGGAGAAATTAAACTCACATGAAGGCTCCAACATCATTGGATACTTAAGAAATCCTAGATGAACTAGAGGAACTAAGTGAGCAGACCCATATGACCCTCCTCGGGAAAGTACTAGGAGGCTTCCACTTAGGAATCGTATCCCATGTGGCTCAACGACTGTGATCAGTTTACATTCCTCCTCAGGAGAAATTAAACTCACATGAAGGCTCCAACATCATTGGATACTTAAGAAAGAGGCGAGAAGAAAGAATGAAAGTCATTCATAGTGCCTTCCTCAGGAAAGTACCATAAACTCCCTTCAAACTTCAGGATCTCGAACCTCACAAACAGAGAACAAGCTCCTAGACTAGGCCTCAATCCACTGCATCCTTTCAAGCTCCAACAGGACTTCATCCAGCCTCCATCTTCAAGAAGAAACCGCAGACCCTCAAACCACAAGAAACTATCTCTGAAGTTCAACCACAGTTGAACTTCAAAGTCAGAAGCCATCAAGACTTCTCCTATCCTCAAGCTCAGACAAAAATAACAGAATACCCTACAAAAATCTACCAAAATCTAGGGGAAACCTACATGGCTCTATGATCCCAAGATCAAATATCAAAGCCTAAGTCAACTTCTAAGGCTACTAAACAAATCCTAACATATGAATGGCCAAGGGTTACCAACTAGCTGTGAAGTCTCTATTCTCTAACCCTAAAACAATATCAATCAACCTTTAAAAAATATATGAAAAATCTATGGGGAACATGCATTAGTCTAGTATAACATACTAAAAAACCAAAGCAAAATTCATTACCAGATGAAAGAAACAAAATCAACAAGGCAGACGCATCCACAAAATACACTTCAGAATCAATAAAAATGTAAAAAATGCAAATAAAATGAAAATTCATGATTAAACTAATGTTTTTGTTTAATAAAATCCTAAATTGAATTACGAACATATAGAAAAAAGAATGGAATTATTTGATTAAATCTACTATTTTTTAGGAATTTTCTTCTAACATGCATGAACTAAAAGATATTAAAAAGTCATTTAAATGGAAAATATGCTAAAAATAGCAAACAAAAATAAAATGGCATTTTTATTTTTATATAATTTTCTAGACATTTATATGAGGTGGTAGAAAAAACAAGAAATTAAAAATCAATTATTTTCCTTTTTTTATGAATTTTACAAGATACCAAAACAATTAAAGAATATGAAAACAAAAGAATAAAAGATAATAGAGGGGGAGGTGTGGATAGTAGCACGCTCAGGTTGAAATTCTGGCTGGGCTCTAACCTAGGGGTGTGAAAAGCAAAGGGGCGCAGGGCCCAGCCCAATGATCACCTTCAATTTCCTCACAAAAAAAAAAGGGGTGCAGTACGAGTAAATCCTAGTTGGTTTTAATTGGGCCCACGCTATGAGGGGGTGCGCCTAGCAACTCAGGGCAAAGCCCAGCCCAAATCAATTTATCTCTTCTCTCGCAGGGGGGGGGGGTGAAAGAGTAAACGGGGAGTAGCCCTTCAGCAAAGCACATTTGGGCCTTAGACCCAATCCCTAACCCTAACCCAACTAGCCAACGAACAAAACCTATCTCCTTCCTCAATTCTCTGGTCACTGTTCACCCAGACCAAACCCTAGCTTCGTCGTCGTCCTCCCCAGGTCTCCCTGAACTCTCTCAAAACCCTCTCACGGATCTTAAACAAAATACCCTAATCTCAACCAAACAAACCAAACTCAAGATAGGCATTATCGACCACTCTGAGAAACCAATGTTATCATCAATTGAGACTTCAAATGCATCTCAAAAGACTAACCCTAACAAAACATCTCAAAATTGAACCCTAACGCATGCAAAGAACAGAGCTTAGAGAAGAAGGAAACGGGAACCTGGATGTCGTTGATGAAGGAACGCGGAGGAATTCGAAGATCCTTGGCGATCTTGAAGTTGGGGAGGATCTATGAGAAACTTCCTGATCGAGTCTTGGAGAAAAATGAGGAACACGCTGTGCTTCTGGTGACTAGCGACGAGAACGAACGGAGATTCAAGAAGATCTGATGATTACGTCTCTCCTGGAGATCTATCGTTCTGGAACCGAGAGGATGAAAATCGTACTACTTCTGGGCGCAAAACGATTGAATCTTGGCGTTTTTTCTGGGAACACTGATGAACGCTTTGATGTTTTCTGGAAAAATTGGTGAGGAACGATGGAGATTTGAATGTTCTGGAAAATTGGTTGAAGTTTCCGGCGGTGTTAGATTTTCCGGTGAGGTGATGATGAAGGTGGACGGAGGAGGAATAGGGAGAAAGAGGGAGATCGGAGGATTTTCTGCAATTTTGCAGTTTCCGGCGAGGGACGGCGGTCGGAGTTGGTTGGGCGGTGGCCGTTGGGGCGGTCACCGGATTTGCATGCCGGTCAGAGGCGTCTCCGGTGGGATCTGAGGGGAGGACAAGTGGCAGGCGCGAGGATGGGTGGAGAGCATGCGGGGCGCCACGTGGCATGAGAGAGAGAGAGCTGAAAATTGAGGTGGCGTGATTCTGAGTGCAGAGGGTTGTGAGGTGGGTCCCCTTGAGTGTAACGTGTGGCGCCATTCTTATAGTGACAAGTGTCACTTTCTGGAAAAAAAAATGACCAAAACTGGACTGAAAAGCTATTGGGCCTCCAAAAACACCCTTCTGGGCCCACACGAAAATGATATCAATAACCCAAAAGAAAATCTGAATTAACAGAAAATTAAACTCAATTAAAAGTTAATCAAAGAGTTAACCCTAATTAACTAATTAACACTACAATTGACTCTAACTAACATTAATCTATCCTAATCAATTCTAACAAATTAAAATCTAAACAGAAGATTAAATCCTAATTATCCTAATTAAATCTAAAATGATTAAAATCTCTACTAATTTCTATAAAACTATTAAAGCCCTATTATTAATAAAAAAACTATATTCTTTCTATATTATCTAAAAACAATTAAAAACAATTTTAAAATCTATTATATTCTAAAAATGATAAAAAAAAAACTATTAAATCTATTTAAAAATTCTATAAAATTCTAAAAAAAAAATTCAAACCATTAAAAAAATGTTAAAAACCTATTTAAATTCTTAAAAAAACTTATAAAGTTCTAGAAAGAAGATTTAAACTATTTAAAAAAATTTAAAAATCTATTTAAATCCTAGAAAATCCCTAAATCCAATTTAAAATCTACAGAAAACTATTAAACCCTAAAAGAATGCAGACAAATGCAAATGACCACCATAAAAGAGAGCGCGAGACCAGATCGAAGCGAACAGTAAACCCCTGGTCTCAGAATATTCCCCAATCACCATGTAATCTGAAAAGCGCACAATCTCCCGAAAATAAAACCCTGATGATCTATATTGGATCTGCCATATCCGGTAAATGAAACCCAAGTTGTAACCCTGATATCCTCTGTCTGTGCATACATGTCATGCATCTGATTTATGAATATGAATTTAAACCACGAGCCAGATAGGAGAATCGGTTGGTCAAATTTTAGGGTGCAACAGCTGCCCCTATTCAAGCGACTTGGACCTGAAGGGTTGAAGAACGCTCAGCCTTCAAACATTCGGAGGTACGAGACGGTTGAATACAAATAAAACCCGAAAATTTGCCAACCGCGAGAATATACTGTAAAACTGCTTGGGGAATAAACTCCAGAAAACCGAGTCCAGTCATTACGGCGACAAGCTGATCAATCATCTGGTAAAGAACTCCTGATTAGAATGCCAATTACCTGTGATACCCTATATAACAAACCCTAGGGTTGCAACAAAACGCCTGATCTTCTCATATCGCCTACTGATAGGCAGGAAGAGAAATATACTCACGTCGTCTAAGGACAGACGGCAAGACACCCTTGATTCATTCAACACCATCCCGAAGGAAAAACCCAATACTCACATCGTCTAATGATAGACGGGAAGACTCCCTGTTTCAAGGAAAACTTCAATACTCACGTCGTCTAAGGATAGACGGGAAGACACCCTGATTGATGAAACAAAATCACTATTCACATCGTCTAAAGATAGACGGGAAGACACCCTGATTGATGAAACAAATTAATACTCACATCGTCTAAAGATAGACGGGAAGACACCCTGATTGATGAAACAAATCAATACTCACATCGTCTAAAGATAGACGGAAAGACAACCATAATCCCGAAGGAAAAAAAACAATACTCACATCGTCTAAGGATAGACGGGAAGACACCATTAATCTCCATACTCACATCGTCTAAGGATAGACGGGAAGACAACCAAAAATCGGAAAAATTTGTCAATACTCACATTGTCTAAGGATAGACGGAAAGACAACCATAATCCCGAAGGAAAAATCAATACTCACATCGTCTAAGGATAGACGGGAAGACACCCTGATTGATGAAACAAATCACTATTCACATCGTCTAAAGATAGACGGGAAGACACCCTGATTGATGAAACAAATCAATACTCACATCGTCTAATGATAGACGGGAAGACACCCTGATTGATGAAACAAATCAATACTCACATCGTCTAAAGATAGACGGAAAGACAACCATAATCCCGAAGGAAAAAACAATACTCACATCGTCTAAGGATAGACGGGAAGACACCATTAATCTCCATACTCACATCGTCTAAGGATAGACGGGAAGACACCCTTAATCTCCATACTCACATCGTCTAAGGATAGACGGAAAGACGCCCAAAATCGATTTCAACACCATCCCTCAAATTTCAAAATCCTTTCGTCTACGGGATTTGATGGAAAGGACAATATCCTTAAAGGGGCCACATCGTCAGTATGGACCGACGAGAAGAAAACCACCTTCAAATAGCCTTGTCGTCAATAAGAATCGACAATCACGAAAACCTCTTAAAATGCCATCTCATCCAATACACAGAAAGAACACCATTATTCGAAAGATCGCTTTGGACCCCCTCAACATCTAAAGATATCCGGAGAAGACTCGCTGGGGAAACACACCATCTGTAGTCTGACGATAAGAAACCCGCTGAAAAATCACCTGCCACTTCACATCGTCTACTGATAGACGGGAAGAAAACCATATGCTAGAGAAACCCCATCTTGAAACCCTGTTGAAAAGATCACCCGAAACTTCACATCGTCTAAGGATAGACGGAAAGAAAACCACGTTCAAACTCAAGACGTCTAATGATAGACGGAGAAATCCACTTATTGGAGGAACACATCGTCAATATGAATTGACGGGAAGAAAAGCCTGTCGATACCCGATGACTGATTGATCAAAACATAATTGTTGCATAATCTGAAATACGAATAATCTGTTGAACTGTCTGAACACTTCTGCTGGATGAGATGCCCCTGAACTGATCACAACGTAAGTCACGCGCCATATGAGGCTGGTAGAAACCTGGCTTATGCTTCGTATGCATATGTTTGAATCTTTCTATGGCGTAATGCTCCATTCAGGATGGAAATGCTACGCATTTTGACAATGACATGCAAGTATGATGCAAATATGATAATGCATGCAATATGCTAATGCAGGCTCGAGCTGCTGGTGGAAGTCGGGTACAAAAAACCACTTCATCAAAATAAATGCTGGAGACGAGGCCAACTCCGCTGGGGAATATAACTCTGCTGTGAAATAGCAGATGTGCCGAGTATGATTGGACTCTTCTGGGGATAGCTTACCCATACCAATGAAAAATTGGACTTTGCTGGAGAGAATCAGACGGAGTCTTCCTGCGTACTAACGAAGATTGGATTTGGAAACTGATGCGCCGACACGGATGGGCCTCACAGTGATTGCCAGCATAGATTTGACCTTTAGGTTATCTGTGATGGGTCAGGTACAACTGACGCTGGGAAAACATTCTGTCTGAATATACAGCTTTCTGGCTGAAGAGTCAAGGGATAGTGACACGACTTCCCGCATTCATCTCGCTCTCGAAAATCGACTGAATCTGCTCGAATAACTCTGAATGACCCAGCTGATACGGAGAAGACCAATCCTTTCGCTTCTGATATGCCCCAGCCTGCGGGATCTCTGTGGGGATAGTCCTCGAAAGGAAATCTGAAAATCTGAGCCCTGATGATCTGATATGACATGCCCCAGCATTCTGAACTTCGGAGAGATACTTCACCTCAAATGCTTCTCGAATAAAGAACTTCTGCGCTCTTACGATGGCCTGCCCCTGACTGCGATGACCTCGCTCCTGATTATCTGATTCAGAGTAGTGCCCCTGACTACGCCATATTTGCCGAATCTCTCACCTGATTGCCCCAGGCTAACTGACTTCGAAAGGCTGACCTGACTGGGGATCACTATAATAGCTTGCCCCGGCTTGCGGAACATTCGGGCGCTCTGCATTCTATCCTGACCATACCTTCCATGGTAGAAAACTTTCCTGCTGTCAAGCGCTTACTCGCAAGTAAAACAAGTTGTTCTACGTAAAAAGATGTATTAATGCAACACATATGACAACTTTGACATCCAATCTATTCACTGGGAAAAGGAAAAACAATTTATGGCATATAATGCACAAAACATTTATCAAGAATATCAACATCAGTACCAACATGGTAAGAGGAACCCTTTTAGGAGTCAGAACCGACGCGACCTTTACCGAAGTTTGCTTTCGAAATGACCTGCTTCAATTAGGACTTTTGAAGGTTGTAACGTGGTCAGGTTCACGGTTTGGAAGGAAAGGATAAAGGCTCAAAGTTTATTTTAGCCCGCCCATTCTCCTTGATGTTCTCCGATCCTATGTTTAGCTAATTCGACCTTAGCACTCACCTCTCAGAGGCTGAAAGATAGGAGTGATAGTTCGAGAAATCATGAGATTTTGGGAGTGACAGCCACTCACCTCTCGTCTTTGACACTTGAGGTCACACGACTCGTACTTCATTTGAGGATTTTTCTTTTGTCATCCTTTCATGTTTTTCTTATCCCTAACTTTTGCCTGGACTGACTCTTTTTGAGTTTCTTTTGATTCTTTTAAGTCCAGCGGGATGCCCTCATTTTTGCCTAAGTCATTTGTTTTGAAGTTTTCTTGACTTAGCGGGCTTTTGATTCTTTTTCTCTTCGCTTTCTCTTTTTTCGAACGAGTCGTGTGACACTGGTTGTCTGACTCATTGGGGAATAATGTGACTGCCCCACTCTTGATTGAACCATTGTGGTTTTTATTTTTTAGGCACGGCCTCTAGAGGTATGATTGATCCTCGAACGGACACTCCTTTTGTAATTTGGACGCTCGGTCAAATTAGCTAACACCTACCCTGCCCCAGGTTAAAGATGGAGGGTTTTTTCGTTTTCAGAAAGAACTCCTACTACTAGGCTCAAAGGGGTTGACAAGGGATTATCTTCCTTATAACTCCGGTGTTTAGGGATTTGAAACAATGCCTGTACATCATCAACAGGTTTTATCTCAAAAGCATACAATATCGGAAGTTGCATGTCGTTCATTTTCGTCATCCTCCCCAGATTCCTCTTAACCAAGCGTTGGACACTTGTAAAAACATTTAGTGAACACGAATGGATTTAATCAAAACATGCATATTTATTTCATTATCATCAATTGAATGAAAACAACAAGTTTTACAAACAAGCTTGCAATTTAAACAGGATAGAAACTACAAATGTAAAGAAATGACAAGATAAAGCGAAGAAAAATGCTAGCTTCCGAGAACCGGGCTTTCACATTTGTCCTGCTGCTGAACCAGCTATCTTCGCAATCAGTTATTAGAGACAATTCGATGCTGTCCTGATCTGCTTTCAACGACTCAACCAAATTATAGAGCCCCTTCTCCTCATTCAGATGATTTTGGACCCTTCCTACCCGAAGCTGATTGCTGCACTATCAAGTAGATCCTGCACTTTGTGCTTGAAGGCCAGACAATCTTCAATGTTGTGCCCTTGTGCTCTAGAGTGGAAATCACAGCGCTCCTTGATATCATAACCTGCTGGAGGCGTACCTGTCAGCGGAGCTAACTTCCTCTTCTCAACCAACTGCAATCGTAGCAACACCTGAAGAAGTTCGGCATACGGCATCGGAGGCACCCTAAATACCCTCACCGGCCTCTGATTTTGAGCTTTTCGCTGATTAGGACGCTGCTGACTCTGCCACTGTTGAGATCGTTGTTGTCGTTGCTGGCATCGGGTTGACTCTTGAACAACCTTTGTAGCAGATACAACATCGGTTTCTTGACTTTCACTGCACTGATCAAGGCACTCCTTATGCTTAGCCATTTTCTTTCTCAGATCTGCCCCAGGAATAGGCAACAGTTGTGGGCATGGAGATTCTGACACCATGGAGTCCAGGATACGCTTCTGACCCACTGCAGCTTTAGAAACATCTGTCATCTTAGCATCGACTGGGATAGGAGCAATACGTACAGCTACACCGCTCGGCGTGAATTCAATATCGTGCGAGTCAATCAGGTCTTGAACATTGTGCGTAAAAGCATGACAACCCTCGATGTCGTGTCCGAATGCCCCAGAATGAAACTCACATTGCTTACTGGTATCGTACCCATGAGGAAGCGCTCCTGTGGGTGGTTCCAACGTTCTCTTTTCAACCTTTTTGAACCTCAATAAAGTCTGCAAGAGCTCAGCATATGTTGTAGGCGGTGCCTCAAATATTCTCTTTGGCTTCCCTTCCTGGATCCTCCGTTGAGCCGGATGCACCCTCTGTTGCTGCTGCTCAGGTTCCACAGGCACAGATGGCACGAGCTTCTTCACTGCGGCTTCAAATAGCTGATCATCCTCTTTCCTAAGCACATTCTTGACTACTTCCATGATCAAGCTCATTTGGGTCTTCATCTGACTGTTCTCCTCTTTGAGGATCTTCTGCTCCAGACGCATCTCTTGCATGTCTCTCATCATCTGCCCCAGCTGGCTTCGGACTTCAATCAATTCAACCTGATTCTGTTCCATATCTCTGAAGTAATTCCTGCAACAAACTGAGACGATGAGGAAATAAGACCCACAGTTCTGATGTACCTGCTAAATGATAACGCAATGCAGAAAGCAAACACATATTCATAACGAGACAAAGAGAAACTCAAGCTATAAGCGTACAGACGAACATCTCCCACACATGTATAACCAACAAAAGCAGCACGTAAGCACAAATGAGTACGAATACAATGACCCCAGCCAACAATCCTGGTGGTGGTCGGCAAACACTAGTGCACAAAAGCTAAACGGGTGAGGCGGAGAAAACAGATGCGACACCCGGCATCGAAACTTCTAGAAACTTCTCCCATATTCAACTGAACTCTCCGATTGACAATCTTCAGAGTACACACTTCCTGTGGAGTCTTCCATGACATTCACTGACGAACCCACACAACCGGATGACGGAGAATCGTCAATCTGAACAAAACCCTGGGGCGTGATGAAGATCCGGTTAGAGTCTAACAGATCCTGAACCTGACTTCTAAACACCTTACAATCATTCGTTGAATGCCCCTGTGCCCCAACATGGTACTCACAGCGGGCACTGGCATCAAAACCTGGAGGATACGGTGGAATCGTCGGCTTAGTCTCTTTTGGCACTATCAATCCACTTCTGACCAGATCTGGCAACAACTGACTGTACGGCACCGGTAGCTGAGTAAACTGCCTTTCAGGTTTCCTTGGTCTTCGTGGGGCGTGCTGACGCGATCGACGGTAGGATGACCGTCGACTTGAAGTGTCTGAAAACCGATCCTGAGATGCTAGAGATTCTGAGATGACGTCATTTCCTTCTTGAGAACTGACAACTGACTCATTCTTGTCAACTGGGAAATGAGGAGCATCTCGAAGCTTTCCACTCTTGAGTCCTCTCTCAACAAGTTCCCCCATTCTCATCAGGCCCACAAAGTTGGTACAACTGAACAATTTGTCAAAATAATGGCCTTTCAGAGTACCCAGGAAGATGTCAACCATTTCTCTTTCCGGAAGCGGTGGTTGAACACTAGCAGCCAATTCTTTCCATCTTCGCAAATACCCTCTGAATGATTCATTCTCCGCCTGAGATAATTCTTGCAGATGTACGAGACTAGGAGCCAAATCCAGGTTGTAATCGTACTGCTTCATGAAAGCTCTGGCTAAATCCACCCATGATCGAATCTGATTACTCCCTAGTTGCACATACCACCTCAAGGATGCCCCAGTCAGATTATACTGAAAGCAATGGATCATCAGCTTGTCATCTCACACAAACGCAGTCATTCTTCGACAGAACATCATCAAATGCAGCTTCGGACAGCTATCTCCCGTGTACTTTTCGAACTTCGGCACTTTGAACTTATACGACAACACCAGGTCAGGAACCAAACACATGTCTGCAGCATCCAGGTTAATAGCATCTTTCATTTTCAAAGCTTTCATTCCTTCTTCCAACGCTCGGAGTCTTCTATCCTTTTCAAGAGCTCTTGGATCTACCATCCCGGCCATTGGAATACCTCTTCGGTAATTCATCACAGGGAAAGCAACACCTTGATTGTTAGCAGGAGGAGGACGCTCATTTCGGGCAACAAACTGCTCATGTCGATCTCGGTTCTCATCCGTAGGCTGTACAACTTGGTCTGCTGTAAGGTTGTTTGCTTGCGGGAAGTCTTCCATAGAACCATACCGAGGGTGGGACGTCATAGTAAACCCTGTCAAGGTGTTAGGAGCCTGGAAATTGCCTTCAGACATAGCTACCAATTACCTGTAACTGACTACACTGCTTGATTCTGCTCAAATCTGCTTCAGCCCTTTGGTCGTCTTCAACACTCCACTCTTGCCTCAAACCATCCCCCGAGAATCACCCTCTGGTGAAAACAAAGGCTGGATAAGTGCTCTGGCCTGTTAGAGTAATGCTATGCAATATGACTTATGCAGACAGAAATACAAAAAATGCTAACGTGCATGTGTGCATTGGAGATATTTCCCCTCCAATTCCGGTGTTAGTGGTAACAAGGCAAGATAAACCATAAAGACAATATTTAGAAAAACCCTCATATATTTATTGGAATAACAGTCTTGTCAAGATGTTACACAACTATGCTCTATACAACTGTCATGATAAAGGAGGATCCCAACCAACATGCCTGGTGGTGATCAAGTGCGAGTACGGTCGCGGAAATCCTCAACCATCTTCTTCGTCTCTGGGTGATCCGGTCGATAAATCAAACCTTCTATCAACTGATCCCTTTTCCTGACCGTTCCCTGGATATCTCTGACGAAGTCTTCCCAAGCCTTATCCTGGGCACCATCCCCAGGTTTGGGTCTCTTGGCGTCTGCTCTATGCTGAAAATCTTCCAAATTCTTCATGGCATCAATCAGTTTGCGCTCGGCCTCGTATCGGCGGCATGCTTCTTCTTCAAGCTCTTCAGTCTTCACTTTGACCTGTTCTTCTAACTGAGCAACCTGTGTCTTTAGCTCTTCTTCCCGTCCTTTGCATTTGGCCATAGTGAGATCCCAGTGCTCTCTGAACTTAGCTAGCTTCGTGTAGGCCCTTTCCAGCTCTTGTTTCTTAGTAGCCAATACATTGCTAACTGAGTCTACATCTAACTCCAGACGCTTCTTGGTTTCAGTCAACTCCAATAACGTAGTCTTCAGATGTTTCAGAGTTTCGGCCTGTTGCTTGGAAAAATATCCTGTTTCAATCTTTTCATGACGAAGTCGGGCATTCTCTTTCTCTAAAGCCTCTTTAGCCTTTGCTAGCTCTTCTTTCTCCGCCATCAGCTGCCTGTATACCTGTATGTCTATAGTGGTAGGCTCCTCCACCGGGGAAGGGTACAGTGGCTGAACTGCAGGATAAGGCATCAGGAATTTCGTAGCTCGCTCACGAATCCATTCCACATACGGGCCAGGAACTCGAGTATCCCCTCTGCTACCTGAAGGCTTCCCTCTCTTGTGCAGGTTCTTCCAGGCTTTCTCAAGCTTGGTCAACATCTCTTTCCCTATTGCCCCAGTGAGATACAGAGATTCCTGTATCTCCTCGGGCTTCGGCGCTCCCTGAGGTGCATACCCAAACTGCCTGATCAATAAGGAAGGGTTGTAATTGACACACCCTTTCCTTCCTATTAAAGGAACATTCGGGAATCCTTCGCATCTGAGTATGACCTCAACTCCGAATACCTCTTCGTTGACCCATACCACATCCTCAGAAGTCAACCCCATCAGGCGCTCCGGCCATCCTAAAGAATCAATAGAGGTGACAAAAGGGCCTGACTTAGGCATATGACTGGTGAACCACCTGCACAGGAGAGGTACACAGCAAGACACATTCCTTCCTCGCCGCTTTTCATTCTGGTAGTGAGTGGAATGGTGGATATCTCCCAGCAAGGTAGGAACTGGGTTCTTTGCAGCCAAAATATAGAAGGCATCAGCATCAACAAAATCAGGAATGTTCGGGAACAATACGATGCCATAAACACATACAGCAAGGATGGCGTCAAAAACAACCCAGCCACCTTCCTTGGCATACTCCCGAGCCTTCTCCACCAAGACATCCAACGAAAATCCCCACACATCTCCTCTTCTGATCATCTTCCCTGTCAGCTCAGACTCTCTTAAGTACAGGATGGCAGAAAGCTCAGCCAGATTAGGCTTAGCGTCCGTACGATAGAAAGGCATCTGCTCGCGGATCGGTATATCCAAGAGGGCAGAATACTCCTCCAGGTTAGGAGCCAAAACAAAGTCAGGAAATACGAAGCACCTGAGCTCCGCATCATAAAATTGTAACAGGGTGTAAATGCCGCTGATCTCATAGGCCGATGGCTGGTAAACATAGGTCAGGATCCTCCCATATATCTTTCTAAAATCTCCCATTACCCTCTTCTTAGCAATAGTAATCAACTCTAACAACAGACTGATATCTGGAGACGGGAACTTGTAGGGTAACACTCTCTTCATGGTTTCCATGTCTTGCTAGGAAACAAACACCAGAACTGGGAGGGAAAATATGTACCTGCAATACACACACATTAGTTGGATGCAAATGGTAATGCAATGATGCAATATGATAAATAATGCAATCTGTGAACACAGGGGCTATGTTGTAGCCTGAAGAGGAACATCTCTGTGATCAAGAACAAAAAACCACCAGAGTCACCAGAACTTCGTGACACTAACTACCATCTGATACTCAAAATACCAATCCCCTGGTAAGAAATCCATCTGAACCTCTGTATCTGACGAGAAAACCCTCTGATAATAGTATCAACCTCAGATAAGAAACCCATCTGATCCGAACAACACACCTGGAGATGAATCGAGAACACCGTCTGATAAAGGTACTGAATCATGGTTTCTGAAGGCCAGTTTTCCTGCAATAACCCAATCCCCCTCACAGGTATGACGGACCTAATCCACGGACAAAGGTACGGCATCCTATGCGGTCATCAGCGTCACAGACTTTCATGAGTGACGATACGATTCCCAGAAGGAGTGACATCATCAAGTCATGAAGAGGCCTCACTTATCTGACTTCCAAATGATCGGTCCCCAGAGTCGACAATCCCCACGTCTGGACTCCCCTCAGATCCTCAGGACCGGAAAGAAGCACCTCTGTGAGGACCTCGTCTGAGCGCAGATTTCGTAGGGAACTGTGCCTGCTCAGCAGACAGGTTCGTCTACTACTCTCCACAACTATATCTAGGTGCATACTCAAGCCCAGGTCCGGCTTCTCACTCACAGTAACCTCCCTCTCCCACAGCAATCAGCATGATAATATAATACTGAAAGTAAATGCGGAAAGGTAAAGGTACGGAAAAGTAAAGCGCAGAAAGGTAAAACACATATGCACAACACCCAACAGATAAACACCCTAGCGCTAGGATTGACTCGCGTAGGGGATGGGAAACGGTCCCAGCATAAGGGATGGGAAAAGTCCCTAGATTCCAAACATCCCCAGCAGAGTCGCCAGCTGTCGCTACTGCGAAAATCGGCGCCGGCTGACAGAAGAGTCGCCACCGTGCGTTATTTATCCCAACGGAGGGAAAGGAAACGCTCGAAGTAAACCTCGCAAAAACGGGAAAAGGTATGGTCATCGCAACCAAAACCTGGATTCGGGAGTCAGTTACGCAAGGGGAAGGTATTAGCACCCCTCACGTCCGTCGTACTCGACGGGATCCACGCTTGGTATTTATAAGGAAAAGGGTGTGTTTATCTATCTACGCTAATGGTCAGTCTGAAAAGAAAAGAAAAGGACAGGACTCGACAGAACATACGCTGTTCTGGGCCTACGTACTCCCTCGTGCAATGGGAAAGTCAGAGTCAACGTAGTTCGACTACCTATGTCTAGACGGGGGAAGGTTGCTCGCCAAGACATCACATCCTCTGCCTACGTACTTCCACACAGCATGGAAGATCAGAGCAAACGTAGTTCGACTAATTACGGCTAAACAGGGGGTTCTCACACAGCAGTGAGAAAACAAACTGGGTTCAAAGGTTCGGGAACCTACAACTACGGTCTGGTCTCAAATGCACTCGGGCAAGAGGAAAGGGGTAACAATCAGTCGTCAGCGGGATGGTCTCGATCGCACAGCCGCGAGAGAACAAAGGTTAGTTGTTAGTGTGCTTGCTAGGATATCGCATCCTATGCCTACATATCTTCGTCTGGTACGAGAAATCAGAGCAGCTGTAGTTCGGCTAACTACGACACAAGCTACTTAAGAGCTCCTACTGAAAGGAAAGGGAAAAGACACCCTAAAACTATAGCTGAAAAAAGGGAATCTACCTACTGATATCATGCCTGGTTGACCATCCTAATGTCTATCATGACGACTCCGCAACGGAGAAGTCAGAGCTCCTAAGGGATCATGACAACAGGACTAAACAGCAGACAGGAACCAACTGCAAAGTAAAGAAATACTGGAACTATGCATGAATGCAACAACCAAACAAACAAGGCGCAAAGGCCGCAAACCACAGAGGTAAGGGAGCTCAGCTCTACCAAATACCAACAAGCGAAGCCACTCAATAACAAACAAGCAGAAGGAGGACCACCTCAACTTCTCATGCACACAAAGCCTACTTCTAAGATGCACCTACCTCAGAAATATCTAGATGAATCCCTAAGTCTAATGCAGCACAACACCACACAAGTCAAACAACACAAAGAGAAGGCGAACCATCCTGACAAACTCCTATCCAAAACTTAAAACAAAAACCCTGAGCAGGACCCCTGAACAACCCTAATCAGATCTCTAAGCAAAACCTCATGCAAAACCCTAAGCACATATCTAAGCAGAGCCCTAAGCAAAACCCTAATCAAGAGGAAACAATCCCAGTCTCCAAGCTCCAGAACAAGCTTACCAAAGAGAGGGAGCTAAGTAAGCAGACTCATAGTGCCTTCCTCAGGAAAGTACCAGGAGGTTACTACTCAGGAATCATATCCTATGCGGCTCAACAACTGTGAACGGTTTACATTCCTCCTTAGGAGAAACTAAACTCACACGAAGGCTCCAGCATCATTGGATATTTAAGAAAGCCTATATGAACTAAGGGAACTAAGTGAACAGACCCATAGGACCTTCCTCGGGAAAGTACTAGGAGGCTTCCACTTAGGAATCGTATCCTATGTGGCTCAACAACTGTGATCAGTTTACATTCCTCCTCAGGAGAAATTAAACTCACATGAAGGCTCCAACATCATTGGATACTTAAGAAATCCTAGATGAACTAGAGGAACTAAGTGAGCACACCCATAGGACCCTCCTCGGGAAAGTACTAGGAGGCTTCCACTTAGGAATCGTATCCCATGTGGCTCAACGACTGTGATCAGTTTACATTCCTCCTCAGGAGAAATTAAACTCACATGAAGGCTCCAACATCATTGGATACTTAAGAAATCCTAGATGAACTAGAGGAACTAAGTGAGCAGACCCATAGGACCCTCCTCGGGAAAGTACTAGGAGGCTTCCACTTAGGAATCGTATCCCATGTGGCTCAACGACTGTGATCAGTTTACATTCCTCCTCAGGAGAAACTAAACTCACACGAAGGCTCCAGCATCATTGGATATTTAAGAAAGCCTATATGAACTAAGGGAACTAAGTGAACAGACCCATAGGACCTTCCTCGGGAAAGTACTAGGAGGCTTCCACTTAGGAATCGTATCCTATGTGGCTCAACAACTGTGATCAGTTTACATTCCTCCTCAGGAGAAATAAAACTCACATGAAGGCTCCAACATCATTGGATACTTAAGAAATCCTAGATGAACTAGAGGAACTAAGTGAGCAGACCCATAGGACCCTCCTCGGGAAAGTACTAGGAGGCTTCCACTTAGGAATCGTATCCCATGTGGCTCAACGACTGTGATCAGTTTACATTCCTCCTCAGGAGAAATTAAACTCACATGAAGGCTCCAACATCATTGGATACTTAAGAAAGAGGCGAGAAGAAAGAATGAAAGTCATTCATAGTGCCTTCCTCAGGAAAGTACCATAAACTCCCTTCAAACTTCAGGATCTCGAACCTCACAAACAGAGAACAAGCTCCTAGACTAGGCCTCAATCCACTGCATCCTTGCAAGCTCCAACAGGACTTCATCCAGCTTCCATCTTCAAGAAGAAACCACAGGCCCTCAAACCACAAGAAACTATCTCTGAAGTTCAACCACAGTTGAACTTCAAAGTCAGAAGCCATCAAGACTTCTCCTATCCTCAAGCTCAGACAAAAATAACAGAATACCCTACAAAAATCTACCAAAATCTAGGGGAAACCTACATGGCTCTATGATCCCAAGATCAAATCTCAAAGCCTAAGTCAACTTCTAAGGCTACTAAACAAATCCTAACATATGAATGGCCAAGGGTTACCAACTAGTTGTGAAGTCTCTATTCTCTAACCCTAAAACAATATCAATCAACCTTTAAAAAATCTATGAAAAATCTATGGGGAACATGCATTAGTCTAGTATAACATACTAAAAAACCAAAGCAAAATTCATTACCAGATGAAAGAAACAAAATCATCAAGGCAGACGCATCCACAAAATACACTTCAGAATCAATAAAAATGTAAAAAATGCAATTAAAAGGAAAATGCATGATTAAACTAATGTTTTTGTTTAATAAAATCCTAAATTGAATTACGAACATATAGAAAAAAGAATGGAATTATTTGATTAAATCTACTATTTTTTAGGAATTTTCTACTAACATGCATGAACTAAAAGATATTAAAAAGTCATTTAAATGGAAAATAGGCTAAAAATAGCAAACAAAAATAAAATGGCATTTTCATTTTTATATAATTTTCTAGACATTTATATGAGGTGGTAGAAAAAACAAGAAATTAAAAATCAATTATTTTCCTTTTTTTATGAATTTTACAAGATACCAAAACAATTAAAGAATATGAAAACAAAAGAATAAAAGACAATAGAGGGGGAGGTGTGAATTTCACACCCCTAGGTTAGAGCTCAGGTTGAAATTCTGGCTGGGCTCTAACCTAGGGGTGTGAAAAGCAAAGGGGCGCAGGGCCCAGCCCAATGATCACCTTCAATTTCCTCACACAAAAAAAAGGGGGTGCAGTACGAGTAAATCCTAGTTGGTTTTAATTGGGCCCACACTATGGGGGGAGGTGCGCCTAGCAACTCAGGGCAAAGCCCAACCCAAATCAATCTATCTCTTCTCTCGCAGGGGGGGTGAAAGAGTAAACGGGGAGTAGCCCTTCAGCAAAGCACATTTGGGCCTTAGACCCAATCCCTAACCCTAACCCAACTAGCGAACGAACAAAACATATCTCCTTCCTCAATTCTCTGGTCACTGTTCACCCAGGCCAAACCCTAGCTTCATCGTCGTCCTCCCCAGGTCTCCCTGAACTCTCTCAAAACCCTCTCATGGATCTTAAACAAAATACCCTAATCTCAACCAAACAAACCAAACTCAAGATAGGCATTATCGACCACTCTGAGAAACCAATGTTATCATCAATTGAGACTTCAAATGCATCTCAAAAGACTAACCCTAACAAAACATCTCATAATTGAACCCTAACGCATGCAAAGAACAGAGCTTAGAGAAGAAGGAAACGGGAACCTGGATGTCGTTGATGAAGGAACGCGGAGGAATTCGAAGATCCTTGGCGATCTTGAAGTTGGGGAGGATCTATGAGAAACTTCCTGATCGAGTCTTGGAGAAAAATGAGGAACACGCTGTGCTTCTGGTGACTAGCGACGAGAACGAACGGAGATTCAAGAAGATCTGATGATTACGTCTCGCCTGGAGATCTATCGTTCTGGAACCGAGAGGATGAAAATCGTACTACTTCTGGGCGCAAAACGATTGAATCTTGGCGTTTTTTCTGGGAACACTGATGAACGCTTTGAAGTTTTCTGGAAAAATTGGTGAGGAACGATGGAGATTTGAATGTTCTGGAAAATTGGTTGAAGTTTCCGGCGGTGTTAGATTTTCCGGTGAGGTGATGATGAAGGTGGACGGAGGAGGAATAGGGAGAAAGAGGGAGATCGGAGGATTTTCTGCAATTTTGCAGTTTCCGGCGAGGGACGGCGGCCGGAGTTGGTTGGGCGGTGGCCGTTGGGGCGGTCACCGGATTTGCATGTCGGTCAGAGGCGTTTTCGGTGGGATCTGAGGGGAGGACAAGTGGCAGGCGCGAGGATGGGTGGAGAGCATGTGGGGCGCCACGTGGCCTGAGAGAGAGAGAGCTGAAAATTGAGGTGGCGTGATTCTGAGTGCAGAGGGTTGTGAGGTGGGTCCCCTTGAGTGTAACGTGTGGCGCCATTCTTATAGTGACAAGTGTCACTTTCTGGAAAAAAAAATGACCAAAACTGGACTGAAAAGCTATTGGGCCTCCAAAAACACCCTTCTGGGCCCACACGAAAATGATATCAATAACCCAAAAGAAAATCTGAATTAACAGAAAATTAAACTCAATTAAAAGTTAATCAAAGAGTTAACCCTAATTAACTAATTAACACTACAATTGACTCTAACTAACATTAATCTATCCTAATCAATTCTAACAAATTAAAATCTAAACAGAAGATTAAATCCTAATTATCCTAATTAAATCTAAAATGATTAAAATCTCTACTAATTTCTATAAAACTATTAAAGCCCTATTATTAATAAAAAAACTATATTCTTTCTATATTATCTAAAAACAATTAAAAACAATTTTAAAATCTATTATATTCTAAAAATGATAAAAAACTATTAAATCTATTTAAAAATTCTATAAAATTCTAAAAAAAAGATTCAAACCATTAAAAAATGTTAAAAACCTATTTAAATTCTTAAAAAAACTTATAAAGCTCTAGAAAGAAGATTTAAACTATTTAAAAAAATTTAAAAATCTATTTAAATCCTAGAAAATCCCTAAATCCTATTTAAAATCTACAGAAAACTATTAAACCCTAAAAGAATGCAGACAAATGCAAATGACCACCATAAAAGAGAGCGCGAGACCAGATCGAAGCGAACAGTAAACCCCTGGTCTCAGAATATTCCCCAATCACCATGTAATCTGAAAAGCGCACAATCTCCCGAAAATAAAACCCTGATGATCTATATTGGATCTGCCATATCCGGTAAATGAAACCCAAGTTGTAACCCTGATATCCTCTGTCTGTGCATACATGTCATGCATCTGATTTATGAATATGAATTTAAACCACGAGCCAGATAGGAGAATCGGTTGGTCAAATTTTAGGGTGCAACAGTGATGTCTCAACAGTCAGGTTATCTCTCACCTGCACATCATCTAATTGGACTACGTGAGACGGATCCGCAATGTATTTCCTCAACTGAGATACATGGAATACGTCATGAAGATTAGCAAGCGACGATGGTAAAGCCACACGATAGGCCACTTCTCCTATCCTCTGCAAAATCTGATAAGGACCAATGAAACGCGACGACAACTTGCGCGACTTTAATGCCCTACCAACACCTGTCATCGGAGTGACTCGAAGAAACACATGATCTCCCTCTTGAAATTCAAGTGCCTTCCTCCTCTTGTCATAATAACTCTTCTGACGACTCTGAGCAACTCTCATATTCTCTTGAATCATCTTGATCTTATCAGTAGTCTGTTGAACTAACTCGGGTCCAACAACAGAACTCTCTCCGGACTCAAACCAACACAACGGTGTCCTACACCGCCTACCATACAACGCCTCAAATGGTGCCATACCGATACTCGAATGAAAACTGTTGTTGTAGGTAAACTCAACCAAAGGCAAGTAGCTATCCCAAGCTCCTCCTTTTTCCAATACACAAGCTCTCAAAAGATCTTCAAGCGACTGAATCGTCCTCTCCGTCTGACCATCTGTCTGAGGATGATAAGCTGAACTCAAACGCAACTTAGTACCCAAAGAACTTTGCAAGCTCTCCCAAAATCTCGAAGTGAACCTCGGATCTCTATCCGAAACAATACTCGACGGAATACCATGCAAACACACAATCCTCTCAATATACAATTTAGCCCACTTCTCCAACTGGTAATCCACACGCATAGGGATAAAGTGAGCAGATTTAGTCAATCTATCCACAATAACCCAAATAGCCTCAAAATTACTCGGCGTCCTCGGCAAACCCGATACAAAATCCATGGAGATACTATCCCACTTCCACTCAGGAATAAACAACGGCTTCATCAAACCCGATGGCTTCTGATGCTCAATCTTTGACTTCTGGCAAGTCAAACAAGAATACACAAATTCCGCAATATCCTTCTTCATACTAGGCCACCAAAACACTTTCCTCAAATCCTGATACATCTTAGTAGCACCTAGATGAATACTCAATCCGCTACGATGTCCTTCCTCAAGGATACTCTTTTTAAGCTCCACAACATTCGGAACACAAAATCGATCCCGACATCTCATAATCCCATTCTCATCAATCCGAAAATCACCACCTTGGCCTTGGTTGATTAAAGTCAACCGATCAACTAAACTCAAATCCGATTTCTGTCCTTCTCGAATTTCATCCAAAATACCACTTGTAAGCTTTAACATACCCAACTTAAATCCAAAAGAAGTTCTCTCACATACTAAACTCAAATCCCGAAATTGCTTGACCAATTCCAACTCTTTCACCATCAACGCCGACATATGCAATGATTTCCGACTCAATGCATCCGCTACTACATTTGCTTTACCCGGATGGTAATTCAAACCAAAATCATAATCCTTTAAAAGTTCAAGCCATCTTCTTTGTATTGCATTCAATTCCTTTTGATCAAAAAGATATTTCAAACTCTTGTGGTCACTAAACACTTCAAATCTTGCACCAAACAGATAATGCCTCCAAAGTTTCAACACGAACACAACGGCGGCCAACTCTAAGTCATGCGTCGGATAATTCTTCTCATGCACTTTGAGTTGCCTCGAAGCATAAGCCATAACTTGATTATTCTGCATCAACACACCTCCCAAGCCCATTAAAGAAGCATCACAATACACAACGAACAGTTCTTCCGGATTTGGCAAAATCAAAACAGGGGCTGTCGTCAACCTTCACTTAAGTTCTTGGAAACTCGCTTCACACTTGGCATCCCAAACAAAAGCTTGACCCTTCCTAGTCAACTGCGTCAACGGCAACGATAACTTAGCGAATCCTTCAATAAACTTCCGATAATAACCGGCTAAACCAAGGAAACTTCTAATCTCAAAAACTGAATTCGGAGTCTCCCATTGCGATACCGCTTCAACCTTCGACGGATCAACTGCAATACCATTACTTGAAATTACATGACCAAGGAAACTAACTTCCTTCAACCAAAACTCACACTTAGAAAGCTTTGCAAACAACTGCTTCTCTCTCAACACAGATAACACAATCTTCAGATGCTCGACATGCTCTTCTTCGCTCTTCGAATAAACCAAGATGTCGTCGATAAACACAACCACAAACTTATCCAAATAAGGATGGAAAATCCTATTCATGTACTCCATAAATACACCTGGTGCATTAGTCACGCCAAATGGCATTACAGAATACTCATAGTGTCCATACCTCGTTCTAAAAGCAGTCTTCTGAATATCCTCAGCTTTCACGCGAATCTGATGATACCCAGATCTCAAATCAATCTTGCTGAACACACTTGAACCAACCAACTGATCCATCAGATCATCAATCCTCGGGAGTGGATACTTGTTCTTAATAGTCACCTTGTTCAACTGTTTGTAATCCACACAGAGCCTCATAGAACCCTCTTTCTTCTTAACCAACAACACCGGTGCACCCCACGGCGACACACTCGGACGAATAAACCTCTTTTCAAGCAAATCCTCAAGTTGACTCTTCAACTCTTTCAATTCTGATGCCGACATACGATAAGGAGCCATCGATATCGGACTAGTTCCAGGAATCAAATTTATTGAAAACTCCACTTCTCGCTCCGGTGGTAAATCCTTTATCTCTTCAGGGAAAACTTCCGGAAAATCTCTAACAATTGGTAAAGCACCAATCTCTTCACTTCCACCAATTCTCAAATTTGCCATAAGCATAAATACCTTAGCTCCATCTTGCACTGATTCTTTCACTTGTCTCACTGTCATAAACAAATCTCTTGCAACGTCCGATTCTGGAAAAATAACCGTCTTGTCAAAACATTTAATATATACCCGGTTGAATTCCAACCAATTCATCCCAAGGATGACATCGAGTTGGTCTAGGTGAAGACACACTAAATCAATTCCAAAATCTTTACCGAAGATACTCAACGGACAATTCAAACAAACATACGGTGTAGTTACCGAACCCATAGCAGGAGTATCAATAACCATACCGCCACCAATCACAGACAACTCAAGATTCAAACTTCTAACACAATCCAAAGAAATAAAAGAATGTGTAGCTCCGGTATCAATTATAGCGATCAAAGGTGTACCATTAATGAAGCACGTACCTCTGATCAAGCGATCGTCACTAGCAGTCTCAGATCCAAATAGAGCGAACACTTTTCCTCTCCCTTGTTTCTTCTTCGGCTTATCGCATTTGGTACTAATGTGTCCTTGCTCTCCGCAGTTGTAGCAAGTCACATTTGCACCGCTTCTGCATTCAAGAGCTTTGTGGCCTGGCTTGCCACACTTAAAACACTTCTGTTCCACACTCTTGCACTCAGGAGCACGATGTCCCGCTTCACCACAATTGTAACATCTCACTGGAGTAGAAACTCCCCCACTTGGCTTCTTACCGAAACCAACCCTTTGTTTCCCCTTATCAGCAGGAGTCATGTAAGGTTTCCCTCGGAAGTGGCCCTTTCCTTTCTTATCACTTAGGCTCTTGTAGTGGCTAGATCGAGCCCTACTATCCTCATCGTAAATCCTACTCTTGTTTACCAACTCCGAAAATCGCTGGATTTCCTGGTAACCAATAGCTTGCTTGATCTCAGGTCTCAATCCATTCACAAATTTGAGACACTTAGATCTCTCGGCATTAACAGTGTTGTAGTGAGGACAAAACTTGACCAACTCCTCAAATTTTGCCGCATACTCAGCTACCGTTGAATTACCTTGCTTCGGCTCAAGGAATTCAATCTCTTTCTTTCCGTGCACATCTTCTGGAAAATACTTCTCCATAAATGTCTCTCTAAAAAGATCCCAGGTGATCACAATATCATCCTCTTCAAATCTTTGGCGAGTATTACCCCACCAGTCTTCGGCTTCCTCTTCGAGCATGTGAGTCCCAAACTGCACCTTTTGTACATCTGAGCAATTCATAACCCGAAAAATCTTCTCGATAGCTTTCAACCAAATTTGTGCTTTGTCAGGCTCGTGGGTTCCCTTGAACATCAGGGGATTATTCCTTTGGAACCTTCCCAAAGCATGGAATTCATCATCAGCATTATTCCCCACATTCACATTGGCCAGAGGATTCTGCCCAATCGCTCCCGCCAACCTTGTCAAAGCTTCTGGGATCGCTTCATCGTTCCTCCCTGCAACCATCTTACTAATTCCAACAACAGAACCACGTAAGAACAACCAATATTGATGATGCAACACACGCATATCAATAACACACAGGGAAAAACACTCTAACAACTTGGCCGGACGGACCGACCTGCTCTGATACCACTATTGTAACACCCCCTTCTATACCCCTAAATAAATGCATATACAAATTTATCAGAGTGAAAATTTTAGAATAAGGTATAAAGGAAGAATGTCACAATTTCACCAATGAAACACTTTAACATTTGCTCCATAAAATATGTAACATTTTCATGGTTTAGAAATCACATTTCAACATTTAAATTTAAGCGGAAGATAAAATCATTTAATCATTTCCAAAATATTAATTCACATACAGATAAAATATCCAGATTGATACATCATGTCAGGTAATTACAAAACCACATCAGTTGATACATCACAATGTATCACAAAAGAATAACTATACTAGTCTAACTACCCGGTGTTACATATCAGAGCAGCCGACTCAAAAGAATGAAGATAACTTCACAAAAAAACTCCAGCATCCTAATCTGCAATGCCTCGTAGAGCATTATAAAACAGCAGAAGGGTGAGAAATATAACCATAATAATCAAAGCATAAGATTATATATATATATATAGGTAATCATATAACTCAACTGCATATTTCTCACCACAATTCACCCTCTTAGTCATATATATTTACCACACATATATAGACAACATGAATATTCACAAAGCATTCCCACATCATGCATACACTCACATTTCCACAATCTTATCATTCACACATAAGCATCTCTTCATGCATATGTCATATATCAATGTGACTCAACAACTCAATGCAACTCATGCAATGCGGTACCGACTCTCGTTATCATTTTTCAGTTTTTACATTAAACCGGGTCCACTCTTCTAGACCGATAACCCGTTATCATTTTTCGGTTTTTACATTAAACCGGGTCCACTCTTCTAGACCGATAACAACAAAGGCCCGTCCTCTAAGCCTTCAAACCCACTCTTCTAGGTTTGGGACAAGTCACTAGTCTCCACGAAACTAGCAAGCATTGCCTCTTGACTAAATGATGCATATGCAATTGAAAATCAAATGCACTTAAGACCGACATCTTAATCTCATGCATTCCAATAATTCATCTCTTCAAGAATTACAACATGATTGCACACACAACATATTCATAACAATTCAAGGTATTCACATTAATACCATTAACGTAATTCACAAGTCATGTACATATATCCACAATGTTCTCATGCATACTTATCACACAATTGCATACAACATTAGGCATTTACAATTTATCAGACAATGCACATAACCTCTATTATGTTCTCATGCATTTCCAATCAATACAAACAATATACACATCTCAAAACCTAGGATTCACGCCCGAAGGCTACCCACAGCATATCACAATAGTACATAAACTATGCGATTAATCAGGCAATAAACCATAGTCGAACCACACAATCAGCCTATGGATAAATCTCAAATAAAACATCAACCTGTCATACTCGCTACTCCTTCGCTAAGCGAACTCCTAGCGAGTATTCGCTACTTGTTCGCCTAGCGAACGTGCTAGCGAATCTCAACAGAAGTTACTGACTTCATTCGCTACCTGCTCGCTACAGCGAGCTTCCCAGCGAATTGTTCGCTATCTCTTCGCTACACTTTCGCTACCAGCGAGCACACCAAAATCCATTCTGTCCAAGTCTGGGACCATTCTCTACTTGTTCGCTAAGCGAGCTTCTAGCGAGCATTCGCGACCTGCTCGCCTAGCGAGCTGCTAGCGAGTGTCTGCGTATTTTGTTTTTCACTTACTGTTATCCAACTCAACCAACTCCAAAAACTCCAATCTCACCAATCCAATTCCAATACTCTTAGTCTAACATTTCTAGACTATTCTACATCATCTATTTCAGATTTTAACCGATTAAATTGAGTTCTACCGATTATTCCAACTTTTGCCCTAAATGGAAAAGGATGGAAACTACACCAAAACCTCAACCCAACATATATAACATCATGCAATGATCAAATAGAAACATTTCTCACCCTTACCTCGATTAATCGGAGCTTTGATGTTGGTTCTTGATGATTTTCCACTTTCCTCTTCTTCTCCTCTCTTTCTCTTCTTCTTTCTTTCCAAATGTTTCTCTCTAACTTTCTTTTCTTTTCCTTCTCTATTATATATTTCCTTTATTTTCCTTCCTTCCAATTTCCTTCTCAATTCTCTATTAATTCCAATTAATAAAAATTAATTTCCAACATTAATAAAAATCTCACTAAATCAATTAATTACTATAATTAATTATTTAATGAAATTCGGGCTGTTACAAAAAGGATATGCACGACAATATTTAACTGTTGTCATTTCCAATTTATGTCAGTTCCAACCAGTCGTGAAATAGAGTTCACGACAGTTTTAAACCGTCACAATAAACAATGAAAATAAAAATCAAAAGGCTAGTAACGACGGTCTTTAACCGACGCTATCTCCAGTTTAGGTCAGTTCAAGCCCGTCGTGAAATATAATGACGGTTGTGTGTGACATTTTTTTCAACCGTCGCTGAACAGCCTGGGGACACACGTTTCTGCGACGGTACTACAACCGTCATAGAATGTAATTAGTGGTGGTTTTAACCGTCGTAACCTGCCAAAATAACCGTCGCAATCCATCGTTTTTCTTGTAGTGAGCTCTTTCGTGAAATTTATTATTTATAGGTGTGTTGATTTTAATCATTCACTATACTGTTGTACCTTAAATTATCCCTTACACTCAATTAGGTTGAATCCATTGCAATGTTTTTTTAGTTTGAGAAAGTTAGTCAATGTCAAAATATGTGTGCCTTGAATCATAATTTAGAAGCTTTAAAACAACATATTTTTAAAGCTTGATTCGAATCACACCTTTGGCTTATTTAAGTTAAGAATTAAATTGAATTTTTGAAATTGGCGTTGTAAAGATGACTCGAATCAAGGATGTGTTTGATTTGAATCAACAACCTCCCTTATGCAAATCATGATTTGAATTATGACTAATTAAATTCTTTTAAACATCATCTATAGTTGTATGATTTAAATCATATAATTTCTTGATTTGAATCACATGATCTAAATCATCACCTGAATCAAACAAGATATTTCTAGAATTTATCACCTTGATTAAATTCATTCTTTCATCTGATTCAAATCATAGTTGTATGATTTGACTTGAATCAATTTCTCAATTTATCATCTATTTTGTGTCTTACCTCTAGCATTTATACTAACCATTTTTTTTCGTTCTTGAGTAGTGGTAGTTGAAAATAAAAATAATTAAAATAATAAGAGAAACCATATTTTGATATATCTAGAAAAACTGTGAGTGTTCTTTCTTTCACACCTTTTCTCTCAAGTCAAGCATATAGAAAAATTCATAATGTGTTGATTGAGTTAGTCTTGTTTAGGAGTTTTGTAATATTCATTAGATCAACAATAATCTTCAATCTCAGGCCAATAAATTCCATTACTGTGGTAATTAACTCTAAAGATTAAGTATTAGGGGTATATGCAAGGTACATTATATAATCTATTTTTTTTTGTGCGTATTAGATTAAACATTCCATTTCGTGATTATGGTGTTTAGAGACTGAATTCCAACAAAGAAAAATATAATGTTCTTTTCCATTTAAGACTTTGATATAACCAAGTAAATGTTTAAGTTGGGAGTTTTCGATCTTTCAGTAGAACAAACGCCAGGACAAGGTTCTTTCGATATGTTTAGGTGAAGCCTCTTGTGGAACATGGCTTGGAGTAGAACTTTGGGTATAGCAAGAAAATTATCACAAGATCAAGTGAAGATCTTGTGAGTTCCTTGGTTTTAGTGTTTTGCCTCAACAGAAGGGAAATCTAGATTTAGGCATGTGTTTGCCTAGTATTTTGGATTTAAGTGTTCATTAATATCTTGATTATTCATTGTAACAAAAATCTTGTATATTAATTTTCAAAATAGTGCAAAACCTAATGAATTTTCAGTGGTTCGCCATTGAAGAATAGACTAAGCTCAAAGTGAGGACAAATGTGTTGAACCAGTATAAACCTGATGTACAATTTCAGTGGATGACATAGGTTTTATCACTTTCTAGAATCACATGTTAATAGGTTTTTTATCACCTTATATCCAATTATTATGTAAGCTTAGGATTGTGATAGATCTAGTCATTTGAATCTTATTTCTAAGAATTATGACTCTATAAATTCTTAATATTAGATTAACTGTTTGATTAATCAAACTCAATTTGAACCATGTGTGTAAATTGAATTATTTTAATTGATGCATTTCTTGTTTAAGCAACTTCATCGTTCTCATTCATTATAACCTTTGATAATATGAGACATCTGTAAATTAATTCAAATGTATCTTTTATAAAATTCCGCTCTCTTTTGCTTTAATTTGTAATATTCGTTTTTGCTTGTAAAACTCTGATTTTTGAAGAAAATATTTATTAAATGGTTAGAAAAGAGGTATACTTGATCCCCCCCCTCTCTAGACCATTTTATACTTATATTCTCCCCCAAAATCCTTGTCCACTATTTGCATAACACTTCCCTTAAACAATAGTGAGAGGCGCATCCCTTTTGCACCCAACTAGTTCCAATGATGTCAAATTTATGTAGAACATGATTAAGTTGGATAAATGAAAAGACTTGCTTGAAACAAGAGTAATCCTCATAGAAGATGTGAAGGAATTCCAAATGACTATCCTCACCCACTCACCAATCTCTGGACATCTTTAGAAGCGCATGAAAGACTCATAGTGACACTACTAAAGAAAAATGTGGACCTCTTCTCTTGAAAACCATCCAACATGTCTGACAAAGACATTACTATAAAAAGTACTTTTCACCATGATTGACATACATATTTTGTAAGAACAAGATTTGGTTCTACATTTGGCCTTTAAGCTTTTATGATAACTGCACAAGTTATCTAAAAGAACAATTTTGTATGGTATGGTTTCTGTCTAGTGTGTGGTTGTTGTCAATATGATTCTGACTCTGATAAAAAGACGTTTGACGTCCTCATACTCTGTTATCAACACCCTTCAAGAAAAAGATATGTATGTACAAGATAAAGTTAAGATTCAGAAATACTTCTAATGCAACGGTTTTAAGAAACGTTAGTAACAAGGTTTCTGATTGATAATTTATAAGTAAGCCTAGAAGGCTTTACAAGAAGTGTGCTTTACATTGATACAATTATAAAGATTTTGAAGATATTGTTATGGTGAACAAAGCTCTAAAGATTCTGAAGACACAATTTACAAAGATAAAGTCCTGAAGAGTTTCTGAACACAAGGTTTTGAATGAACAAAGTTTTGAATACTCTGGAAAAAAAGAACATGCTTAATGAAATCTGAAGACAAGGTTCTGTAGGAACAGGTTCTAAAGACTCTGAAAATAATGCTTATAAAAGAACGAGTGCTGAAGATTCTCAAGATAGATTCTGCTGAACAAAGATCTTGGAATTCTGAAGATTGAGTTTCTGAAGATTACACAAAGAAAGACTCTTCTATAACACGCTTCATCAAGTTAATATCTCAAGCCTCTAAAGATGCTAGAAGATTGAATATAAGAATGGTTTTTAGGCTAAATATAATAATACTAAAACTCTGTTACCTCTACCTCGAAAAGGTGGCGTAGGAGCAGCGTTTTATACAATGATGGTGACCATTCCTTCACTTAAAAGTTGGGATATTTCTATTGGAACATGTTTCTAAGAATACCCTTCAACGGATCTATACTCTCAAGCTCTATAAATTGAAGATCAAAAAGCTTAAAGAAAGAAGTGGGTTGCTGGCTGCAGGTAATAGCACGCTGCTACAGAAAACTGCCAAAGTGTTGAAGAAAATGCTACAAGCTGAAGCCTAAATGAAGAATACTCAATGAAGATGAAGCTGAAGAAAAATTGAAGTGCGTACAACGATGCAACATGATGAAGCCATGTCAAACAAGTCAACTGAAACATCAATAAGTGAAGCATAGTAACTTAGTTTATTTTGATGGTTAAACTGGAAGAAGTATTATTCACTCAAGAAGAAGTTAACCAAAAGAAGCTAAAAGTTCATGATAAGAAGCCTTAGTGCTCATCAAGAAAGCTTCTAAGCAATAAATAAGTAATGTTTTATAATCTCTCAGAGATTCATTCTTTAGATAGCTTTCTGTATTAGAAGGCAAGGAGTTATTGCTCATATCTTACTTAGAAACATTTAGTTGTTTGTGTATTTCATCTGTGTAATCAGCTTGTAAGAAGCATACTAGTGTACAAGAAAATCCTTGAAAAAGGTATTGTTCCTTGAGTGGTCGAGTGAAGACCAGAAAGCTTGAGATGACTAAGTGTGTTTATAAAAACTTAGTGGATGTTGTTCCTTGAGTGGTCGAGTGATGACCATGATGCTTGAGAGGGCCAGGTCGTTGTTGAATGACTTAGAGGTTGATTTCTTGAGAGGTGAATGAATGCTAGGATTCTAAAGAAGACAATAGAGGGTATCCATTGTGGTTGTAATCATGTTTTTGATTAATGGATTAAGTTCTTGTGATAAGGCGAAATCACCTTGAGGGGTGGACTTGAGTAACTTCGTTAGTGAACCAGGATAAATATAATTGTATCATTAATTTTTATTATCATTGTTACATGTATTATTATAATTCCGCAAAAGGGGATAAAATGTGAAACTCAATTAAAATCCCCCCTTTCTTGTGTTTCTCAACCTTTAATTGGTATCAGAGCTCTAGTTCTACGATTGATGTTTATCAAACACTTAACTGTGTCAGATAAAGATTCAAATGAGCTTTGAGAAATGCTCTGGTTTATATCCTCCATCATCTACAGTTTCAGTCTCACATAGTGATAAAAAGATTGAGTACTGAAATGAAAAACCAAAAGGGTTCATTTTGGATTATGTCACTGATTCATAGAGTTGGTTTCTATTAACAACATAACCTTCGGTTATGGCGCTTGCAAGAAGATTTAAAACAAGAAGAAGAACCAACTAGTAAAAGGATAATAGACTCGTCAGATTAGTAGAAAAATCTGATTAAATCTATTCTTGGAATACATTAGTTGAGAACTATGTACCTCCTTAGGTGATGCCTAGACAAGGCTTAAGAAGAATAATCTAGAAGAGATCAACAAAGAATCATCAAGCAAGAAATATTGTTTGTTGAAAATTAATTCTTTTTTAGTATGGGATGTTTTCAACAAACAGACTCGGTCTACCGTTGACTTTTCAGTATTGCTCATTAGGAACTCTTTCATGTAAAGAAGAGAAAATGCTCATGTCATGATTCTGAAGCATAAAGACTTCAAGATGAAGTATGCTGAAGATGTTAAAAATCTTGTCATCAAGATTTTGAATCATGACTGCAGAACTTAAGATTCTGAATGAACTAAGATCCTGAATGGCATTTACGAAGCTGGATAGTGTGTTACATATGACAAATGTTGCAAGAACTAATCATGGTGAAATATTTTGTTTTTTTTTAATATATATATTTTATGATTTTACAGAATTCTCATTTTTTAACCTCCAATTTTGTGAATCAAAAATAAACTAGAAAGAGTACAAAATATATTTTAAAATCAAAATCATATCGGTAACTATTATGAACTAAAAATATGTATTACATCAAAACTAAAATGGCACCAAGATATTTTGGACTACATTCGTATTTTGAAAGAACTAAGATCCATATCGTGATTGAACGTCTTTTAGTGTCTTGTCTCTAAATACCTATAATTTTAAATAATAATACTTGTTAGTATATAATAATTAGAAATTATAACATAAAATAAAGTATAATTTAAGCAATGAAAAATATTTACTTGTTGATTTTCCCATACGCCTTCTTCATGATCATAACCAATAGCATGCACATCATCTATTTCAACTTCTTCATATAAAGTAGGCACATGTGTTACATAAGAATGAGTCTCCAAAATATCAAAATTTGAGTCGTGATTTTCATCACTATGAGGAATGTGTTTTCGTTGGAGAACAATTGACCATCTTTTGTCAATAGGGTCAGTAACATAAAACACATATAAGTTCCCTTGCCAAAGTCAACCAGTGTGAATCCTAACTCATCTGTTTGTATACTAGTGTTATTGTCAATCCACATGAATTCAAATAAAGACGCTTTGAATAAAATATCATCAATATCCCAAATCTCCCCAATGACCCCATAGTAAGCTCTAGATGCTATTATGGGATTCTTATCTTTTGAACTAGAGAAGTACATAGATTTGGCCTCAACTATAACACTACTATCTTGCATTGTACTACAATCATCTTTTGATTTTGTATAAAAGGAAAACTTACTGATGTCGTATGTAGTCCAAGTTACTAAATTAAATTTAGGCATGTATGACATCTCTTAAGCTGTCTCTGATGCATTACCATCATTTGAAATTATTTCATTAAATCGACTTTATGAAATTCTTGTTATGTTCTTCTAACAACCACTTGTCACTCATTCAGGTATATTTTTCCTTAGTAAGTATTTTGTGAGCATATAAATAATATTGAATTTCATCATCATCATTATTCAATATATACAAATGTGCTTGAAGAATTGTATCATAATCCATTGACTTAACATTTAAACCAACAATACCTCTACCTTGATATATGTGATCATGACGAGACTTTGAAATTCGTATAGACCCTGCTTCTAACAAATAGTATGAAAATGACTCAATAGCCTCTTTTGTGATGTACCTTTCAACGATCGAAGCTTTCAGTCAATGATGATTCTCCGTATATCCTTTAAAGATCTTCATGTACAGCTCTATTGGATACATCAACCTTATATAAACTGGACCATAAAATCTTATTTCTCTAACTATATAAACAATAAAGTGAACCATAATGTCAAAAATGGTGGAGAAAAATATATCTCTAATTGTCACAAGATTATTACTGCCTTATTTTTCAATTCATCTAATTTTTTGAAATCAAGTACTTTATTAAATATAACATTAAAGAATAAACATAATCTGGTTATAGTTACCCTTACAGTTTTTTAGAAAGATGCCACATATAGCCACTGATATAAGTTGTTATATCAAGACATGACAATCATGAGATTTTAAGCAAGTTAACTTGAGATCTTTCATTAATCTAAATATATATCAAAATCTTGTAAAATCATTTAACAATACAACATTACAACAACATTCTCAATACAACAACTTACTAAATCACTTTTCAATAATATAGAAAAATAATATATACCATAATACAATAATATGACAACAACATTGTCAATAACATGTTAACAATCTCAATACAACACCACAATAAAATGAAATAACTATACCAAACAATATATGACATTCTCGACAACACAAAAACAATCTCAATCTCGTTCAATTACAACAACATATAACATTAAACAACAACGAAAAACTATAACTATCTCAACAAATAACAAAAACCTAAAACTCAATTTGAATGGTGATGAAATAGTTAACGTATCGTAAGTGTGAAGAAGAAAAAGACGCCAAGAAATGATTTTTTTTGTACACTTCTTGATGTTTTATCTTCCCCCTCCTTGATTCGATTTTAAAATGATGGAATTTGCTTGGCCTTTGTTATCACTTTCTTCTGTTCATTTGCTAGGACACTTGTGTTATGAAGGATGTAAACTAAAACATATTATGCTTTAATTTTAGAGAAACACTTTTTACCACAGTTTACAAAAACAACGGTATTGTTATATTATACATATTACCATGGTTTCTCTTCACAACTAAGGTGAAATTATTTAGGGGCTTGTTTATAAAATAAACAAACGTGTCATTCACCTTGTGAGATATTCGATCGAACTCTAGTATGATCGAAGGGTAGCTTCTTGGTTCGACAGTTCAAAAGAATCTTAGCATGTCGTCGAAACCTGTTCACATACCATAGTCAAAGTATGATAGGAGTAATAGCATGTCGAATTGCACTTTGGTTGTTAGCCCAATTGTTTAAGTTAGCTTGTTCCCTAAGTTAGCTTGTGTAATGAGCCTGTGTGTAAAAGCCCATTAGGTTAATATATTAGTTTTCATATAAATGGCATGTTAGTCTCCCATCTTTTGGTTGTGGTGCTAATCCTAATTAGGGTGAGAGAGGTTATTTGCTACTCTGTAACACTTAAAATCTTGTTTCTAAGAGAATGTAAAGAATAACGATTTATAAGTCTATAAATAGACTAGTTCTCTGAGGTTGTTGAGAGAGGTTAATTGTTGATACTCACTTGTAATCTTTGAACCCTTATTGAGTAAGTGAATAGTAAAATAGTTTTAACCAAATCTTATTCTTCTTTTTTCTTCTTCTTTATCTTTTGTACACTACAACAAAAATGACTTTAGGCAACGGAGGAATAGACAACGACTGTAAAACCGTCCCTATAAGTAACATAGGCTACGCATTTTTACATGTTGACGTTTTTTTTTAAAACTGTCCCTTATTTATTATATGCTACGGTTTTGAAAATGTGGTTAGGCTACGGTTATTGCACGTCTGATAAACTGCGCTCTAAAGGAATAGGCAACAACCGTTTATTCCACGTCTGATAAACCTCCCCCTAAAGCCTTAGGCTACGGTTATTGCACTTTAGGTTGCGGTTTTGAGTTGTTGCCAAAAGTCATTTTCGTTGTAGTGGTAAAAACTAATAGAGTTTCTTGTCTTTGTTCAAGAAACTCAATCTTTTTCTTATACTTTGATTTATTCTTAATGACATCAATTCACAATACACCTTTTTATTAAACCTAACTCATTTTGGTTTCAACCTTCATGTTACATTCTTCAAAAGTTAATACAGTATATTGAAAAGCTCCGTTTATAGATTAATGTTAAGATTCACTTTATCAAGTAAACAATATATTTGAATCTTAACATTGATCTTTAATGCCAAAATTTTTAAAGAATAGTTAAAATGAATGAAAATATTGCACACAAAGCATATCTGAGGTTATAAAAATTGTGAATGTCTGTAACATTGTGTTAATCTTAAGACTAAACTCTATGTGAGATTGTGAAAACTAAAGTCTCTGAGATTGAAAAAATGAATGTCACATTTCACTATGGTTGGTAGAAATGGCTGGGGTGAAAAGTATTTAAATTTTAATGTAAATATTTAAATTAAGAGGGCACACCCTTTTTTGTAACGAAAAAAATAAAAAATTGTTGGTTCTAAGATTTGAAGCGTGTAATCCTTAACTTATACCCACGGACCGCAGTAAAAAGTGTTTTAATAAATAAATAAAAAAGAAGACGTTTTAATAAGAGTTATTATTTCGATTAGTTAAGTGATTGAAATAATAAAATGTTATAAAATATATATTTTATAATAGTGAGAGAAAAGTGTGATAGGCCATGAGTTAGCCATCACATGGAATTGCTCATGTTCCAAAGGAAGCCAAAATAAGAGATGAAAGAAGAAAAAAAAAAAAAGAGGAGGAAGCCTGCAAGGTAAGAAAGACCAATTTTATCAAAGAAAACATGCATCAATTGTGGTTAAAAAAATTTGTTTTGGTAAAAAAAGAAAATGAAAAATGGATAAGTTTTGTCGACTTCAACCTTAACATGGCATGTCCAAAGAACCCGTATACTCAAACTACATTCCAAGAGTCAATGCATATTAATTTAGTTGGTAATAAATTGACTCACACCAAAATGTTGCTTCAATTTGTATTGTTGGTATGAGAATATTTTTTATAGATAATAAGTAAGTTTTTCTATAAACTCTTCTTGAGCCCCGGAGACTTGTTCCGACCCTAGTGAATTCCGAGTCCAACTCACCTAAACATTTCTATCAAGAAAAAACCTACTCCAAGGTAGTGTTGAATACTTTAAAAGTAAGATAGTGAGACTATACCACCAATTTAAAACAATATAAATTTTTCTACCGATCCAAGAACATGACAATTTTATTTTATTCACTAATTTCGACATATTGCAGCCTTCTCATCAAAGAGAATCAAAGAGAATGTGATTCCGTGACATATTTCAAGAAGTAACTAGCCACACTAAATGACCATACTTTCCAAATACATGTAAACTAAATTCTAATATAACTGAGAAGTTAAAAGAAACCTACATTTAAAACCCTAAAAATCTGCCAACAATTTTCCTTATACTGTGGAAGTGCTTACTTCCAAGATTCTGATATAAAAGTATCAATACAATGTTATCATTTAGATGATAGCTAGGTTTGAGAATATTATGAAACAAATCACTAGTTTTAGAATTCACCATTACAGTTTATCATATGAATGATGAGAGCATAAATAAGGAAACATATTCAATATAGAATGAGACATTTTTCCTTACACTTATTTTCATTTTCATAATCAGATCAGAGAGGTTAATTAGTCCTCAACTTCGGAGAAATCGCCTTTTTCTTGTTTCTGGAAGTCCAATGAATAATTCAGTCTCCACGTCTGATATTGGACTACTTTGATCTGCATAAGCTTCAACCTCAACTACATTTTCTCTATCATCCTTTTTTGCTTGCTGTGATGAATAACTATCATACTGCATAAGAATTAGGTTTTTCATTATTCCATAATAACCTAAAGATTTATAAAACTAAGGGAGGAGATTTCGAATTTGTTATCGAATATTTCCATTAGATAGGACTAGAATTAATTCCAAATATAGAGTGAACTCACCTTCTCAGAGAGCCTGGTATTTTCGGCAACTAGGGTTTTTTCCTGAATTGTATTCAAAATAATTGTCAGTATTTTTTTTGATGCATGCATGAATTCAGAATGATACGCTTATAAAAAAAAATCATATTAAATATATATAGACAGTTTACCTTTTCTTTTAACTGGTCAATTTGTTCCTTGAAAACCTCAGTCTGAAAAATAGAAAGCTCATACGTAAAATAATTCTATAAATTTTAAAATTTTATAAGCTTTTCGATCAATCTAACCTTTTTAACTCGAATTTTGCTTATACTCCTCTCCAACTGTTGCTCTATCCTTTGTAGTTCATCAATGGAACAACTCCCTAAACCTTCTCCAAAGAATTTTCTGCAAATGCGACATGTTTTCATCTTAGACATTGAATATTGTAAGAATACTTGCTAACATGAATAGAAATTGAAGGTGTTTAACCGTTTTGAAGTCTCAAGAAGATCAATCTTTTTCATCATCTTTTCTGCTTCTTCCTTCAAACGCTGTAATAGATAAGGCAATTTCATTCAAACTTTGAGTCTCTAATTAGGTTGAAATTTAGAGCCTAGAAAAATGAAACAAGTAAAAAAATAAAAACTAATTGAACTCCAAATAATGTCCATTAATCATATTAACCAAAGTGAATCTGTTAATAATGGCATACGACTTTGAACATTCATTACGGGGAATCACATACATTTCAGCATCTATTAAATCTTATTTTCTTTCAATCAAGCATCTACAACATCAACCATTAAAACGTATTTAGACAGTAACATTAAGAGATATATGAAATTAAGTTAACCTGAGTTTTTTCAGCAAATTCAGATGTTGTTGTAGTATTATGAATCCTTGTACGACTGCGGTATCGTTCGATTGTTTCTAAAATGCTGTAATTGTAAAGCTATTGTTACTGATGAATTCAGGGTCCAAATATAAAAGTACGCACTTGCTAAATGATAGAAATTGAGAAAACACACAAGGATACATGTCAGAAAATGAAAATGAAAATGTAGAAGTGCATGATTAAAAAAGAGCAGAATTATCATAGTCAATAGAATCATTAGGCATATAATCTGTATCCCTGCAAGATAAAATACAGATAATGTTTAGTGTTAAACTTTAAACCTAGGAATATGCATAATTTTGCCATTGAATCATGTTTTCTGCGTACTATTTCAAGGCAAATTAAGACAAAGTATAGAGAACCAACGATATTTAAATAAAGAAGAGTGGAAGTTTGTGATAAAACATTTCAAAATAACAAACATATTTCTTATTATATTTAATATAAGAAAAAAAAAGTACATAAATGAACAAGCTCTTTATTGGAGGGGTGCTCTAATCTAGAGTGTTAAATGTATAATTTTTTTTATTGTATTTGTTGATGGTATGCATAGAAGGAGTTAAAGTGATATTTGGATCGAACTCTAGACTCGATAAGGTTAGTTTTATGGTTCGACAGTAGTCGAAGATGTGCATGTCGTAGTCGAAATTTGTTCTTGTATGCAAATGTATATGTTAGCATATTTAAGTTAGCATATTAAATTGAGACAGTCTGTTAGGCTAATTGTTTAATTTGTTAGTTGAAAGTTAGAATTTATTTTTTGTATAAATAGCAAACTAGTTCTCATTTCTCCATCAATCCATAATAATTCTAATTAGAGGGAGAAAATGATGTGGTTGAAATTCATTTGTAAATATTGTTCCGTAATGTGTAATTGAATCAAGAATCCAGTTTTTAACCACTTTGATCGTTCTTTCTCCTCTCTTCTCTCTTTTCCTTTACCTTGTGGTTTTCTTGTTAATCAAGAAATCAACCATACTCTATTGTCTTGGGCATCATTTCACAACAAAATATGAGATTGAGAAATTCACCGGATTGAATTATTTCTGCTTATGACGCTTGAAGATGCAACTCCCACTGGTTCAGTAGGTTTTGCTAGAAGCGTTGAAAGGATCGAAGAAGATGGATGCTACCCTAACGGAGAAGGAAAAGACGATGATGATCGAGAAACTCTATAGTGCCATCATATTGAGCCTTGGTGATAGATTCTCCGACAAGTCTTAAAGGAAAAGACGACAACGGGTGTGTGGAGCTAACTCGAGGGTTTGTATATGACCAAATCCTTGGCCAATCGTCTCTACCTGAAACAAACTCTATATTCATTTAAGACGAGTGAAGACAAAGACTTGACTGAGCAGCTGGATATGTTCATCAAGTTGATTCTTGATCTTAAGAATATCGAGGTCAAGATTGATGATGAAGATCAAGCGTTGTTGTTGTTGTTGTGTGCTTTACCAGTCTCATGCTCATTTCAAAGAAACTCTCTAGTATGGAAGAAACTCGTTAACCTTTGAAGAAGTTCAATCGGTCTTGTACTCTAAGGATTTGAACGAACGTACAAAGCACAAGCCATCTTCTATTGGTGAAAGTTTGTCCGTAAAGGGGAAATTCTTAAAGAAAGATGGTAGGTTCGAGAAGAAGAATGGTAAACTTTTACATAATTCTTATGATGGTAATGCCCATGCTATTAGGTGTTATCATTGTAAGAAGGAGAATCATACAATAAAGATATGCCCTAAACGTCTAAATAATCATGGTGGAAAGAATAATGGTAATGTAGCCATTATGAAAGATGATTATGAATCATCTGATGTCCTGGTGGTTTCAAGCAACGACTCTAGCAAGGAGTGGATTATTGATTCATGTTGCACATGACACATGAATCCAAACAAAGACGTGTTTGAGAAATTATGTAACCAAGATGGTGGATCAGTGCTGTTGAAAAACAACAAAGTCTGCAAGATTGCAGGAATTGGATTCGTGATGACACTCCATCAATGCATGAAAGTAGACGAAGAATTGGAGAAAAATAAGTGAAAGATGAGGCAAAAGGAATAAGAAAGACCCAAGAATGAGGAAAAATATTTAAGTATGAAGGAATTGGACTTCATAAAAATTCAGGTGAAAAAGAGAGTTTTTCAGTGCAACTACTGGAATAATCACACGTAATATTCTAATTTTAAGGGAGAGATTCTGCATTCTTAGATGGGTTGCAAATTTTGGCACTAGAAGCACAATTTTACATCATCCAAGAGTGATTTTGAGATCATTAGAAGCCATTGGAGGTCAATCCTACAAGGGAATTCATATGCTATTCTTTTTATTTCAATTGTATTCTAATTTTAACTATGAGTAGCTAAACTCTTCTAAGTTAGGTTGTGTGTGATGAACCTTTTTCAATCTTGTTGGATTATATGTTAATTTGACTTTGTATGAATCTTTTGAACAATGATTTTATTCAATTGCTTATCGTTCTTAATGCTTTTTATTTGAGATACTTTGTTAAATTGTTTTTGGGCACATAGGGATTACTGACTCTTAGCTTATGTGTTAGACCTAGGCCAATTGTTCTATTTATGCTGGTTGAATAGGAATAGGAAACCCCGAGTAGTGGCATAGGGAATTAACATTTTATACATCGCCTAATCCTACTTTCGCTGGTGGACTAGGAATAGAAATCTCCGAGTAGTGATTCGTGAGTTATTTCATGAGGGATCTGTTATAGAGGCTTAGTTAATTCCCCGTGGAATTATAGGGATAATATCATTCATACAAGACATCAAACATCAACAAAGAATTAGGGGATTCAATACACAACCTGCCCGTTTTAGTCATTCAGTTTAAATCTCTTATTTTTATTTTTCGCTTTGCAACCTAAACCCCGTATTTACTTTTTTCCTTACTTTGCACAAATTTTGTCTTATTCGAACACAGTCCCTGTGGATTCAATCATTTTATTCTACGAAACTATTGGTACACTGGTTGAGAAGTCATAAAGTTTTTGGAGCCGTTGTCAGGGACTGTTGATTGCCACAGGGCAACGCTTGTGCAACGTTTAATTTTTATTTTTAGTGTTTATTGCTTTTTGTTTATTTTCTTGTTTATCATAGTTCTACTAAGGTATTTTTTGGTTGTGCATCATAGTTCATGATTAGCTTTACTACCATTCGATCCAGAAATTGAAAGAACCGCACATGCTCTCAGAAAAGCAGCTAGAGAAGCAGTTCTGGCTGAGGGGAACCCAGAATATGATCCACCACTGCTTTCTTCGGACATTGAAGAGTAGGATAACATGGCAGCACTAGCACCCCAAACTATGGGGGATTACTGTAAAAGGAACGACGAAGGACATGTTTCTAGAGGGTTTGTACCAGCAGACCCTGTTAACTTTTATATTAAAAATAATGTACTTTCAAGTCTAAAAGACAATCTGTTCAACAGGAACGCTATCAGAGATCCGTGGACTCATTTTACACGCTCCTATGATACCACTTCGATGTATAAATCAGATAATGTCACGGAAGACTAAGTAAAGTTACGATTGTTTGGTTTTTCACTCATTGGAAGGGCGAAAGACTTATTACTATGCCTTCCAAATGGAACCATTCGAACATGGAAGGAGCTAGAGGATAAGTTCCTAGAAAGATTTGTCTTGTGGTTTTCTTGTTAATCAAGAAACCGATCATACTCTGTTTTCTTGGGCATCCTTTCACAATGAAAATAAGCATATGTTACACAATAATGTGATAGGTCAAAGCCTATATATCAATATTTTGATGACAACCAAAAACAGAAAAATAGTTGGCCTAACTAATTCTTAACAAATAAGAAAAGTAGAAAATGGGCCTTAGGGCCAAAAGTGAATTATTGGGCTTATTATATTTAATACCTCCCCTAGAGTTGGACCATATATGTTACAAAGTCTCAACATGGATATAACTGAAAGCAAGGTTGGTGAGTATAAGAAATTTGTAAACTTGTCCGCCAACTAGTTTGTGTTAGAAATATACAATAGGTGCATAAACTTGGACTAAATCTTCTTACGAATGACATGACACTCAAGTTCAATGTGTTTTCTCCTTTCATAGAATGTGGGATTATGGGCCAAGTAGATTGTTGAATTTCATGGGTTAGAATGTGGAGATGAAAATCATTAAATAAATATTGAAGCCATTGTAGCTTACATGTCATAGAGTCCAATGAACTATACTCTTCCTAAGTTGAAGACCTTGATACATTTCTATGTTTCTTTGATTTCCATCTAATTAGAGATAAACCAAGTATAACACAAAACCATGTGATGGGTTTTTTTTGGTGTCAAGGAATCTGGCCCAGTCAGAGTCTACCACTACAAGAAAAGTTGGCTCCTGCACGTGATTTAGTGAAGTGAAAAATATTTTGCAAAAAAAGGATAGTTGCGACATGTTTTTCACGTCACTAACAATTTTAATATTAAAATAATAAGAATAAAGTTATCACATGGTGTGTCAGATTTTATTTTTTAAAATGTTGTGACGTGAAAATCACGTCGCAACTTTTAAATTAAAAATGTCAAGCCTACTGAAGAGGGATGTTTGAAACAGTTTAGGAGGGAAAAAATCTAACGGTGAAGTGATGGTTCTCTTGGGGTGCAAGTTGAATGACAAAAAGAATATGACCGTTGTGTTATTTGTGACGTGGATTTCACGTGGCAATGTTGCAACGTGATTATCATGTCGTTACATTTTTTTTAATCATTTTTTTTAAAATTTGAACGTTAGGTGTTGCGACATGAATATCACGTGGCAAGGTTGCGACGTGAAATTCACGTCGCTGTGTGTTTTATTTATAAACGCGTTAACACGTTTTCCATACCAGACTTTAATATTTTCTTCATCTTTCTCTTTCTGCCTCCTTCACTTTTGGTTCTTCTTCATTTAACTTACCCATTTTTCTTCGTTTCGCTTCTTCTTCTCCTTCACTCTCTGCCCCCCCCCCCCCCCCTCTCTCTCTCTCTCTCTCTCTCTCTCTCTCCAAAATCAATCTTCATTGTTTCAAACGTAATATATTTTCACACTTAATATGATATTTGTTTAATTTATTTTTATTAATTTCGTTTAATATGTGTTTAATTTTTTTCTATCAAAATATTACAGTTATTTGAAAGAAGAATTGAAGAAGATTGAAGAAGAGTTTGGTACAAGAAGATTGAAGGAGATTGACGAAAATGTATTTTTGCTATTTTAATTCTTTTTAGTTTAATATATTAATATTTGGGTTGTTGGTTGCTGTTTAATTTAATTTTGATTTTGTAAAATATTTTGTGAATAGGTGAAATGAAAAGTAATTTTTGCTGTTTAAATAATTTATTGTAAAACGAAAATAATTTTTATTTTTTTCTATTATTATATTTAGTTAATACAAAACATAGTATATTACTAAATAATTATTTTTTGTGTTTAAATTTAAACCAAAAAATAATTTATTTTTTGTTTTTATTATTTTTATTTTCAAAACAGATTATATATATTAATATATAAATATATATAAAGTTTTAAACTTTAAATTTTAATTTTATTTATATATATATATATTTTTAAAAGAGAATATAAAAAAAAGAATATAAAACATAACAAAAAATGTTGAAGTAATACTACATTATATTATATTTACCTAAAAATAGAAAATGTATTATATTTTAATTAAATATATAAGATACATTTATTTAACAACAGAATATTTATTTTTTGTTATTTTTTATGTTGTATTTTTAATAGAAACAGAATATATATATATATATATATATATATATATATATATATATATATATATATATATATATATATATATATATATATATATATATATATATATATATATATATATATATATATATATATATATATATATATATATATATATATATATATATATATATATATATATATATATATATTCTGTTTCTATTAAAAATACAACATAAAAAATAACAAAATATATATATATATATATATATATATATATATATATATATATATATATATATATATATATATATATATATATATATATATATATATATATATATATATATATATATATATATATATATATATATATATATATATATATATATATATATATATATATATTCTGTTTCTATTAAAAATACAACATAACAAATAACAAAAAATAAATAAATATATATATATATATATATATATATATATATATATATATATATATATATATATATATATATATATATATATATATATATATATAATATTATATTTTTTATATGTTGTATTTTTATTAGAAATAGAATATATGTTTTTTGTTGTATTATTTTTAATGTTTTATTTATTTTTGGTTATATTTATATTAGAAACAAAATATATAAATATATAGTAATTTTTTTGTTCTTATTTGCTTATATTATATTTTTGTTATTAAAAACAATATATGTTTAAAAACATAATTTTTATATTAAAAATAGAATAAATTTTAATAGTATAAGCATGTTTAATAATTAAAATTAAAAACAATATATTTAAGAATAATATATATTAAATAGTTTAAATTTTTAATGGTTTATATTTAATAGTATATATAGTATATTTAGTAGTTAAAACAAATTAAAACAATATGTTATTTTAATTTATGTCATAAGTTGTATTATATGTTATTCATGTATTATATGTCATGTTATATGTTAGATTTATATGTTATGCCTTTTATGTGATGTTATGCTTACTAATTATATGTATTATATTTTATGTTATATGTTTATTAAATGTTTAGTTATATTAGAAAGTTTGTTTTTATTAAAAGTAATTTTTAGTTAATATAAGTTTATGTTAAAGAATAATAATAAGTTAATTAATACTTGTATTTAATATTTTATAAAAAAATCCTGAAATTGATATTAAAATCACATTTGTAATTAAAAAGATAATGATTGTATAAATGTGTAGTATGGAGTATTATAGCTATTATTCCGGAAGACGCAGGCTTAAACCAAATTTTGAGGAGGGAGTTAAAGGATTTATCACGTGGGCCTTTTCTCAGGAATGTTGTTGAAGCGAAAGAGGAGTTAAATATTCTTGTCTTAAATGTGGATGCATATCTAAATTAGTCACCTAGAGGAAGTAAAACGACATTTAAAGAGAATGGGTTTCATTGAAAATTATTGGATTTGGACAAATAATGGAGAAGAACTGCCGAGTAGCGTATCGGAGACTAGTAATACGCATGCTTCAAGTAGTCGATCACCTATAGAACATGGGGAAAACTTTAATCTGATCAGCGAGATGGTGGGCGATGCTTTTGGTGTGAACTTGACCTATGATAAAATTGAAGATTTTGACGGGGAAGAGTTGTCGAATGAGGAAGTGCAAAGATTTTATTAGTTGTTGAATGAGATGAATACGTCGTTGTTTGAGGGGTCTTCGAACTCAAAGTTATCAATATGTGTGAGATTATTAGCTACCAAGTCAAATTGGAATGTTCCTGATAAGTGTTTGGAATTCTTCGTAAAAATGGTGTTCGATTCAACTCCTACGAAAGACAACTTGCCTATAATTTTTTATGATGCAAAGAGGTTAGTGTCGAAGTTGGGTTTAGAAGTAAGAAAGATTGATTGTTGCATTAGTGGTTGCATACTGTTTTATGACAATGAGTTTGGTACTAATGATGGAGCGTTGGAGGAATGTAAGTTCTATAAGAAGATATAAAGTTCGTAGTAAAGCCATTTACCGTAAGCAAAAATATCTAGCAATGAAGACCATGTTTTATCTTTCGATAATACCAATGTTGAAAAGAATGTTTGCTTCAATGCACAATACAAGTCAAATGACATGGCATCGTACAAACAAAATAAGTTCAGGCACTATGCGACATCCATCTGATGGCGAGGCATGGAAGCACTTTGATCGCATACATATTGATTTTGCCACATGTAATACCCCAAATTTTGCCCTAAGATTTGTCGTCGCATTTCATTGCATTTAATCAATTACTAACAAATTTGTGTAGTCGTTTGACTTTTTGCAGGTAAATATCATATGGCATGTATTTTTTTTTCTAAAAAGTAAAAATGGCATAATTGGTAAGAGGACATGTGTAAGGAGTTGTGAGTGTGAGAGGTTGAGAGTTCGAATCTCACCTTTGTCACTTTTTGTTTTTTATTATTTTTACTCTAAATGTTTCTATCTCTCATTAAAAAATAACAAAAATAGTTTTTTATTATTATTTAATTATTATTTTCGTATTTTAATTAAATCATTTTTTAAAATATCATTTTTTTTCACTTTTTTTTTAAATTATTCATAAAAATATCCAAAAAATCATAAAATAAAAAATATTAGGAAAACTTTTGTTCTTTTTATAATATTTTTGATTTTAGGAATCAATAGGATTATTAGTTTTTATTTTAAGTTTATTTTAATTATTTTAAATTATTTAAATTTTATTTTTTTCTTAACTAATTATTTAGTTTGGGCTTTAAAATGGGCTTTAAGGACATTATTGACAATTTGGTGTTAACCCTAATTTGTTCCCTATATATACATGTGTTGCCTGGTTGAAAATGGGGCAGAAGGTTTTTCTTCAGAAAAGAGGAGAGAGAAAGGGAGAAACAAAGGAGATCCCCAGAGAAGAAAGACGGTCGTTCCCACAACTCGTCAGAAGGATTGGAGCTCTCCAGTGTTCCCTTATTCAAACATTTTTCACATTTACCGAAGCAAACCTCCGCTTCGAAGGTTAGATTCCTAAATCCTTTGCATTTTTCATATTTATTTGCATCCTTGCCATGTTAACCTTCATTGTTGTTTAGATCCGTAGATTTTGATCTGTATGAACCATGACACACATGATTGTGTCGTATAGGATTGTTTGCATGTCCATTAATTGTATGTTTGCATTTGCAATTCTATTGTTATTTTTTATCAAAACCTTTTTCAAAATCAAAAACCTTTTTTTTATTAAAACTAAGACTTTTTTTTTTTCCAAAAACCTTTTTTGTTCCCGTAAACATTTTTTCCTAAAAAAAAAACCTTTTTGTTCCCGTAAACATTTTTTCCCAAAAAAAAAAAACTTTTTTTTATTCCCAAAAACCTTTTTTGTTCCTGTAAACATTTTTTTCCAAAAAAACATTTTTGTTCCCAAAAACATTTTTTATATATATAATTTAAACTTAACATTTTTTTATAATTTAAACTTAATTTTTTTTATAATTTTAACTTAAATATTTTTTATTAAAAAATTAAAACCTTTTTTTATAATTAAAATATTAAAAAATTAAAACCTTTTTTATAATTAAAATATTAAAAAAATTAAAACCTTTTCGTAAGGAACTCCTGATGTTTGATGTTTGTCGTGTCATTTTATGTACCCTTTTATTACTTTTCTTTCTTTTGGCATTTCATGTGCATGCTCGAGGTTGAGATGTGCTTGTGGTGGCCACAGCCCCACACTATTTTCCTCCCTCACTTCATTCTAAGTGTCATTACATATTTTCATATCCTTCATGTTTTCAGAAATGTTTCCTTGTTTCTTTATACCCTCTGCCTTTATTACTTTTCTTATTTCTGTACCTTAATTATTTCTCCATATAATGATTTGTCATATTTTCACATTTTTTACAGTTTTATCCTTCCGAAGGATTAGGTCCAGCCTTTTGGCCGCCGAGTCAATAGCCTTACCCCTTTAATGAATCAAACCCTGTTTAGCCCAAATGTCTCGCCGTGGACAAAATTACAAAACTACCCCTAGCTTTAGGTCAAAGAGTCGCCGCACTCATTTTAGGGTTTCCCGCCGCGGAATCCCTAACCTAACCCTAATTCACTTAACAATTTACAACGTAGATATTGGATTTTCTACACTCCGCGTAAGCGTGTCCCTAAGATACGTTTATTCCCCATTGAAACCTTGGCCACAGTCAAGACGTTTCTAACCTCCCTTTTGAGGGGAACTACAGTTACTCTGATTCCATTCCCGTAAGGATATGTAGGCACAAGATGCGATGTCTTGCCGAGTAAACTTAGAATTAACCCCTAGGTATTTTTTAATTTTCAATCCTTTGTATATACCCTAAAGCAAAATAATTAATGAAATAAATAAAAAAAATAAACAAAAGGTTCCCGTAGAGTACTACGGAAGTTTAGGGTGCTAATACCTTCCCTAATCTTAACCAGCCCCCGAACCTTAGATCTCTCCCCTTTAGGTTTTTCCTTTCTTTAACCTTTCCTTCGGATAAATCAAAGACCGGTTGTAAATGAATTAAGATTCAAGTTAATCAATAGCTTGACATCCAAATTTCACCGCAACAGAAAATGGCGACTTCACTGGGGAGTCCTAATTTTTGAGGGTTATCCCTATCTTGTTTATTTTTCTTCATATATTTGTTTCATTAATATTTTTACTCATTTGTATATACGTTGTTCAGGGTACCTTGCTTGGGAATTACTGTGTTGTGAGATAAGTCCTACACCCGGACTTGAGTGACATTATTATAGGATGGCGATATATTCGACGAGGCTTATAGGGAGTGAATCCCGACTAAGCTAAATCGAGAATCACCGCTCAGTTGAGACACTTTCGAAAATGGTTCGGTTGATCGAGTGTAGTCGTGAAAACTTTTACCGTTATCGATTGGAGTCTGTGATACTGGGAACCGTAGTACCTTTACACCATCTTGACCTTATATAGGACGTAGTGCGGGAACTATGTGGGAGTAGTCCTACAATGGTTGCTACGCGATGCTACACTTAAAAGAGGTTCTCTTGAGAATATTATTGACCCTCGAGTCAGTCGGGAAGTCGATAATATCCGAAAGATGGACTGATGACTTTGGGCACTGATTTAGAACCCTTGTTCTGCAGGTACAATCAACCTATAGTACATACCTCTTTGGGAAGGGTAGACCTTAACTCCATTCATTGTTCCTCTAACTTAGGACCTTTTGTTTGCTTATGTGTATTTGTGCTTCGCATCCATAAAGCATCATATCATTTCTAGTTTCAAGGAATTTAGTAGTCCTTTGCAAATTCGAAAAGCCTTACATTTTAAAGTCTAAAATTTTTTCCAACTTTCTTAAAAAGCAATATTCGCAATCGACCGTTGAAATTCTTGAGACCATTGCATGGCATTAGCATCACATTTTTGCATTGCATTTATCCCCCAGTTTCTCCTTCTTGGTCCTATCGTCTTCTAGTGTACCTTTGAGTCGTCAAGCTGATTCCTCGACACAGATATCAGACCAGAAACGGAACAGGAGTCACTTTGATCCTATTCTCATGACTTACACAGAGCTATATCCTGACTTAGTCCGGCAAGGACTGATTACTACAAAGGCTTTACCACCTCCTCTTAATCCTCCGGCTGGATTTAGGGTTGATCTCCATTGTGCTTCCCATGAGGGTGCCCCAGGCCATGACTTGGAGCATTGTTTTGCATTGAAAGCTAGGGTGCGTGAACTGATTAGAGCTGGAATACTTGATTTTACGGATAGTCGTCCGAGCGTCCAGACAGATCCCTTGCCAACACATCAGAATTGAAGCTTTGTCATTGGGCCTTTTTTTTCTCGTTGTTTGCATTTTCCTTATTTTGTTTAAGTTGTTTGCTTTCAATTATGTTTGTACTTTCATTAATGAAATAAGCATTGCGACTTTTGATTCAATTCATTTCCGTCCATTTATTTGCATCTTTATGCTTTATTTTTCAAATGTTTACTTCTTGTCCAAAATTTTGATATGCTAAGATCGGAGGGAGGATGACGAAAATGTTATACCCATAACTGCTGTCAGTATGCTTTCAATTAAACCTTGTTGACGATGTAAGGCATTGTTTCAATTCCCAAACACTGGAGAAATAAGGAAGTTAATCCCTCGTCACCCCCTTCGGGCCTAGAAGTTGGAGTTTCTTTCGTTACAAAAAACCCACAATTTTAACCTTGGGATGGGTAGTTCTCAGTTAACTTGGTTGTGTGTTCATACGATACACCTTTCATTAACAAATTTTCCTTCGCACACGTCAAATAAGGGTCGAAGATGTTTTCTAATCGAAAGGTCGATGATGGTTCACCGTAATCATTAAAATCAAACAGTCACTTTCCTTCACACAAAAAATAATATAAAAAAATCAAAAGAAGCCCGCTAAGTCAAAACCTATGAAGGAGACTTAGGCAAAACTGGGGCATCCCGCTGACTGTAAACTCTAAAATAAACAGTTCAGGCAAAATTTAGGGATAATACAAAGAGATTTTTAAATCCTTATCTTGAAAATCCTCAATGTCAAAACAATCAAATGTTATAGGGAAGTAGTGGCTGCCTTTTCATAGATCCCTTTGACTTCTGAATCATCACTGCGACGATCAATGAAATCCCAAACTTATGGGAACCTGAATGCATAGTATGAGTTAACTGAGCATAGGACTGAAGATCATCACGTAGATTGGGTGGGTACAAATAAATTTTGAGCCTTTATCTTTTGTTTCATAAACCGTGAACCAGGCCACATTACAACCCTCAAAAGACCTAATTGAAGCAAGGTTATTTTGAAAGTATACTACAGCAAGGTTGCATAACCTGACTCCAAAAGATCCTTCCGAATCATTTATTTTGGCAATACACTTTTATTTTAAACTTTGAGTGTCTTGAACCGCCTTGTTCTGACTAACGACTCATGTATTTTCCATCATTCAAAAATAATTTTTCAAAAATCGCATGAACTTTGCATTACCATGTTTGTATGAATATTTTTGTTTGCAAACTGGCTTTCCTCTAAGGAATTTTCAAACAATGAGAAACTTGGTCAAGTGATCTTATCAGGGGCAAGTTCCTTTTACATCCTGTCAAAGAATCAGTTCAAGATTTGTTCAAGGAAATATCTTCTCAGATTTGGTTTATCCAGAGAATTGTTCAAGACTCAGACTGGGGCAAGCCCTCCGAGGATACAGCAAAACAGTCGATTCCACGAATCAGACAGCTGAAGCAATTATCAATTCATTTGACCTGGGGCAGTTTACTTGCATAATCCCTAAGCAGTTATTCATCATTCCTACAGTGACTATCAACTTGATACAGCTTAACAGAATGACAGTGATCTCCGTGTTGAGGAATCAGTCCTCCAGTTTTGTCATCTCACCGAAAGATTCGAGCCTTGTCGTCGACGTCTGCATTTGCATTTGATCATATGTCATAGCATAATTCCTATACATGTGCATATCTTGGGTGCTTTATTCCCCATTTACATTTCTATCTTGGGTGCTTTACTCCCCATTTACATTTCTATCTTGGGTGCTTTACTCCCCATTTACATTTCTAGCTTGGGTGCTTTACTCCCCATTTACATTTCTATCTTGGGTGCTTTACTCCCCATTTACATTTCTATCTTGGGTGCTTTACTCCCCATTTACATTTCTATCTTGGGTGCTTTACTCCCCATTTACATTTTTATCTTGGGTGCTTTACTCCCCATTTACATTTTTATCTTGGGTGCTTTACTTCCCATTTACATTTTTATCTTGGGTGCTTTACTTCCCATTTACATGTCTATCTTGGGTGCTTTACTCCCCATTTACATTTCTATCTTGGGTGCTTTACTCCCCATTTACCTTCTATCCTTGGGTGTTTTATCCCCCATGTACCTTTATCCCGGGTGTTTTATTCCCCGTTTACCAGATATTCCTGGGTTTACCTAACATCATGGTGTTTTACCCCCATTTACTTTTTTTCCCCTGAGGTCGTGTTTTACTCGCGTCTTACCTTGTGGGCAAAATTTATTTACTTGGCATCATGGGTGTTTTATCCCCATTTGCGTTTTTCTCCTGAGCTCGTGTTTTACTCGCGTCTTACCTTGCGGACAATTTCTAATTTACTTGGCACCTATCAACAATTCTGTGTCGTGTCTACCCGACGTTCTTCCAGATATGACATGTCTTCTTCCCTAGTGCAATTCCTCGGTGGGTCGTCCCCTGTGACGTTGTTTCGTCTGTATCCGTGCATTTGTCATTTTCATCATACGCATCATATCAGATTCATATTATATTTAGCATTATAGTTCGTTTTGTTTTGTCCATATCATTGCATAGCACTGCGTCTAAAGGCAAAATTTTCGGTTATCTGTATTTAAATCCCTCCACCACGATTTCTCGAGTCTCCGTTGCTCGAATCACCCGGTGAAGTTATTTAAATAGGGGCAACTATAATACCCCAAATTTTGCCCTAAGATTTGTCGTCGCATTTCATTGCATTTAATCAATTACTAACAAATTTGTGTAGTCGTTTGACTTTTTGCAGGTAAATATCATATGGCATGTATTTTTTTTTCTAAAAAGTAAAAATGGCCCAATTGGTAAGAGGACATGTGTAAGGAGTTGTGAGTGTGAGAGGTTGAGAGTTCGAATCTCACCTTTGTCACTTTTTGTTTTTTATTATTTTTACTCTAAATGTTTCTATCTCTCATTAAAAAATAACAAAAATAGTTTTTTATTATTATTTAATTATTATTTTCGTATTTTAATTAAATCATTTTTTAAAATATTATTTTTTTTCACTTTTTTTTTAAATTATTCATAAAAATATCCAAAAAATCATAAAATAAAAAATATTAGGAAAAATTTTGTTCTTTTTATAATATTTTTGATTTTAGGAATCAATAGGATTATTAGTTTTTATTTTAAGTTTATTTTAATTATTTTAAATTATTTAAATTTTATTTTTTTCTTAACTAATTATTTAGTTTTGGCTTTAAAATGGGCTTTAGGGACATTATTGACAATTTGGTGTTAACCCTAATTTGTTCCCTATATATACATGTGTTGCCTGGTTGAAAAGGGGGCAGAAGGTTTTTCTTCAGAAAAGAGGAGAGAGAAAGGGAGAAACAAAGGAGATCCCTAGAGAAGAAAGACGGTCGTTCCCACAACTCGTCAGAAGGATTGGAGCTCTCCAGTGTTCCCTTATTCAAACATTTTTCACATTTACCGAAGCAAACCTCCGCTTCGAAGGTTAGATTCCTAAATCCTTTGCATTTTTCATATTTATTTGCATCCTTGCCATGTTAACCTTCATTGTTGTTTAGATCCGTAGATTTTGATCTGTATGAACCATGACACACATGATTGTGTCGTATAGGATTGTTTGCATGTCCATTAATTGTATGTTTGCATTTGCAATTCTATTGTTATTTTTTATCAAAACCTTTTTCAAAATCAAAAACTTTTTTTTATTAAAACTAAGACTTTTTTTTTTCCAAAAACCTTTTTTGTTCCCGTAAACATTTTTTCCCAAAAAAAAAACCTTTTTGTTCCCGTAAACATTTTTTCCCAAAAAAAAAAACCTTTTTTTTATTCCCAAAAACCTTTTTTGTTCCTGTAAACATTTTTTTCCAAAAAAACATTTTTGTTCCCAAAAACATTTTTTATATATATAATTTAAACTTAACATTTTTTTATAATTTAAACTTAATTTTTTTTATAATTTTAACTTAAATATTTTTTATTAAAAAATTAAAACCTTTTTTTATAATTAAAATATTAAAAAATTAAAACCTTTTTTATAATTAAAATATTAAAAAAATTAAAACCTTTTCGTAAGGAACTCCTGATGTTTGATGTTTGTCGTGTCATTTTATGTACCCTTTTATTACTTTTCTTTCTTTTGGCATTTCATGTGCATGCTCGAGGTTGAGATGTGCTTGTGGTGGCCACAGCCCCACACTATTTTCCTCCCTCACTTCATTCTAAGTGTCATTACATATTTTCATATCCTTCATGTTTTCAGAAATGTTTCCTTGTTTCTTTATACCCTCTGCCTTTATTACTTTTCTTATTTCTGTACCTTAATTATTTCTCCATATAATGATTTGTCATATTTTCACATTTTTTACAGTTTTATCCTTCCGAAGGATTAGGTCCAGCCTTTTGGTCGCCGAGTCAATAGCCTTACCCCTTTAATGAATCAAACCCTGTTTAGCCCAAATGTCTCGCCGTGGACAAAATTACAAAACTACCCCTAGCTTTAGGTCAAAGAGTCGCCGCACTCATTTTAGGGTTTCCCGCCGCGGAATCCCTAACCTAACCCTAATTCACTTAACAATTTACAACGTAGATATTGGATTTTCTACACTCCGCGTAAGCGTGTCCCTAAGATACGTTTATTCCCCATTGAAACCTTGGCCACAGTCAAGACGTTTCTAACCTCCCTTTTGAGGGGAACTACAGTTACTCTGATTCCATTCCCGTAAGGATATGTAGGCACAAGATGCGATGTCTTGCCGAGTAAACTTAGAATTAACCCCTAGGTATTTTTTAATTTTCAATCCTTTGTATATATCCTAAAGCAAAATAATTAATGAAATAAATAAAAAAAAATAAACAAAAGGTTCCCGTAGAGTACTACGGAAGTTTAGGGTGCTAATACCTTCCCTAATCTTAACCAACCCCCGAACCTTAGATCTATCCCCTTTAGGTTTTTCCTTTCTTTAACCTTTCCTTCGGATAAATCAAAGACCAGTTGTAAATGAATTAAGATTCAAGTTAATCAATAGCTTGACATCCAAATTTCACCGCAACACCACAGAACCTAGAAATGTGAGGCTTGAATTATGCTCTGATGGTTTTACTCCATATGTCCAAGCGTCTGGAAGTGGGTATTCATGTTGGCTAGTTATTATAACCCCTTACAACCTCCCTCCTAAGATGTGCATGACAAAATCATACATGCTTTTGACCTACCTCATTCCAAGACCGTCGAGTCCAAAAGTCGAAATCGATGTATACTTACAACCTTTACTTGATGATTTGAAGAGGTTGTACATTGAAGAATGGACTTATGATATATCAAGTAAACAAAACTTTAGCGAGCTGCCTTGATGTGGACTATTAACAACTTTCCAACATATGGCATGTTGTTTGGATGTGGTACGCATGGCAAAATGGGATTTCCACATTGGATTGGGAACACTAAGGTGTTTACGTTGGAAAAAAGGGGGGAAAGTTTGTGGTTTGACTGTCACCATAGATTCCTACCAAGAAATCATCCCTATAGAAACAAGACTGATTTCCAAAAACATGAACGAGTAATAGATTTGCCTCCCCCTCGATTGTCACCAGGTGATGTATGGAACCAAATTTGTGAACTACCAAAATTCACAGATTTTGGTAAAGCATGTAGAATTCAAGGATATGGGGTCACACACAATTTGACAAAAAAAAGTATATTTTGGGACCTCCCATATTGAAAAGATAATTTGTTGCGCCATAATCTTGATGTTATGCATATTGAGAAGATTTTTTTTGATAATGTCTTTAACACAGTGATGGATGTTAAAGAAAAAACTAAAGATAATGAGAAGGCTAGACTAGACATGAAAATTTGGTGTAATTGAAAAGAGTTGGAGTTAAAGCGTCAACCAAATGGAAAATTGTTAAAACCTAAGGCGAATTACAGTCTAACTTACCAAGAAGCAAAAGCGGTTTGTTGATGGTTAAAAGAATTGAGAAAGCCGATGGTTATGCTTCAAATTTGGCAAGGTGTGCCGACGTTAACACTGGGAAGTTGCATGGCATGAAAAGTCATGATTTCCATGTTTTATGGAATGATTGCTTTCAATTGCGTTCGATTCACTATCCAATCACGTGCTTAATCCACTCATTGAAATTAATCAATTTTCTAGAGATATTTGTGCGTCATCTTTAAGAGTGAATGACATCGTTAAGTTTGACAAAAATATTCCAGTCATTCTCTGTAAGTTTGAACAAGTATTTTCGCCTGGTTTCTTTGACTCTATGGAACATCTACTTGTGCATCTTGCATATGAAGCTTTTCTTGGTGGCCCGGTTGAATATAGGTGGATGTATCTCTTTGAAAGGTTCATGGGTGATTCAATGCGATCGGTGAAAAATAAAGCTAAAGTTGAAGGATCAACATGTGCGTATTACTTGCATCGAGAAACATCTCATTTTTGCAGTCACTATTTCAATCACTTGATGTTAAATCCAAGAATCATAAGGAATCCTTTAAATGTTAACAAAAGAAGTTAATTTACCTTATCAGTCTCCGGGCTTCCTGGTCGTACCTCTGGAAAGAAGGGTGTGCATTGGCTGACTCAAAAAGGAATGCAATCTTCACATATACATGTCTTAATTAACTGCGTTTAAGTTAAACCATATCTTGAGTAAGTATATCTCAACTGTTTAATATTATTTACTGTATGAATACATAACTTATTACCTTGAAATTTATAGTGTGTTTCTTTATAGGGAATTTAACATCTTATACTTTTATAGCACCGATGTACAAGCAACCTCCGGTCACATACATGCTCATTTAGACTCATGCATTGTTGTCATGCATGGTTATAGAGAAATTGTCATGCATTGTTGAACCGACTCAAGAAATACTCCATTTGAGAAACTTGTCTGAAGGCCCTATTCAAAGCGCAAATGGAGGGCACACATACTTCATGAACGGATATAAATTTCACAGTGAGACATGAACTGAAGGGAAAAAAACCATAAACAGTGGTGTATTTGTAAAAGGAGTTACAGAGGGTGGTGAGGATGACTTCTATGGCTTTGTTAAACACATCTACGAGTTGGTATACAATTATTTAGACTCAAAAAATAAAGTTGTCTTGTTTTATTGTGATTGGTACGGTCCATCTGCCAGAGGTACAAAAATAGATAAGACATATGGTACTGTTGAGATTCGAATGGACCGAAGGTACAAAGAGTATGACACTTTCATAATGTCACATATTGTTAGACAAGTTTACTATGTTCCTTATCCTTCAATTATACCACATAAACGAGGGTGGTCTGTTGTATTCAAAACAAAACCATTGGGTCATATTGAATCTGTCGATCTAGTGGAAGATGTTGCTTACCAAGTTGATGAAGTTGAACAAATTAATGATGTGATTGCAGTTGAACAAATTACAAGTTTGTCTGATACAACTGTTGAAGGGCATCAAGTTGATGCGTCTATATTGTTGGATGAAAATGAAGTGGACGATGAGCATGAAAAGTTTAGATCCAAGGATAATATCACATCAGATTATGATAACGACATGGATGAACATGATGTTGAATAAACTGTTTTTGTAATTTAACTTGATAAAACCTTGTATTGAATGTGTTATCAATATATATCTATGTGATTATATTTTTTTATGATTTATTATTTGTGTTGTTCATAAATATATATTAAATATTTATTCTTTATAAATAGGTAAAATGGAACCTCGAACTGATAAGAATGAGGGTAAGAAATCCCAATGTCCGAGAGTAGTAGTATGTCAGGCACCTTAGTCAACCATGTGTCCTCCCCCGCAGAGTCAATTAGATTCTACGTCCATGGTCAGTTCTCAGCCTTTCATGACATTACTCTCCCCTCAGGAGTATCTGACTTTTATTAACCCATCTAGGGCTCCAACTTTTATTAGCCCATCTGGGGAATAAACTTTTATTAGCCCATCTGGGGGCCCTGGTTATCCATATCAGCAGACTGGGGGACTTAGTTATTTATATCAGCAGGTACCCTCATCATTCACACAGTCTGGGGATCTAGCTTTCCACCTCCCTACCAGCAGGTTCCCACACCCTTCATGCAGTCTGAGGGATCTGCTTTTCCAACTCCCCCACATGTACCCCATCCTTCACACAGTCCGGGGGATCCCACACACCTACCCTTACCATCCACACATATACCTATGCGTGAGGATGATCATGAGGAGGCGACTGAGGATAATCATGAGGTGGATGATGAGGAGGCAATTGAGGACCATGATGAGGAGGCTCCCAATGATGAGGTGGTTCATATCATTAATGGTAGATATTCGATTTGGCCCAGCGAAAATTCTTAAGTTTTAAATTTTTAAATATACATGTTTCTATTATTTATATTAACTTATATTTCATATTAATATAAATTATTGATGTTTAGTTTCGATCTGAGTCAGACTGCTGCCCAGTGTATAAGTTATGTTATTCAGCAAAAGTATAAAAAAGTTTGAAAGAGATTTAGAGAAGTTAAGGGGGACGAAAGTGAAGCTTGATTTAATTTATTTAAGGTATAATAATTTTTGTTTGTTAAGTTATGTAATTCATTTGTTAACTTATTTGTGTTTAAATTATTTTTTATTATAATTGTCTAACTATTTTATTCGAATGTTTTACAACAATGTAAGAAAAGTGTACGTGGGAAAAAATGAATGAGAAAGAGGTTAGAAAAAATTATTTTGGCAGAATAGCAGTTCGACTTTCTGACATGCTACGACATGCTAGAAAGCGTTAGGAACTTGAAAATATTCGTTCTAACTGGATAGGTAAAGAAGTATTCGATGAACTTCTTATTTATTGGGATTCAAATGCTAATTTTAAGGCAAGATCTGAAAAAGCAAAGAAAATTAGAGCATCTGAAAAAGGGGGTAGCCTTAATACAGTTGGAAGTATAAGTGTTTCCTAACATGCTCGACGCATGGTAATTATTATTTCTATTTTAAGTTATATTATGATTTATTATATATTTTTAATTAAAGTTTATTTTGTTATTTAGGAAAAGAGATTGAGGAGACCTCCACTCATGACGAAGCTAGTTGTAAAGATTAGAACAAAAAAAAATCGGGGGGCTTTGTTGACGAACGCACCAAAAAAGTTTTGGTAAGTAAATCTTTTCATTTTATTTAAATTGTTTTATTTTTTTATTTAATGACAATTTCGTGACGTGATTATCATGTGACAACTGAGATATTGTGGCGTGAAAATCATGTGGCAATATTTATTATTTAATTTAACTTAAATTATTTAAGCTATATTTAATTTAATTTTTTTTATGCGTAGAAGAATTACCAGGTATTGCTCACAAAATTTTTGGTAGAGAATCCTCAGTATACTTCAAGAGGTTCTGAGCCGCTTAATCCACTATTGGATTTTTATATTTGGGGTTTAGTAACTGGCGGAAAGTGACGAATGGATGTTTATTTGGTGCTGAAACTTTGGTCGGTGGTATGAGAAAGGAGACATAACTCTATTTCAAAGAGTTAGAGATGGTAAGAGAACGTCACATCCATTACAATTGACCCCCGAGATGCTAGAAACGGTAAGACAGACGCTAACTGAAGCGAGACGTGAAACGATGGCCCAAATGGAAGAACAACAACGTCAGATAGAGACAATGAAGAAGAGACAAGTTAAAATGGAGGCGATGATGCGCCAATTTATGGAATCAGAAGGTGACGGTAATTCAGTTGTTAGAGATGAAGAAGTTGGTGGTGAACAACAGATGGATGGTGAGGATGACGATGATTTTGACCTTGACAATTTTTTCGATCCAGATTAATCCGAAACATTTATTGTAATTTTAAATTTTTATTTTTGTAAAATATTAATTACATTTTAGTATATTATACACTTTTTATTTAAAAAATTATTCTTAATTTTGATATTTATTTATATTTATTCATTTTTCAATTTAAATTATAATTGAAAAAATTTAATATTAAATTTGTATTTTAAAATAATTAAAAAAAAACTATAATTAAAAATTATAATTATAATTTTAAATTATAAATAAAAATACAAACTATTTTTAACGTGTATCAAAAAATTAATCAGTTTTTTTATACATAAAAAAAAACGCAGCCACGTGAAATTCACATCGCAACGTGTCACGTGAAATTCACGTCGCAACTTGTCACGTGAATATCACGTCACAACTTGCCACATGAATATCATGTGGCAAGCTTATTACACTCGCCTGTCATCTTCTCTGCTACGTTTGTTGTGACTGCAACTCTGTTTTATTTGTTGCGGCGTGATTTTCACGTGGCAACAGAGTTAGCACATGTGTTCCTGCCACGCGAATAGTCATTTTGCTAATACCAATTTGTGATGTGATTTTTCAAATTGTGAATTGAATTTCACGTGGCAAAATTCAGTTTTTTTTTGTAGTGTTTCAAAGCATGGATTTTGAAAGTACATTTAGCAGAAAAGAAAATGCCACTAAGAGGAGAGGATTTGAGTTATCTTAAAATTTTAATAGTTGCATAGTAATGAGGTATAAGGGGATAGGAGACGAATTGACTGAGATGTTGAGTTACAAAAGAGATGTCCGATCTTCTAATGGTGAGGTAAATCTGTTTTAATATTAGTCTCCTGTATGATGTAGGGTCATTGAGAAGAGAACCTTTTGATTTAGAAATTTTTTGAGATGGATCAAATGGAATAGAGGAAGGTTTAGAAGCACGATTCCCTATGTCTTGTAACAGCTCAAGAGTATAGTGTCTCTGAATAAAAAATATACCTAAGTTGGTCCTTGCAATAAGGTAGTGAAACTCGAGGGAGTGGACATAGTGTAGAGAGAATAGTCAACTTGAGATTATGTGAAGCCAATAGATGTTAACAAGGAAGAAAGTTTTGAGTACTTATTGTGATTTCCCAAATACTACATGCACATACTTGTGATAAGGAGATTTGTTGAGTATTTCATTCCTTTCTTATGTTGAAAAATGTCTACAATAGATTAGGTTGATTTTCGGACAGAAATTTCATAATACTTGTCTTCTTTGTCAACAATGGGATCTCCACTTTGGAGTGAGATTAATCATGTTCACACTGCAGTGTAAATTGAAGGTATTTTTTCTCTTGGTTTCATTTGCAACCTTTTGAGGCTTGTTATTTTTTCTGGTTATTGGAATTATATGTGCATTATATTGAGACACTCTAGTATATTTATTTGAATATATTAAAGCTACTAATTTGGACTGGACGACCATGATAAGAATTAAGTTTACTCAGTCTGTCATGTACTTTTATAGGCACATATTGATTTAATTTTCCAAAACACATTTAGGTCACAAAAATATAAGTAACCTTTTTGCTATTGAATATAATGTCTTCTACTAATGGAAAGTTCAAGGTTCGTAAATATGAAAGTTTAAAAATTTAGTATAAAAAATTATTTTTCCTATTCAATAGATTTGCACCAACATTGAACTATAAATCTCTATCTTTTTATTTTAATTTTAGATGTACTCACGGAGGACATCCAAGAGCTAGCTCTGAGATGCATGATTTTTACGGATGATATAGTCATACTTAAATAGTTGAACAAGAATTAAAATAAAAGATTGGAGACTTAGAGGCGATCTTTAGAAACACATAGATTTTGCCTAAGTAGAAGTAAGATATAATAATATAAAATGTAAATTTTAGCAAATTAGGGAGAAACATGTCTAACCTATTAAAGGAGAAAGTTGAAGACATATCATCTTACAGGTCACACAGTTTAAATATCTTGTGTTCGTAGTACAAAGCGATGGAGAATTAGAATGGGGTGTAAAGAATTCAAACTGGGTGGTTAAAATGGAGGAGAGTTTCGGGGATTTTATATGACAAAACGACATCATTTAAGTTGAAGCAAAAATTTATTCAGATTGCGGTAAGGCCTATGATGTTGTATGGAACAAAATACAGGACACTTAAAAATTAACACGAGAGTAAAGTAAGTGTAGCAGAGATGATGATGTGGTATTGGATCTGTGATAAGAATAAACAAGATAAGATTATAAATGATAATATTAGAGAGAGTGATGCGGTAACACCTATAGTAGAAAAGATGGTTGAAAATAGACTTCGGTGGTTTGGGCATATAGAGCGAAGAATCGTAGATTTTGCTACAAAGAGTAAATTAGAAAGAGATGAGTCAAAGAGTTAGAGGTAGTGTAAGATCTATGAAAACTTTAAGAGAAATTATTAAAAAAGATCGTGAGATTAATAATTTAGATAAAACCATGGTCTAGGATAGAAAATTATGGCGAAAGTTGATTCATCTATCTGACCCCACTTACTGGGATAAAGGTGGGATAAAGGTTGGTGGTTGTTATTGTTGTTGTTGTTGTATTAGAGGATGAAGATAAAAAGATGCTTATTTCACAAAAGTTTCAAAATGTGTTAAAGGGAAAATAGCATAAACACATATAAAGGGTGAGGATTGATAAGAATTAGATCTCGAAGCACAAGGTGCCACCATCTTAAGTCTTGAGAGTGACAATGCATACTTTGTAAATGAAGAAGCGGAGATTGGTGCATCTAGTCAAAGTTATAGAATAATTTCATGACAAAAAATATGTCAAATCAGATCTATTTGAAGAACATAGAAGTTATGATTAATGAAGAAGGAGAACCAGTCTTGTTATTGCTTTCATTATCGGAGTCATGAGAAAAAACTAGTTTAAACAATGATGTTGGTGGGTGATATTATACCAGTGGATGAAACTAGAGTATCACTTTTAGCTGATAATCTTCAAAATGTTGTTACAACAACAAAAACATGCTTTAAATGTGGTGAGTATTGGAGCTTTAATGAAAATTGTGCAAATAAGAGGTTATTATTTAAGAAGAAGAAGAAGAACTCCAAGGGAAAACAATAAGAATTTCCAGAGGCGAGTTATGTATATAATAATTAGGGTGATTGTTTATCTATCTCAAAGAAATACCTTAATATTTCCGGTAAGTAAATTCTTCATTCAAGAGTTTTACACCATGCATTTCCAAATATGCAGTGGTTTACTACCTATCAAAGGATGGATGGTGGGACTATTTTAATAGGAAATAACCATGCATGTAATTTTATGGGGTAAGAATCAATATGCATGATGGAACAGTAATAATTCGGATGAATGTGAGACTTGTTTTAAAGGTTATAAAAACAAAGTTTTAATGGTTGTAAGTGGTCCAATATTTATGATACATGAAGAAGTCATGCATGAAAATTTGTGAACATTATATGTATGGAGAAACATATTGCTTAATGATAGCTACAACAAGCAAGCACAAAAGTAGAAGGTTGTTACACTATGTGCATGCTGATGTTTGGGGTTCAACTAAAGTTAATTATAAGGGTGGTTATTTTTACTTTCTAATATTTGTTGACAATAAGTCTATGTATACTTGGATTTAATTTTATAAACATAAGAATAAGTCTATGTATACTTGGATTTAATTCTCTATAGAGTGTGGTAGAGTAGATGTGCCGATTATGGAAAACTCAACATCTTCAGATACACATCTTATTGTCACGCCAATGATAACAAGCTTGATAGTAAAGCTAAAAAAAAGTTATTTTCTAGGATATGAAAAGGGGTCAAATGTTATCGCCTTTTAAGTGTAGAAAAATATAAGTTTGTGATTATCAGAGATGTTATCTTTGATGAAAAATATATAGTGCCTAAAGATGGTGAAGTTAAAATATCAAATATTTAAGTATTTTAAATAAAATCTAAAAACCAACTACATTTTAGTCATGTTTAGGTGGAGCATTCTGGTGTTACTCTAGATGAGGAGGAGGAGGAGCTAGATCATAAGAAGGTTTAACAAGAAAATACACATATACTACAACAGGTAAAACACGATTATTTGGATACTCATGGGTAAAAGAGAAATTATAAAGTGGATCAGAAGTTTAGGTCATACAAATCTCTAAGGTATTATGAACATGTAAACTTGGTGGAATATGCACTCTCAGTTTAAAATGATGAAATATTGAGAGAGTTGGTTGCTTATTATGAAAGGAGAAACGAAATCTCATCGTAAGAACAAGACATGAGAGGTGGTCCCATTACTTGTGATGAAGTGTTCTATTTGTGTGTACATTTGTAAACCTCAAGGAGGTGATTATATTTATCTTTTATTATATGTGGATGATATGCTTATTGCTTCAAGGTGGAAGTAAATAGTTAAGAACTCAACTTTGTAAATAATTTTAGACAAAAGTCTAGGGCGTTGTCAAGAAAATACATATATGGAGATTAGAAGTGAAAGATCTGAAAAGTTGTTCTTGAGTCCAAAAGGCTCCATTAAGCAAGTTAATGGAGGGTTTTACTATCACCGCATTTTAAAATCTCTAATAACAATCTCACTTAAACGGAAGATAAGGAATATATGAAATGTGTTTCTTATACTTGTGTAATTGACATTTTAATGTACGATGTGGTGCGTACACATCAAAACATGTCACAAGTGGTTAGGTTTATCAGTAGATTTAGGAAAAATCTGAGAAAGGCACATTACGAAGTAGTGAAATGAATTTTAAAATACTTAAAAGATATTATTGACACATGTTTGTGTTTTTGTAGAGATACATGTCAATTAAATGACTTTGTTGATTCTCGTTCTGCTAGTGATCCAGATAAATGTCAAGCTATGGAGAAAGAGTACTTGGACGATTCAGAAGGAGTGAAAAAAATATTGTGGTTAAAGGATCTTCTAGATGATTTAGATATTTAAGAAGAATATGTGGAAAAAAATATTGTGGTTAAAGGATCTTCTAGATGATTTAGATATTTAGGAAGAATATGTGAAATTGAGATGAGGTAGTTAAAGTGTGTCTCTGGTAAGAATCGGGTTCATCATGCTCACACCAAACATATCAATGTAAGGTATTATTTTTGTACGAGATGCGGTAGAGGAATGTCATACTTCTCTTATAAAGGTACATACTATTCAGAATCTAGCTTGCATGTTTACATAATATGTTATATAAGGTAAATTCCAATATTATTTGGACTTGCTCAATATTCAAACATGTTGAGTCATACGGAGGTATAGTAGAACTACAATTTACTTGATCCACCCATGCAGTCGTGATTCTTGGTCTTCAATTGGAGATATTACTCAATCCAACTGTGATTTTTATGAATTTTGCAAAAATTCTTAGTATTTTTTCAGTTAAGTTTCATTTGATATAATCTCTCTTTTGTTGTTTTTTGGTTTTTCTCTGTCTTTGTAATCGGGTTATAATATCTCTATTATTTTTTGATTTAATTCTTTGCTTAAAAATTATTTAAATTATGTAGCTTATTATATAAATTTGTGCTTAAGTTTGTTAGATGTGCATCCATCGAAAAACATAGAGGGAAATAAAGTGAGTTTCATTTTTTTTAAATTTAATATTTTAAAAAATTATTTATATCTTGTTCAGCATTAATAAGAGTCACATTTCATATCATTCTTAGAAGTGTAAGTTTCCCTTGAGGCAACATTTTGTAACTTGAGAGAATACATGCATTTCTTCACATGCACGCATAAATCCAATGGATCATCAAGGAGAAGCTCAAATTTCAATTTTCAGCTAAAATATCCATCTTTTACAATATATAATTTATTCTATTATGCAAAGACCAAGTTGACAAGAATAGTTTGCTTTTTAAGCTATAAATATCAAAAACTTAATGATAACAAAAACGTAATATATATAATTAAATAGCCTTGGGATGTTCAGTTTCTATTACCTTTTATTTACATGCTACAATATTGTGATCACAGTGCATATTATTTTATACAACATCACCAAAATTAACTAATTAATAGAGTTGCATTTTCTTTTTAAACCAAATTAAATTGTTATATTTTTAATCTTACTCATTACATTATGGTAGTTTTGATTATATTTTATGTGTTTGAACAAAGAAATTTGTCAAATCTAAAACAAAGACAAGGACACATACCTTGAACTTGCAAATTCATAAAGTCTTCCTCTTGGTGAAAAAACAATAAGAGCAACCTCAGCATCACACAGAATTGATAACTCAAAAGCTTTCTTCATCAAACCATTTCTTCTCTTTGAGAATGTTACTTGTCTGCTTGCTGCGTTCTCTATACGCTTCAACTGCGTCTTCCCTCTCACCATCTTAACTTGCTGAAATCAAAACAACAACAACAAAAAGATATGAAAAAGTATAAAAGCTTTCAAGATCTAGAAAAACTGTGGGAGATTTATTAGGGTTGAATTGAATTCTTAAGACTGAAACAAGAAAAGAAATGAGAAGTTTAACGAAAAAATAGAAAATTAAATGGTGTGAAATAGGTTCCTAGGATAAGGTCTATTACAAACACCTAGGTTAAAGATTTATATCTCATTCAAAATAAGTGATTTTTTCTGAACATACCAGCAAGACAAGCAACTTCAAAAGGAAACTGATTTTGCACCAGGGAATGGATAGGAATAAAAGGCTGAGCCTAAAAAAGGAAAAGAAGGTTAAAAAATGAATTTAAAAAGAAAGAAGAAACTATGCACCCCCAAAAGTAGTGATACATATTATTGAGAGAAAGCTTTCCTAATTAATCAACAACTTTTGTTATTACTAGCTACCCCACCATACTAAGAAACAAATCAAAGTGTTTTGTATTTAAAAGTTGAAACCTTATAATTTGCTTGTTTTGGTAAAATCATTAAATCAAACTTTACTCGCCCATAAAGAGAAGTTTCTAGATTAAAGTAAGTAGTGTTTTGAAAATGATACACGCAAATTTTCTATGAAAGGAAAGAGGAAAAAAGTAATATATGGATGTATGTCTGTGTAAAGAAATGACACATATATGTTTTATTATTGTGCAGGATTATATGTTGGAGCATGGATAGATATAGGTACTAGTGTTATTAATGATATAACTTTAGTAAAATATACTAAAAAGATATTCGTCCGTATATTTAAAATATATGTATAAATTTAAAATGAAAAAAATTGAGAAATTTTTTTTTCTATATTTAAAAATAAATATTTATCTCTTAATTAAAGGCCATTGTTGATTCAAATAAAATAGTTATTGTCTTAATAGACATTTAAAATGGAAAGTTAGTGGTGTACACTATTATTGAGTGATATTCAATTTAATATAATATAAAATGTTTTTAGATACACATGTCAATTTATAATGTGTTATTTAATTGTAAAATAAACAATGATCCTATAAAATCAATTGTATTAAATAATCATATAAAAAAGAGACATGTCAGATGGAGAAAGAAAAAAAATTCACATTGAAAAATAAAAAATCTATTTCTCAAATAAAGATAGTTGTTGATAAAATAAAATAGATATTGTCCTAATAGTCACCCGTAAAATGGAAAGTTAGTTGTGTGCACGGTTATTGAGGGTTATCTAATTTGATACAGTATATTAGAAAGTTAGGTGGTGGTTTATTTTAATGGATATAAATAGTTGATGTCATTCGGTTAATGTTTTTATTGTTGGATTTCAAGTGTGAGAGTATTAAAGTTTCACGTTACTAAGAATGAAGAAAATGTTAGGTTTATAAGAGAAATAATCTATACCCCCGTTGTCTTAAGGTTTTTGGTGGATATGTGATGTCACAGTCTCTTGAACCCCGAACATTTGGCCCATTACATTTCTGAACTTTTCTCTTCGCACTTCCCCAACAATGGTATCAGAGTTAAGTTCGACTGCCAACAATTGATTTCAGCATAGCTTTTAGCCCTCTGTTTCCCAATTAGTTTGTATGTGGGGACTTTGTGAAAATTCTTCGACAAGAGTCTCAAAAACTAGCAAAATGGATGGTTCCGACTAAGCATACTCTTGACAATTTCAAAGGACGTCTTATATTAGCATAGAGCATGTCCAAGTTATTTCCCCTATATATGAAGGTGTGGAATAAAAGGATATTTAAATTTAATTTATTCTTTCTTCTAACAATTTCCTGACACCCTTTTTACTTGTGGCAATTGTTTTTATCTCTTCCTATTTTAGTCATCGAAAGAAAACAACTTGTAAAAGGTTTTGCGAAGAAAACTACCAGTTCATTCAGAGATGAAGGCCAAGAAGATGAGACCACCAAACCCACAACAAAGGTACACTTTGTGTTTTTCTATTTATTTCATTTGACGGATTGTCTTCGTATGCTAATGCTTTATGTTATTTTTAGGTGAATCGAAAACCACCTTCAACTCCCAAAAAAAGAAAGGCGAGAGAACCTCATGTTCAAGTAATCGAATTAGATGATGACGACCTTTCACCAGACACGTCTAAAGTTATCAAGAGAAAGAAGAAAACGAAGGTTTCTGATGCCACTTCCCAACCAAAAATCAATATCATCAATCTCAAACCAAAGAAAACTATCGCTCCAAAAGTGACTGAGGTTAGTCCTGAACCTACCCCCAAGAGCACTCCTGAACGTATCGAAAGTGACAATTCTAGCCTTGGTGCAGATGGTACTAAGGTGATATAATTTACGTCAATTGTCCTTAACCATTTTTCCTCTTCTTTTATTTTTTACTCATCATAATTCGACTTCTTTTGTTGGGTGGCGCGGATGGTGTCGAACAATCAAGCATCAAACACATTATCCCTGGGAGCACCAGCACTCCTTCGCACCAACCCACATCCAACAAGGATTCGACCAAAGGATCCATGGGCGAAGTAAATGAATCACTAAAGAACAACAGGAAAACTCAACCCCAAAGGACACCACCCAACACTCTCAGGCCATTGATTCTGATCATGATGAGGAATACGAAGAACAACACACCATGGAATTCGAAGAAATAATAGAAATCCAATACACATAAAGGGTTGTGCAAGACAAAGCATATGATTCCTCACCAAAAATCTTCAACCAAGGTGAATACCAAGACGAAGAAGAATATCAAGATTAAGATCAACCTTTGTTCAAATATGCAAACAATCCTCCAGATGAAGAAGAAGAAGAAGATGATGATGATGCAAGACCAAACGAAAGACCCAAGACTAACCTGACCTCTGATACAACCAAGGAATTTAAAGCTCCTTCAACCAAAACAAACACTGCTCTCTCCAAGGAAGAACTAGACAATTCGAAGAAAAACAAACCAGCAGAACACCTGAAGGCAATTCTAAGTGCAAGGGGCAGTTTGATTGATAAATGCTCTAGCTCTTCAAATGTCTTTGGTAGTCAGTATGAAAATGCACCTATTGACGAACTTCTTAAGAAAATTAACGAAAAATCCTTTGATGTTGATCTGCTCAAAGTTTTAAAAGATAACTCTTCAGCCTACTTTGGAATCAAATACCTCTTGAAGCAAGTTGACACTTTGACTAACCCTCCAAAAATTGCAAACGTAATCATGGAACTTGTGCTGCTCATCTACCATGTCACCACGGACGTAGAATTTGGTCCAATATCTTATGCCAATTTCTTTTTTTTTCCACCACATACTTGTTTATTAGACCAATTATGGAAATTGCAAATGTAAAATTTGGTCCAATATCTTATGCCAATTTTTTTTCACCACATACTTGTTTATTAGACCAATTACAACTTTATTTGCTCCTTCGACTTGACCATTTGCCTGGGCATAATAAGGCGTAGGTGTCAGTAACTTGATCCATACTTCTTTCGCAAAATCCTGGACGTTTCAACCAGTAAATACTGACCTTGATCAGTTGTAATCATTTCTGGGATCCCAAACCTATTGATTATGTGTCATTAAATGAACTCGATCACTGCTTCCTGATCAACATTCATAAAAGGAATGGCTTCAATCCACTTCATAAAGTAATTGATGGCCACTAGGATATACCTGTGACTTTTAGAAGACGCTGGTCAAATTTCACCAACCAGATCCAACGCCAAACCCCTAAAAAGCCAAGGATTCACAATGGAATGTAGTTCGCTTGTAGGAACGTGTTGGATGCATGCATGCCTCTGGCACTCTTGGCCCCCTTTAGCGAACTCGATGCAACCTTTCAGCATAGTGGGCCAATACATTCCTTATCGAAACAAAATCCATTTCATCTTATGGCCTACTTGGTGAGCCCCACATGTGTTAGACGACAATAATGATCTAGAAGGGGGGTTGAATAGATCACTTATTTAAAATAGAGTCGGCGCTTAATATAATTTGATTTTTAAAAGTTTTAAGCAAAAGTGGCTGAGGAACTATACTCGTCTAAACGAACTGTTACCAAAAAGATCGAATACACGCTATGCCTATATGGAATATCGATAAAGACAAGAATTAGAATCAATAATTTGAACACAAATCAATAGGATTTTGTTCACTCAAAATCGGACAATTTTCAATGCTTGTGAAATATAAACCAAATTGAAAAATAGCTTAAGTGTTTGTATTCACGCAATTAGTTGAACACTTGGTGTGCGAAGCACCCCAAGTAAAATTCAATAAGTGAATGAAGTGCTGAGATTTATTTATTACAATCAAACAGATTATAATGAGATTTCTAAAAATATTTCAGCACTAACACACCAGAATTCTAGTCAATTAATATGTTTGCACACAAACTCAAAATTCAGAAATGAAAATAGTAAAAAGAGAGAAAAACCAATTTGTTGAGCCATTTCCCCCGTCGTCCTCGCTCGGTGTACGTATGCCCTTAATTCTAAAAATAGAATTGAGACCTGTATATATAACCTGTTGCAAATTGTTTTTACAAGAGAAGCAATAGAATTCTAACACTCAATCCCAAACATTGATGATGGGCCTATGCCTTATCTTCCCTTGATTCAAGATGAATCAAGTCCTTCGAACGTGATGAGTAAACCTCCGATTACAACACCACCTTTGAACAACCCTCTGGTCTTCAAATCTTTCCCAACTGATTTCAAACACCAACAATTCGAACCCAAACCTTCCTTCCATAATCCTCCGGTTAATGCTACTAAATTGATAGAACCTCCCGTTCTTCAACTACCTTCCCTCGGCTGAATCTATGAAGGAACCCTTTGTGCAAAACCCCCAAAATCCAAGATTCTTGGAGGACAAAACCCTAAATGTTTTATTCAAGAAAAACCCACTGATTTCTTAATACACCGATCCTAAGTTTGGACGTTATCACCTCGATGATGCATAATGCACAACAAAAATGATGATGTATAGTCGTTGAGAAAATGCAAGAAAGAGGATGAAGATGATGAGAACCAAATCAGTGTATATTTTCACTTTTCTTGTCCTTGTTGTGTAAAATGAGCTATCTCAATATATATGCAAAGTTGTAACCAAATAACAAACATAACAGTTACTTTGAATGGTAAACATAACAGAAATTTTATGAGAAACGAGCGAGCGGTCGACCTAAAACAAGGGGGGGTCGACCTGAGCTCTCCCGAATTCAGGATTATGCATAAAAATGGTCTTTGCATCAACCACAACAGATCCATGCGTCGATGCAAAGCACCCCAATTTTGACAAGTACAGTATGAGTCGACCGAAGGATCGATGCGAGCTCTCCTTAGAGCAAAAATGAAAGTTGACTTCTGTATGAGTCGACCTAAGCAAGCTTTGAGTCGACTCAAAGACTCAGAACTTGCAAAAATACAGATTTTGATATGTTTAGCTACATCAAAGTGTTCCTAATGCATCTCTAACTCAACCAACAGTATCAAACTCATATAGAACACATATAGTGCTTTTCCTATATGAACCAAGAGACATTTTGACAAATGTTTGCCACTAGAACAATGACATATGCATATGCGACTCGATGATACCGTCCAAAGTACACTTTTCTAACTATATATGTTTTGACATCATTAAAACAAGTATAACCAAGTATGAGGCATTTTTCCCTCACACACTCCCCCTTTTTTTATGATGGCAAAAAAGTAGAAACATAGTTGAGCACAATGTGTAGTATCATCCTCCCCATTACTCTGCATTTATCTAAAAATGATCTGCATGTTTGATCAGTCTTGTAAAGTGATTTATTGTTTCTGCTTGGTTTCTTCTCCCCCTTTGACGACATCAAAAAGAAAGAAGATATAGGTCAACGAAAGACATAGTTTAATGAGATACACATATTCACCTAATATGCTACAGGATAACATTAATAAACATTCACATATAATGAAGTTAATGAAATCATATAGAAGGATAAATAAATAACACCGCAAATGATCAAAAGAAATATGTGTTATTACAAATATTAAAGATTAACAAAGCTTCATGTCTTCATAATTCAGACAAGCATAAGAAGAGATTAACACTAGAATGCGGTGAACGCTATATGAAATAACATGCACGTGATATACAAGGACTCCTCATGCCCTCCTCCCCCTAAAATGATGGACCCTTCCGCAAAATGGATAGTCACGAGGTAGAGGAAGTTGTTGCTCATCTATCCGCTACGTAAGCTCTAGGACAACTCGATTAAGAGTGTTGAAACTGGTAGTAAGAGCACGGTTTTAGCCTACAACAGATTCAACCATGCTATCAAAATGACCCATCACTATTGTTGCAAATGAGTTAAAGTTTTTTGTGTGAGCCTGAAGTTGGTTTTGTAATCTTCTCCTTTCTTCTTCTTCTTCATCTTCATCACTCTTATCAGATTCCTGCAGACGAGAGCTTATTGCCTTAATAATAAATTTGTAGCGTGAGTCGCGAGGGTCCGAAATATAACCCATCATAGTTAGAGTCTTTTGACAAAAATCTTGGTCAGTTGTCAAGGTTGTGTAGGGGCTTCAAGTACTACTAGATTAGCATTATTGAGGACATATTGGATGAAAAACCCATATGACAGTGCGCTTCCTCGACTATAGTCTTTTAAAGAGTAAATTCTACTTGCAATGTAGTGAGGTTAGTTAGTTTTGATCTTCTTTTTCAGAATGTAAACCAAGTGAACCTCGGCTTGGTCAACCTGAGAATAACCACCTTTCTTGGGTTGAAGAATGTGCGAGACAATCCACTATAAAATTCTGTCAACCGGCTTCAACCTACCAGTTGTGACTGATTTCGGAAAAAGGTCGCTAGCAACAATGTCGTCAGCATATGGTTTCTTCAGCATAGACTTCAAGACTTCCTTGAACTCATACCCATTCATGGTTCGAGTATCCGTGACCTTAATCAGCGACTCAGCAGTCAGAGGAGACATATTGAAAAGATTTTTCTAGACAGAGTCATTGACATATACCTTATTATTTCCAATCTTAGTACTGAACTCAAAACCTTCGAATTTTCCTTGAAGACCAGTGTAGAAAATTCTGACCAAATCCTTATTATATATATTATCGCATTCCAAAAACTTGAAATTCTGAGCATCCAGAAATTCAAGTACTTCCTTGATGTACATTCTTTCAGCAGCTTTTTGATAATAAACATATTGTTTGACAATTAATCTCTTACTCAGATTTTTCTCATAAAGTTCAGTGTATTCAGGAGGTAAAAGAGAGAGAGCGCGATTACCAGTAGAGCAGCTCATGAAGTACCAGCTTGAGCGGATGCAACTCTGGTTGTTCTTTTCCCTGTTACTCTCGTGTAGCCATGAGAGCAATTCTTTGAAGAAGATGAATAGTAAAACAAATTTTTTGGTGTTTGAAGAGAAACTCACTATACTCCTTGACTATATAGTGAAATTAGGTTTTGAAAGGGTTTTTGGGAAGAGGAGATGTAGAGAGTAGCCTTGAGTAGGTGCAAAGTACCAATGTAAATGCTAATGATGATGTTTGAATACATAAAAAGAGTGACTGCATTAAATGGGTCAAATAGTTTGAACATATCATCAAAACAAAGATTTTTCAGCAAAGTCGCACGACGCGTCGACCCATACAGGTTTTGCGTCGACGCATACTGTGAAAATATAGATAATGAGAAATGTTCAAAGTTTGATTCGATCTGAGCGGGCCCGCTTCTAAATCATGAAAAATTGTCATTTTATGAGTCGACCGGGGTTCTATGTAGGTCGACTCATCCAATAAAAAACAATACAAATCATCAATTTGAATCATACGAGCATCAGAAAGACATAAATATATTACTTACACATATGTCAAACATTCAAAAGGATAAAACATGCTTAATCATGCAATAAACATCAATAATAACACATAACTGGATACGTCAACTTACATTTATGGGGTGAATAAGAGAGTTTGATAATGAGGAAAGATATTACTTCAACCGTGATCGATGATAGATTCCCTCACATATAGCTTAGTTACTTCTTCGTTTTGTTAGATAAAGATATAGACAAAGCATATATATATATATATAGAAAGCATGCTTGGTGCGAGAATGTAATACAGGAGGGGGGGGGTTCTTGGTTAAATTAATGGCGCTTGTGTTATCACAAAAAATAAGAGCACGCTTAAGCTTTAGATTGAAGTCGAGAAATTGTTACTTAAGCCATAAGACTTGAGCGCAACAACTATCGGTCGTAATGTGTTCTGCTTCAGCTGTTGACAAAGCAACAAAAACTTGCTTTTTGGTATGCCAACTCACTAAAGAATTTGAAAAGAGATGACAAGTTCCACTTGTGCTTTTCCTATCTGATTTGCATCCGGCAGAGTCGGAATCAGAAAAGTCAACCAAGGAACAATCATTACCCTTGGAATATCAGAGCCCATGCTTTGGAGTACCAGAGAGGTATCTAAGTATGTGCTTTACGACTTTTAAATAAGATTCCTTGGGACATAATTGATATCTCGCACACATGAAAACACTAAAAATTATGTTGGGTTAAGATGCAGTAAGATAGAGGAAAAAGACAATCATACATTTATACTTCTTAACCTTCACATCCTTACCATTCTCATCTGATTGAGATTTGTACATGTCGGCATCGGAGTGTCAATCGCCTTGGAATTTTCCATGTCAAAATGCTTGAGAAGCTCAAGGCAATATTTTGTCTAGCTCACAAATGTACCCTCTTTGAGTTGCTTGATTTGCAATCCGAGGAAATAGTTGAGCTCCCCCATCATGCTCATCTCGAACTCTCCCTGCATTAATCTAGAAAACTCCTTGACCATATTCATGTTAGTTTATTCGAAAATGATATCATCAACATAAATTTGAACCAAGATTAAGTGTTTTCCTTGACGTTTAATGAAGAGAGTTGTGTCAACCTTTCCTCTTGAATACCCTTGATCAAGTATAAATTTGCTAAGACGGTCATACCAAGTCCTAGGGGCTTGTTTGAGTCCGTACAAAGCTCGTTTTAACTTGTGTACATGATTAGGATACTCATGGGATTCAAACCCAAGAGGTTGGGATACATAAAACTCTTCATTGATATATCCATTTGAAATTTTTCGCACATGCGTAAGTAACCAAAAGGCGTATAGCCTCGAGTCGGGAAACCGACGCATAAGTTTCCTCATAGTCGATTTCTTCCTCTTGGTTACCCTTGCACGAATAACTGCACCTTGTTATGTGTTATAACTCCATTTTCATCCAGTTTATTTCTAAACACCCATCGGGTGCCAATTACTTGATGGTCTCGCGGAGAAGGTGTTGCACCCCAAAATTTGACCAACAATTATTTATCCACCAAGTGTTTGAAGGTTGATACCTTCATCAGAAAGTTCAAGAGATCCTCAGACAAATTGGTTGAAACCAAGGTTGTGTGTCTCATAACTTGAGAGTTGTGGGTGCTCCCTAGATGATTCTGAGACTATGAGAGTGAACTTGAAGCTTTGAGAAAGCTTATGAGATGTCTTGAAAGCCATCATGAAGCCTAGAGAGGTCATTATGCAAGAATTCAGAAGATTCAGCCATGAGTGGTGAAATTAGGGTTTTGACTGGGTCAACCCTGGGATAACTGAAGATTTGGAGAAGGTTGAGATTTAATCCAAGGGCCATGAGATCATGGAATGATGTATGAAGATGGTATAAAGATGATTCATAGACCAACTCATCATGATTGAGGAGTTTGAGAAGTTTTGAGTTAGGGTTTCTAAGGATTGTCAGTGAAAAAACCCTAATTTGATTCCCATCTTCCAGGCAGTTTTAGCTCAAGATGTGATTGATATCTCATCTTCCCCATAACATTAATGTTGTAGATATTGTTCTTAGCTTTAATTTGAGTGGTAGAAGTCCTTGATAGGATATGCAGAGCTCAAGTTATGGTTTTGGCAAATTACAGGTCATCTGAGGTATGTGAATCTGGGTCTTTGAAAGTCACCCAACTTGCAGACAACTTTTGCCCTAGTAGGATGATTCCTATGATTTCTTGGTCAACATGAATGTTGAATAGTATCTTCTTAGATTTCTAGAGAGTACTAGAAGTCCTTGATAGGATTTGTAGAACTCAACTTATGGTTTGAACAAGACAGGGGCATTTTGGTCATTTGGTGATTATAGGTCATTTTAAGCAAAGGCCATATCTCCTATTTCCAAGCCTCAAATGGAAAAACTCAAAACATCAAAGTTGTTAAAAATGGGATTTTAAGCCTAGAAATGTGGTCATGATTTGTTGGAAAAGCTTGTAGCAAGGATTTACAAGATTGGGTAAAAATGACCTAAAAATGACTTATAAGTTAAATGAATCCAAGTTGGAAATTGGTTTGGGAGATCCACAAATCCAAAATAGGTCATCCAATATGTCATTTTGAATCCAAACATCATTTTAAAAACAATGGTTCAAGTAGAATTTTGATTTGAGGTCTTAAAATGGATGTTACTTTGTAAAGTTCATTCTTGCATCATAAGGCAACTTGAGAAACTTGGCATAAGGCAAGGCAAGGCTTGTTTTTCACACACTCCTTTTCAATATCTCACAAGGGGAGATTTTAAAGCAAAGTTAAGAGGTTTAATGCATGATATGAGATGATACCACTTATCACTACATGAGATTTTCCTTGATTTTCTAGGGCTTTCTATAAGCTTCTAGACTCTTCCATTGGATGTTATATAAAGAGTAGATCATAGTGAAGAAAAAGGTTGGTGAAAGTTGGTGAATCCATTGGTGAAGAGTGAGAGGAGAAAGAGATATTCAAGGTTTCCTTCAAGTGCAAGTCAAGCTCGATTTGGTCTCTACAAGCTCTCTTCTTCAAGATTCTTGCAAACAGAAAGATATCCACCATTGGAGGAGCATCTGGAGGAGATTACAAGTCTTGAATCAAGCCCTAACATCACTCACCATCACCATTTGACAGGTTGGTGTTCTTCATCATACCTCCATATTTAGGCCCTTTCTGTTAGATTTCTAGGTGTAGAAGTAGCATGCTAGGTTAATTGATGATGTTCTGAGAAGTAGAGAGCTTGGCATAAGGTTTCATGGCAGGTCACGATTTTTTCAAGATTGTAGAACAAGCTGTGTATTGAGTTTTAATGGATATGATATAGCATAGATTGGTTAGGGTAACATGAAGAACAAGTTTATGTCATTAGATTGAAGCTCTAGGAGAGTTGATTACAGAGAAAATGTTGAAACCCTAATGTTCATGCGTTCTGTTAGAGTGATACGAGAGGTTTCAGTGAAAATTATTGGCACCATCGTGTTCGTGGCAATCAGTAGGTCATCTTTGCTTTTGGAAGTTTCGAATTTCATCAAGTAATCATGGAGAACGACCAGGTTGAAGATTCGTGTATGAACTCTGTTGAACCTGAAACCCTAGTGACATTTGGAGAAGACGATCCCTCCACCGTTAGATCGTCTCAGATGTTTGACTCTTTCATTCCATCGCACGGCCAGGATTTAATTTCAAAACGGAGGGAAAGATTCAAAGCAATACGCAGCGTTTAACTTAAATGAAGGTTTTGGGCCTCAGCAGAATTTGATACTCACACCCCCCTTCCTGGGCCCATCATAGTAATTGAACTGGGCGTATTCAGTTTGACACCCCCCATCCCCTTTAATTCATTTTCTTTCATTTTTAATTTCCTTTATTTTCTTGCACTTTATAAAAATCATAGAAAATTCAAAAATGGATATTTTTTAATGCTTGTTTTTTCTACATGTTCATAATTCTGTCTAGAAAAATATCAATAAATAAAATTGGCATTTTATTTTCTTCTAATATTTTTAGTATATTTTCCATGTAACTAGCCTTTTTAATTGATTTTAGTTGATACTCAATCTTGTAGAATTTATTTTAGGACCTTCCCTTAGGATTTTTGAGCCATTCTTTTTGGCATAGTTAGATATTGAATCATAGTTTCCCATAGGATTTAATTCATGATATTTAGGTTAAAATTTGATTAGTTTAATTAGGTGAGATTAGAGTAACCAAAATTAGGGTTTTATTCAACATAAGTAGACTTAACAATTTTGTTTTGGGTTTTTAGGTCAAGATTAGAGTATGGGGAATATAGGGGTTAAGGGTAGGTATGTGTAGAATCCCCTAGAATTTTACTAGAATATTATATAGTATTTTAGTATTTTTAATTGATTTTTGAATGTATGGATAGTATGTGTGTTGCTTAAGGGCATAGTTTGTATTGTTTTGCTTTCTTTTCTTCTCCTTTGAGTGTGTGAGCCTTGAAGATTGAGTTGAAGACCTTGTGGATCATCATTGAAGACTTTGAAGACCTTGAAGAGGAGCTTAGTTCTAGCTTTTGTTTGTTCTGTTTGTAGGATCATAAGTACATAGGTAGAGCTTTAGATAGAATAATTCCATTCAATAAACAAGGAGTGTCTTGTCCACCTCCTTCCTTCTCTATGACATAAAGTCCCTTAAGGGTATTCACCTCTCTCCTTTGGAGGGATTAGTGACCTTGCCCTATGAGGTAGAACTTTGAGAGAGCCTGGCCTTTTGATGTTAAGTCCTTAATGGCATCCTTTGGAAGTCAGTGAGCACTCTAACATCCTCACCTCATCTTGTTGATTGAATCTTGTTTGTTGGAGCATTTGGGTTGTTGAAGATAAAGAAAGCAATGAAGAGTATTGAAGATTGATTGAAGATCTAAAAGCCATTGAAGATAGAAGCTGAAGCTTTGAAGAGGATGATTCCTTGGAGATTGTTGAAGTCTGAAGACTTTGTGAAGATCAAGTTGACACTTGGGTTAGAAGCTGAAGCTTTGAAGAGGATGATTCCTTGGAGATTGTTGAAGTCTGAAGACTGAGTTGCTGCTGGAGGAGCTGAGGCTTTCTTCTGTTTTTCTTTTCTGTATTGTGTGTTTTGTTTGATTTGTCTGTTGCATTAGATTAAGTCCATCTAGAATAAGTAGAATCTAGGAGCATGATTGCATTAGAGGTTGAGTTGCTCCCTCTACTTGTATTGTTATTGCGTGGCTTTGCTTGCGGGTATTCGGTGGAGCCCAGCTCCCTTGCCCATGTGGTTTGTTTGCCTGATGGCATTTCATTTCATTTTATCTGAATGACTGCAGTTTAATGTTTATTGCTTGATAGCATGTTGTTTATTTTTCAGTATGATTACTGTTATTTCATGACTGGCTTGAGGTTGAGATGAGCTTGTGGAGGCTGAAGCCCCACACACATTTCCTCCCTCACTTTCATTGCATGCATTTTACTATTAAGCTGATGCTTTGTCTGTTTTGGTGTATCATTGACATGATCCCTTAGGACTCTCATTTCCTTTGACAAGGACTTGATGATAGATTTTTAGGTTGAAACCTATGCATGACAACTTCTAGGAGTTCCCTGTTCAAACCTCGACCATAGGATGAATCCATGGCATGATAACAGTAGGACTTGATAGTCTCCCTCCTAGTTGGGCCTGTTCTTTTCTCATTTCAAAACAGTTTAAGATACAGTAATCATGAATGATTTCTTTCGTACGTTACGAGCCTTAAGCTATCTGAGAAAGGATTGTGGGAGAGTTTATTTTCCATGGTCTAGATGTTTAGTATGGTACCCTTTGGGTGACATGTGACGCATTCACTCTCAGGTCATAGTCTCTAGTGCGGTTGAAATCGCAAACACAATAAAAAACACTTCTTTCGTAAAACAGGAAATAAACTGTAGTTTCCCGAACTACGTGAGCTCTGATCTTCCATACAGTGTGGAAGTACGTAGGCATAGGATGCGATGTCCTAGCGAGCAACCTTTCCCCCGTAATCCTTCGTAAGCCGAACTACGTTGACTCTGATTTCTCATTCTCTGATGAGAATACGTAGGCATAAAGTGCGACGCTTTGCCGAGTCATTTTTCTTTTCTTTTTCAGCCAGCCTTGATAGGTAGATAGATTATAACCAACCCGTCCAAGTAAACAAACAAGCGAGGATCCCGTCGAGTACGACGGACGTGAGGGGTGCTAATACCTTCCCCTTGCGTAACCGACTCCCGAACCCAGACAATGGTTGCGATGACCTTGTCTTACCCTTTTTCGTCAGGTTTTTCCGATTGTTTCCTTTCCCGCTCTGAGGGATAAATAACGAGAGGTGGTGACTCTTCTGTTGTGCCGGCACCTTATTTTCGCGCAAGCGACAGCTGGCGACTCCAACGGTTCCCTGCGAGAGTCAATCCTACCGCTTGTGTGTTTACTTGTTGGGTTGCGTTTATTTATCGCATTTTTACTTCTCGCACTTTATTTCCCGCATGGTATTTTCAGTATAATATGATTATTTGTGCTGTTGTGGGATGGGAGTTCTGATGAGTGAGAAGCCAGACCCAGGCTTGAGTGCACTATAGACTTAGAGTCGAAATTAGTGGGCGCGTGCTTGCTTTGCAGGCACTAGTGTCTCATGAAATCCACGCTCAGACGAGGTTCATCCGGTTGGCTTCACTTTCAACCCTTTGGGTTGAGACGGTTGCTGGTTTGGTGGATTGTCGACTCTGGGGACCGATCATTTGTGATTCAGCTAAGTGAGGCCTCTTCATGAGCTGGTGATGCCACACCTTCTGGGTATCGTATCACCCCTCTTGAAAGTCTGTGACGCTGATGAACGCATAGGATGCCATACCTTGAGTCAGTTTAGGTCCATACCTGTGAGTGGGATTGGGTTTATTGCAGGAAACTTTGACCTCCAGACTACCTGGTTTTCTTGACAGTGAATCAGTTATGTGGGTACCAGGGTTCTCAGTTGTAGATTCGTCTGTTCTTGATAGAGCAGGTTTTGATCAGAGGATCTTATCATCAGGTGTATGTTTGTTCTTGATAGAGCAGGTTTGATCAGAGTATTGTCATCAGTGGTTTGTTCTTGATAGAGCAGATTTTGGGGGTCTGAAGATCTCGTCAGCAGATGTTGTTTGTTCTTGATAGAGCAGATTTTGAGTGGGGTCTGAAGATCTCATCAGCAGCTGTATGTTTGTTCTTGATAGGGCAGATTTTTGATTTGGGGTCTGAAGACTTCATCAACAGATGTTTCTTGATCATGCATCCGAGGTCCTTATTATCAGGCATGTGTTCTCGATAGAGCAGAGTTTTGATCCTATGTATGTCGTCCTATCGGATGGTTATTCTTAGCAGATCAGATCAGTGGTCTTACACCGGGGTTTTCTTCTCATCAGTGATTGTTGATACAGAATCTTCACAGCAGCTATCCGGATATATTATTGCATGCCTGCATTTTGCATTAGTTTGCATGTTCATTTGCATTCCATTAACGTGTGTCTGTGTTGCAGGTACCGTTTCCCCGATCCAGGATTTCTCGCCTCCTATTGCATTCTTATGGCCTCTCTCAGGAAGACTGTTGCGTACAAGTTCCCGACCCCTGATGTGTCGAAGTTGATTGGGTTGATAGCTCTAGCCGGTGATTCTGTGAAGGATAGGTTCAGGAAGTCTTATGGCAGGTTGCTCAGTCTGGTTTGCAAACCTTCTACGTCCGAGTTGAATGGGTTACATGCTCTTCTGCAGTTCTACGACCCTCCTCTGAGGTGTTTCACTTTTCAGGACTTCGTTCTCGCGCCGACGCTGGAAGAGTATGCTGATTTGCTGGGTGTGCCTATCAAAAGGCAGATGCCTTTTGTCCACATGGATGCTGAGCCTGATCTGGCTGGTTTAGCTTCTTCACTCCATTTGGGCGCCTCTGAGTTAGTAGTGACGAGTTGGAACAAGGTTCCTGGGTTCTCCTTGCAGTTTCTGATAGCTAAGGCTCAGCAGTGTGCTAAGGACAAATGTTGGGATGCATTCAATGCCATCCTTGCTTTATGCATATATGGCATTATCCTGTTCCCCAACATGCCTGATTTCGTAGACTTTGATGCATTCCACATCTTCGCTTCAGGGAATCCAGTCCCTACTCTGATCGGAGACGTCTATCACTCAGTGCATTACAAGAATGAGAACCAGAGAGGGAAGAATGTCTCATGTTGCGTACCGTTGCTGTACAAATGGTTTGATAGTCATTTGCCCAAGAGGGGTTCTTTCGTCCTGTCTGCAGCCACAGCTGAGTGGCCTGAGCGTCTGATGAGTTTGTCTGCAGAAGATATTGATTGGTTCGTTGACAGAGACAGGCTAGGTACCGAGGTGATGTTCAGTTGTAGTGGGTTTCCTAATGTACCTCTGATAGGTAGGAAGGGTTGCATCAACTACAATCCGTCATTGCTAGTTCGTCAGTTTGCATATGCTTTGAGGACTCCACCGAAGGAGGAGGAGGTACAGGAATCTATGTACCTCACGGGTACTCTAGAGGGGGACTTGTTGTCCAAGCTTCAGCGTGCGTGGAACAGTATCAGCAAAAGAGGAAAGCCTTTGTTGGGAAAGAGCAATAGTCAAGCCTACCCTCCTTATTCAGCTTGGATCAGAGCCAGAGCCAACGCTATAGGGATGCCATTTCCTCATGTCAGACCAGAGAGTCCCCCACCAGTCGAAGAGCCTACTACTGTGTCCATTCATCAGCACAACCAGGTATTAGCCGAGCGGGATGAACTGAAGCGGGCGAACGCAGAATTAGAGAAGGAGTTAGCTCAGCTTCGAAGTGAAAGGAACGAAGTCGTGCATGCTTTCAAAAAGCAAACAGAGTCGGTAAACCAACTGGGTGCAGACTTGGCAAAGCAGATCGATGATCGGGAACGCTTGGGGCAGGACTTCAGGGCTGTTAATGATGTACTAGCTACGAAGAAGCAGCATTTAGAAGAGGCATATCGGAGGATATCTAAGTTCGATCAGCATTGGAAGACCTCCCTGGCCACCAGGAAGGAGCGAGAGGACAAGCTGATGCTGCAGATCTCTAAGCTGGAAGCCGAAGTAAAGGACAGTGAGCGGAGGTTTGATGAAGAGACCGCCTGCAGATACGCCGCCGAAGGCCGACTCAACAAAGCTCTTGCTAACCTGAAGGAGCATAAGCTGATGTTTGAGTCTAAGAAGCGGAAACTGGAGGATTGCTTTGGCGAAGGAGCTTGGGAAAGTTCAGTTCAGGGGCTTCAGCATACCATTGCGCAGAGGGAACTACTCGTCGAGGGGTTGCTCACTTTGCCAGATCATCCAGAGACGAAGGAGTTATTAGCAGAGTATCGCGCCCGGGGCCGTACTTGACTAGTTGTATTCCTTTTGTTTTGATCTTTGCTGTATGCTGACCATCACCAGACTTGTTGGCTGAGGTCGTGCTGTTGATTTGTTTGTACTCGTTGATACTGTGTACTGCCTTGACAGGCCTTTCCATATATATATATGAGATTGATGTTTCCATGATTGGGCTCGGACTTCTTCCTATTATTATTGTCAGCACTGGCACTAAGGCACTAGGATCGGGGAAAATCTCCCAAGCACACAGACACACGCATGCATCTGCATGAAGCATTTGCATGTCGTACATTTTGTCGCTTTTCCTAACCTTTAATGTTTTCAGGTTTTTCAGGTTCACAGGTTCCAAGCTGTTTCCGGTCTCCAGGATTGATCAAAGACTCATTCACCGTTACTCAACTCGAGCTAATCAGACAAGGATCATGGATCAGGTGCAGTCAGATGTCGCTTGATCATGGATCGTTTTATGGAGCTGATGCAGGTGGTCGCTAATGGTCAGGACCAGCTTCGTACTTTGGTTCAACCTTTGATCTCCAGGGTTGATAGTAATGGCATACTTCATGGAGGGGCTGTGCCTACTCCTCCCCCAGTGGATGCTCCACAGAATGTTGTTCCTGCTGCCGGGGGCAACGACAGCGCCAATGGTAATATGATGACTAATATCGGACTCAATGCGACGGGCGTCGGCAATGGTAGTCTGGGAGCCAATGTTAACATAGGGCCGGTCAACGGCAATGCTGGTGTCGGAAATCTGTTGGTGCCTCAACCGTGGCTTGAGGATCATCAGGATGACGTGTTTTCCCAAAGAGGTGTGGAAGCAGAGTTGAATGCTGAAGCTCGACTAAGGTTCAAAGCGCTGGAAGACAAAATGAGAGACATTCAAAATCAGAATACATTGGGCGTTGATATGTCCAAGCTGGGGTTAATTGCTGACTTCAAGGTACCTCATAAGTTCAAGGTGCCCGTCTTTGAGAAGTATAAGGGTACTACTTGCCCCCGTGTCCACCTTCGATCTTATTATAGAAAGATGTCTGCCTATTCTGACGATGAGAAGTTGCTGATGCACTTCTTCCAAGATAGTCTTTCTGGTCCATCCCTCGAATGGTATATGGGTCTGGAGCCCGCTACTGTCCGCACGTGGAAAGATCTCGCTGAAGCGTTCGTCCTCCACTATCAGTACAATAGCGACTTGGCCCCCAACCGAGTTCAGCTCCAGAATCTTTCACAGCGGAATAATGAAAGCTTTAAAGAGTACGCCCAGCGGTGGCGTGAATTGGCTGCTCGGGTTCAACCGCCGATGGTTGAGCGTGAGCTAGTGCAAATGTTCGTGGCTACCCTTCCTGGAATCTACTATGAAAAGCTGGTCAGTGGCATGTCTGGGACATTCTCGGCTCTCATCACTATGGGCGAGCATGTCGAGAACGGAATAAAAATTGGAAAAATCCAAGGCGAATCATCCTCGGCTGGAGGAGGTGGTAAGAAACCTTACGCTGGCAAGCGTCGAGAGGGAGATGCAAGTGATGTCACTAATGCTCGGAGAAAGGGCAAGGGCCCCCAGCAGCAGATTGCTAGCATAAATATCCTGGCAGCTCCGCCGCCGCCGCAGCAGCAGCAACCGCAGCAGCAGAATCAACAGGGGTATAGGAAATATCAGAATCGGGCTCCTTTGGCAAATCGTCATTTTGAAGCTCCACCTATGTCGTATGCGCAGCTTCTGCAAACTTTGCTGCAGCTTCAGCTAGTTCAAAAGAGGACGTTGGCTCCCTTGACAGGGGCACCACCACCGGGGTATGACGCAAATGCTACTTGTGATTTCCATACTGGGGCACCAGGCCATACGATTGAGAACTGTAAAGCTTTTAAGCACAAGGTGCAGGACTTGGTAGACGCCAAGGTTATTAACTTTTCTGATAGTGTGCCCAACGTTACCAAAAACCCTATGCCTCATCATAGGGGAGGCGGAGTGAACGCCATTATCACTGAGGATAGTGCAGACTTGCTGACTGACGTCAAAGACTTAAAGACGCCGCTTAGTTTCGTCAAAGCTAAGTTGCTGAAGAAGGGCTTCTTTCCTGGATGCGGAGAGTTATGTATGGCTTGTGCTACACTTCCTGATGGGTGTGAGCAGCTGGTAGAAGGTATCCAAAGTCTGATGTCTGAGGGTATTTTGCAGTTCAGCCGGAGCGTTGAAAGTGCATCAGGGGAGATTGTGCTGAAGCAGGCAGATGAAGTCGCTACCATTACCATTCCTCGTCAACCTATTACTATTTCTGCACCCCGACCACCTACAATCACTATTACCAGAGCGGGGTCGATCCCATTCGAGAGCACTAACGCCGTTCCATGGCATTATGGCGCCGAAGTCTATTGCAATGGTCAGAAGATAGAGCTTGAGCCGTACGGATCAACTGTGCAGAATCTTGCCGGAGTCAGTGGCATTACTCGAAGCGGTAGAATGTTTGCACCGACAGAGGTTGTGGCGGAGAAAGTGGTCAGAGCTGAGGCTGCTGATAAGGGTAAAGGCAAAGCCGTCGAAGAGGTCCCTTGTGGGGCAGAGAAGGATTTGCTAGTTAAAGATGCCGAAGAGTTCATGCAGTTAATCAAGAAGAGCGACTACAAGATTGTAGACCATCTTCATCAGACTCCGTCAAAAATTTCTATTCTCAACTTGTTGCTGTGTTCTGAAGCGCACCGCAACGCGTTACTGAAGGTATTGAACGCTGCCTACGTGCCGCAGGAGATATCAGTAAATCAGCTAGAGGAGGTGGTAGCCCATGTTAATGCTGGCAATGGGCTGGGATTCACAGATTTAGAGCTGACGCCTAAAGGGAGAGATCACAACAGCGCCTTGCACGTCTCAATAGAGTGCAGAGGCACTATCATGTCGCATGTCCTGGTGGATACGGGTTCGTCCCTTAATGTGCTTCCGAAGAAGGCATTAATGAAATTGGACACTCGTGGATTGCTTTGCACGCCCAGTGATCTGGTAGTGAAAGCATTTGACGGAACTAAGCGCCACGTTTTCGGAGAGTTGACCCTGCCGATTCAGGTTGGTCCAGAGACGTTCCATACGGTTTTTTATATCATGGATATCATGCCTGCCTACAGTTGCCTCTTAGGTCGGCCATGGATCCATGCTGCTGGTGCCGTGACGTCCACGCTGCATCAAAAGCTCAAATATGCTGTCGGGGGAAGCATAGTAACCGTCTGTGGTGAGGAGGACATTATGGTGAGCCACTTGTCATCCTTTAAATATGTTGAAATGGATGGCGAAATCCATGAAACTCTCTGCCAAGCATTTGAAACCGTCAAGGTGAAAGAGGTAGCTCCTGTCGTCATAGAGAAGCAAGATATGAATCTCTCCTCATTCAAAGAAGCTCGGGCCGTCGTCGAAGTCGGTTCCACCCCAGGCTGGGGGCATGTTTTGGAGGTACCGATCAAGCAGGATAAGTTTGGATTGGGGTATTCTCCTGAAGCTGAAGCTTCATCTTCTTCGTCTGGCAGTTCGTCTCGTGGGAAGGGGCCGATCCTATTCACCAAAGGCGGAGTGATTTTCGAAAGCATCAACGCAGCGTCTGAGGACAGCGGGGATAGCGATTGTGATCTTGACGCCTGGATTCAGCCAAGCAAGCCGGGCGAGCGCCTCAACAATTGGACCATCAAGGAGATTATCCAGCTGACAAGTGAAGAGTAATGATTTGCTTTTTACAATCTTTGTACAACCCTATGTCCTGCCCGGGGCATAGTGGTTTTATTGTCAGGGCCTTGTTGGATTATGTACATACATGTTGTTAATAAATCAAAGGCGTTTTCTTCGTACTCAAATATTGTGTTCTCCGTTATTCCTGTTTTATGTTTATTTTGAAAAAACAGCAAAATGGCAACGAGGTTTGTGCTAACCTGCATAGTCTTGTTTTAAGCTTAACCTTTGTTATTGCAGGATCCACATAACAGACGACATCGACTCTGGATCCTCTACGGCCCACTACGACTTCGATTGCCCGATCTATCAAGCCGAGGATGAGATTGATGAAGACGAAGACCTTCCGGAAGAGTTGGCCCGCTTGTTGAGACAAGAGGAAAAGGTTATTCTGCCTCACGAGGAAGATATTGAGATAGTAAATCTGGGTTCTGAAGAGCTCGTCAGAAATGTCAGAGTAGGGGCTGCGCTGCAGAATGATGTCAAGCATAGACTGGTCGAGATGCTTCGAGAGTATAGTGACGTCTTTGCTTGGTCATATGAAGATATGCCCGGACTCGACACAGACATCGTGGTTCATCGCTTGCCGTTGCGAGAAGATTGCCCTCCAGTCAAGCAGAAGCTTAGGAGGACGAGACCAGATATGGCTGTAAAAATCAAAGAAGTCCAGAAGCAGTTGGACGCAGGATTTCTAGCCGTTACCACTTACCCTCCGTGGGTCGCCAATATAGTGCCTGTACCGAAGAAGGACGGTAAGGTACGCATGTGCGTCGATTATCGGGATTTGAATAGGGCGAGCCCTAAGGATGATTTCCCGTTGCCTCATATCGATGTGTTGGTCGACAACACAGCCCAGTTTTCCGTGTTTTCGTTCATGGATGGCTTCTCCGGTTACAATCAGATTAAGATGGCACCGGAGGACATGGAGAAAACGACGTTTATCACCCCCTGGGGAACATTTTGCTATAAGGTAATGCCCTTCGGTCTGAAGAATGCAGGGGCCACTTACCAGCGAGCAATGGTAACTTTGTTTCATGATATGATTCATCATGAGATCGAGGTCTATGTTGATGACATGATTGCAAAGTCCCAAACGGAGGAAGAGCATCTGGTCAACTTATTGAAGCTTTTTGAGAGGCTTAGGAAGTTCAGGCTAAGGCTGAATCCTAACAAGTGCACTTTCGGAGTGCGGTCCGGAAAATTATTAGGGTTTATCGTTAGTGAACGAGGTATTGAAGTTGATCCTGCAAAAATAAAAGTTATTCAAGAAATGCTAGCGCCGAAAACAGAAAAAGAAGTTCGTGGTTTCTTGGGCCGAATAAACTACATTGCAAGGTTTATCTCTCAGCTCACGACCACTTGTGAACCAATGTTCAAGCTTTTAAAGAAAGATCAGGCGATTACTTGGAATGAGGATTGCCATAAGGCATTCGACAAAATAAAGCAGTATCTTCAAGAACCTCCAATCTTGATACCCCCAGTGGCTGAACGGCCATTAATCATGTACCTGACGGTTCTGGAGAATAGTATGGGGTGTGTTCTCGGTCAGCACGACGAGACGGGCAGAAAAGAGCATGCCATTTATTATTTGAGTAAAAAGTTCACTGAGTGTGAATCTCGATACTCGATGCTGGAGAAGACGTGTTGTGCACTAGCTTGGGCCGCCAAACGTCTACGACAGTATATGCTCAATCACACCACTATGCTAATTTCGAAGATGGATCCGATCAAGTACGTCTTCGAGAAGCAGGCTCTTTCGGGCAGGATTGCCAGATGGCAAATGGTGTTAACGGAATATGATATTCAGTACGTCTCCCAGAAAGCCATTAAGGGAAGCGTATTGTCTGATTACCTTGCCGAACAGCCAATCGAAGACTACCAACCGATGAAGTTCGAATTCCCTGACGAGGATATCATGTTTCTCAAAGCGAAGGATTGCGATGAGCCATTGCCCGGTGAGGGGCCAGATAGGACGTCTCAATGGAAGTTGATATTCGACGAAGCGGTTAATTCCTATGGAAGTGGTATCGGGGCTATCATCACGACTCCTCACGGATCCCACATCCCGTTTACTGCGAGACTGACGTTTCCAGTTACCAACAATGAGGCAGAGTATGAAGCATGTATTATGGGTCTAGAAGAGGCAATTGATTTGAGAATCAAGAATCTAGACGTATATGGTGACTCAGCTCTTGTAATCAATCAGATTAAAGGGGAGTGGGAAACTCGTCAAGCGAATTTGGTACCGTACATGAATTATGCCAGGAGGCTGCTTCCGTTCTTCGATCGAGTGGAACTCCATCATGTACCCAGGGCTAAAAATCAGATGGCTGATGCCTTAGCCACGTTGGCTTATATGTATAAAGTCAATCTTTGGAACGAAGCTCCAAGCATTGTCCTTTCGCGTCTTGACAGACTGGCATTTGTCTTTGCAATCGAGGATGCTGCCGACGGCAGGCCATGGTTCCACGACATCCAGACCTTCCTTATGACTAAGGAGTATCCTGCGGGTGCGTCAACCCAGGATAAAAAGACTCTGAGGAGGCTATCTGGAAACTTTTATCTCAATCCTGATGGAGTGATGTATAAGAGAAACCACGATCTCGTGCTACTCAGATGTGTAGATGAGAAGGAGGCGAGTATGCTCATGGAAGAAGTCCATGAGGGCACGTTTGGTACGCACGCCGGCGGGCATGCTATGACGAGAAAGATCCTGAGAGCAGGGTATTACTGGCTGACGATGGAGTCGGATTGCTTCAGATTCGCGAAGAAATGTCATAAATGCCAGATTTATGCTGATAAAGTTCATGTGCCGCCGTGCCCATTGAATGTCATGTCCTCCCCTTGGCCGTTCTCCATGTGGGGCATCGACATGATAGGCAAGATCGAGCCCACTGCATCCAATGGTCATCGTTTCATTCTGGTAGCTATCGACTACTTCACCAAATGGGTGGAGGCATCCTCGTACGCTAATGTGACCAAGCAGATGGTAGCTAAATTCATAAAGAGAGACATCATCTGTCGTTACGGAGTTCCCGAGCGGATCATTACTGATAATGGTTCGAATTTGAATAACAAGATGATGAAGGAGCTGTGCCAGAGCTTCAAGATTGAACACCACAACTCATCTCCTTACCGGCCGAAGATGAATGGCGCCGTCGAAGCCGCCAACAAGAACATCAAGAAGATTGTTCAGAAGATGGTTGTGACCTACAAAGATTGGCACAAGATGCTGCCGTTTTCCTTGCACGGTTATCGTACGACGGTACGTACGTCGACCGGGGCAACTCCTTTCTCCTTGGTGTATGGTATGGAAGTTGTCCTACCGTTAGAAGTGGAGATCCCTTCTTTGCGAGTTTTGGTTGATGTGAAACTCGACGAGGCAGAATGGATTACGAATCGTTTGAACCAACTCAGCCTGATGGACGAGAAGAGGTTAGCATCGATTGCATTTGGTCGCCTGTACCAAAGCCGAATGAAGAAAGCTTATGATAAGAAGGTGCGTCTTAGAAGCTTTCAGACGGGTGATCTCGTCCTGAAGAAGATTCTTCCGCCACACTCCGATCACCGGGGCAAGTGGACTCCGAATTACGAAGGGCCGTATGTCGTCAGCAAGGTATTCTCAGGAGGAACTTTGTTGTTATCCACAATGGATGGTGAAGATTTTGCATCCCCGGTGAACGCGGACGCAGTTAAAAAATACTTTGCTTGAAAGAGACCCGCTGGACAAAAAAGAAAGAGTCCAGGCAAAAAGGGGCATCCCGGCGAACCAAAAACAGAATAAAAGGTTCGGGCAAAAATTAGGGATATATTGAAAAAATGTACACCCGCGAAGTCGAAAACCTACACTGGGCGGCTTCGGCAAAAAAGGGTATCCCGGTGAACTGAAAACCCGTAAAGGGCGGTTCACGCAAAAGTTAGGGATTTGAATAAGCAAATGACTGCGTTCCGCGTGTGGACTTTCATTGTTAGTGGTTTGGAGGACCTGAGGGCCGTTGATCTGAATCAATCTTTTCCGAAGCTGAAGCGTCGGAGAAATATCGAAGTCGAGTGGGTCTTAGAGGGATCAACTCATGGTGTTCGTCTACGCCTCGTTGCCGACATTTGTATATACTGATGTATATTTATGTTTTATTTTTGCGCGGCTTCCTCATTCCAGGAGCTTGCCTCTGTTGTAAAACATTTTCGCCCATTCAGAGGCTCATCAGCAATAAAATGCATATTATGCAGCAATTCTGCTTGCCTGTTCAGCATTTATCTGTTTTGTTTGCGAATGAAAACGCCAATGTTTTTGATAAAATGCGCATACATAAACTTACAGGCCTAGGCCCCTCGATTGTCGAAACGATTGATTACCTGAATATTGTCACGAGATAATAATCTTGATAGGCCCCCTTGAGGAGGGTGTCTTGTCTGTTTGTTTGTGTTGTTGCAGGTGTAGCACCTTCTAGACAGTGTGATGTGCGCATCCCCGAAGCAGGACGAGTCTTCCTTCTCCAGCAGAGTTCAGTGGTCTCTCCTCCGCAGAGTCTGAATGCGAGATAGTGAGCATTGGTATGGCTCTCCAGGCAGAGATGATTCTCTTCCCCAAGCAGGCGCATCCTGAAGGAACATCATCTTCTCAGCTAAGTCGCGTGCCGAAGCTCGTATGTCCCCAGCACCGGGTCACAAGTGCAGATTTCGTAGAAATGTTCGGGTGTCGAAGCTCGTGTTTCCCCAGTAAAGTCGCCGAAACAGAATTCTTTCCCCAGCACCGGGTCACAAGTGCAGGATTCGTAGGAAATTATTCATATGCCGAAGGATGCAGTAACTGATGGCGCCAGACTGAAGTCTCCAGCGGAATTGAGATTCCCCATCAGAGTCGTATTCTCTCCCGAAGTCGGAGGATTCCCTCTTCCCCAGTAGAGTGTTGGAATAGCTGATGTTGTATCCCTCTGCAGAAGTGTACTCTCCCCCGAAGTCAGATGATTCTTTCTTCCCCAGCGAAATTGAAATTCCGCATCAGAGTCGTACTCTCCAGTGAAGTAGAATGATTTCTCTCCCCGGCTGAGTCCGCAAACCCCCAAGAGAGCCGAATCATTGGAAGCAGTGGGGATCATGAGTGGATTTTCCCTAACAGAGCATTGAACAGCTGATGCTGTACTTCCCCCAGGGTCGCACTCTCTCCAGCGAAGCAGAACGACTTCTCCTTCCCCAGCCGAGTTTGCAGATGTCCAAGAGAGCCGAGTCCTGGGAAGTTGATCAGATCATGACTGGTTTTTCCCCAGTGGAGTGTGAAGCAGCTGAAGTTGTTTCCCCATAGAGTTGTTATCCCCAGAAGAGTAGCCATGGCGGCCACGCAGTTTACTCTCGCGATTGACATCGCTTTCCTGCAGTAGGTCCAAGTTCTCGTAGAGCATCGTCCCCCTGCAGCAGATCAACTGAAGTTGTTTTCCCTGCAGCAGTCAAAGGAAGATCAACTCCCCAGACGGAGTCCAATTGATATTGGCATGTCCACGTTCTCCTCAGCAGGATGATTCCTCTATCTGAGTAGTTCTTTCTCCTTGACAGGAGGACTTCCCCCTCGGCATTTATTTTGCTGACGGGATTGCATCATTGTGCATGACTGCATAGCATTTAGCATAAACGCATAGCATTTCCACCGTGTGGGGCATGGCGCAGAAGCATATGTGTCATAAGCATGATCTAGGTCATTATCATTCCTGTTTTACAGGTGTTCCGCCGAAGGATCAGTTGCTCAGGATGATTCCTGATATTCTCCCCAACGAGGTCGCTTTCTTAAGATGATTCTTAAGACCCCGGTGTAATCCCCGCAGTCGCTCGCTCAAGATGATTTTTGAGATCCCCAGCGAAGTCTTCAGTTCAAGACGATTCTTGAATTCCTCAGCAGGGCCGTTTGCTTAAGGTGATTCTTAAGACCTCAGCGCAATTTCCCGAGTTGTTTGCTTAGTATGATTCTTGAGCTCCCCAGTAGTGTTCCCAGCAAGAGTTGCCCAGGAAGATTCCAGGGATCCCCAACAGAGCGTTTTCTCCAGAAAGGTCATCAGCAAGATGATTCTTGAAGGTGCCCGACGGAGTTGTTTGTTCAAGATGATTCTTGAAGTCCCTAGCAGCGTGATATGTTTGCTCCAACAGTGATGTCTAATCTGAAGATTGACTTCATAAACGCCTGAAGGCGATATCAGAGCGTTCCTGTGGATTCAGATTTCCGTGTTGATGAATCAACGTGTGTCTGAAGACAAAGTTCAAAAGTTTGTGGATGCAGCTTTTGTGTGCAAGGTGATCCGTGTTGGCCTGAAGACCAAGTCAGTTATCCTGAGGTGATGATTGATTGCGATCAAGTGAATTGTGGTTTTCCCGACTGATGTCGAGGCCTGAAGGCTATGGTACCACATTGACTAGTGGTTTTTCCCGACTGAAGTCGAGGCCCGAGGGCTATGGTATAACCGGACTAGTGTTTCTTCTGACTGAAGTCGAAGACGTTTCTCCAGCTGAAGCGGAGTTTGCCTGAAGGCAAAGTGTTTGAATCCCCGTAGAGTCATGAATGGCTCAGGATACCACTTCTCTGACTGAAGTCACAGATTTCCCAAGCTGAAGCGAAGGTGCCTGAAGGCAAGGTTATCCCCAAGGTCATGAATGACCTAGGATTCATTTTTCGGACTGAAGGTCGAAGTATATCCCTGACTGAAGTCACGGATACTCTATAGCAGAGGCGGAGTTGCCTGAAGGCAGATCCATGCATCCTTGAAGGCCAAGGACCATTTCTTTAGACAGAAGTCGAAGATACCTCCTGCAGAGTTGCCGACGGGCAAAGTTTATATCCTTGAAGGCCAAGGATCCCATCTTCAGGAGTGCTTGAAGATCTTTTCTAGCTGAAGCTGGAAGTGGCCAGGGGCCAGGGTTTCATATAGCTTTGATGTTGAAGTTCTAGGGTGGGTGCAGTATGCAGTAGTATTTGGATGTTCGTTATGGTTCTAAGGGGGAACCCCAGATCCGAGTGTGCTCGGCTAAGCCTCTCACCCCCAGCAAAGATGATGTTTGTACGATGGTGATGTCGAGTGTCTCTCAAAGTGATGTTTGTTTCCGACGGCGATGTCAGATGGTTTAGTCTTCCAGCGGCGAGGTTGGGTGTTGTGGTTGTCTGAAGGCAATATCATAAGAAGGTAATGTGGATAACTGACGGCGATGTCAGATCAGTATTTCTCCAGCTAGTTGTTGAGCAGCTAGTGTTGCAGTATTCGAAGATTTGTTCCCCGCTGAGTGTCGTGTGCTCGTGCAGTTGGCAAATTTTCGGGTTTACCGGTATTCAACCGTCTCGCACCGTGATTGGCTGAGAGCCGTTCGCTTCTCACCCAGTCAGGTTCAAGCCGTTTGAATAGGGGCAGCTGTTGCACCCCAAAATTTGACCAACAATTATTTATCCACCAAGTGTTTGAAGGTTGATACCTTCATCAGAATGTTCAAGAGATCCTCAGAGAAATTGGTTGAAACCAAGGTTGTGTGTCTCATAACTTGAGAGTTGTGGGTGCTCCCTAGATGATTCTGAGACTATGAGAGTGAACTTGAAGCTTTGAGAAAGCTTATGAGATGTCTTGAAAGCCATCATGAAGCCTAGAGAGGTCATTATGCAAGAATTCAGAAGATTCAGCCATGAGTGGTGAAATTAGGGTTTTGACTGGGTCAACCCTAGGATAACTGAAGATTTGGAGAAGGTTGAGACCTAATCCAAGGGCCATGAGATCATGGAATGATGTATGAAGATGGTATAAAGATGATTCATAGACCAACTCATCATGATTGAGGAGTTTGAGAAGTTTTGAGTTAGGGTTTCTAAGGATTGTCAGTGAAAAAACCCTAATTTGATCCCCATCTTCCAGGCAGTTTTAGCTCAAGATGTGATTGATATCTCATCTTCCCCACAACATGAATGCTGTAGAGCTTGTTCTTAGATTTAATTTTAGTGGTAGAAGTCCTTGATAGGATATGCAGAGCTCAAGTTATGGTTTTGGCAAATTACAGGTCATCTGAGGTATGTGAATCTGGGTCTTTGAAAGTCACCCAACTTGCAGACAACGTTTGCCCTAGTAGGATGATTCCTATGATTTCTTGGTCAACATGAATGTTGAAGAGTATCTTCTTAGCTTTCTAGAGAGTACTAGAAGTCCTTGATAGGATTTGTAGAACTCAACTTATGGTTTGAACAAGACAGGGGTATTTTGGTCATTTGGTGATTATAGGTCATTTTAAGCAAAGGCCATATCTCCTATTTCCAAGCCTCAAATGGAAAAACTCAAAACATCAAAGTTGTTCAAAATGGGATTTTAAGCCTATAAATATGGTCATGATTTGTTGGAAAAGCTTGTAGCAAGGATTTACAAGATTGGGTAAAAATGACCTAAAAATGACTTATAAGTTAAATGAATCCAAGTTGGAAATTGGTTTGGGAGATCCACAAATCCAAAATATGTCATCCAATATGTCATTTTGAATCCAAACATCATTTTAAAAACAATGGTTCAAGTAGAATTTTGATTTGAGGTCTTAAAATGGATGTTACTTTGTAAAGTTCATTCTTGCATCATAAGGCAACTTGAGAAACTTGGCATAAGGCAAGGCAAGACTTGTTTTTCACGCACTCCTTTTCAATATCTCACAAGGGGAGATTTTAAAGCAAAGTTAAGAGGTTTAATGCATGATATGAGATGATACCACTTATCACTACATGAGATTTTCCTTGATTTTCTAGGGCTTTCTATAAGCTTCTAGACTCTTCCATTGGATGTTATATAAAGAGTAGATCATAGTGAAGAAAAAGGTTGGTGAAAGTTGGTGAATCCATTGGTGAAGAGTGAGAGGAGAAAGAGATATTCAAGGTTTCCTTCAAGTGCAAGTCAAGCTCGATTTGGTCTCTACAAGCTCTCTTCTTCAAGATTCTTGCAAACAGAAAGATATCCACCATTGGAGGAGCATCTGGAGGAGATTACAAGTCTTGAATCAAGCCCTAACATCACTCACCATCACCATTTGACAGGTTGGTGTTCTTCATCATACCTCCATATTTAGGCCCTTTCTGTTAGATTTCTAGGTGTAGAAGTAGCATGCTAGGTTAATTGATGATGTTCTGAGAAGTAGAGAGCTTGGCATAAGGTTTCATGGGAGATCACGATTTTTTCAAGATTGTAGAACAAGCTGTGTATTGAGTTTTAATGGATATGATATAGCATAGATTGGTTAGGGTAACATGAAGAACAAGTTTATGTCATTAGATTGAAGCTCTAGCAGAGTTGATTACAGAGAAAATGTTGAAACCCTAATGTCCATGCGTTCTGTTAGAGTGATACGAGAGGTTTCAGTGAAAATTATTGGCACCATCGTGTTCGTGGCAATCAGTAGGTCATCTTTGCTTTTGGAAGTTTCGAATTTCATCAAGTAATCATGGAGAACGACCAGGTTGAAGATTCGTGTATGAACTCTGTTGAACCTGAAACCCTAGTGACATTTGGAGAAGACGATCCCTCCACCGTTAGATCGTCTCAGATGTTTGACTCTTTCATTCCATCGCACGGCCAGGATTTAATTTCAAAACGGAGGGAAAGATTCAAAGCAATACGCAGCGTTTAACTTAAATGAAGGTTTTGGGCCTCAGCAGAATTTGATACTCACACCCCCCCTTCCTGGGCCCATCATAGTAATTGAACTGGGCGTATTCAGTTTGACACCCCCCATCCCCTTTAATTCATTTTCTTTCATTTTTAATTTCCTTTATTTTCTTGCATTTTATAAAAATCATAGAAAATTCAAAAATGGATATTTTTTAATGCTTGTTTTTTCTACATGTTCATAATTCTGTCTAGAAAAATATCAATAAATAAAATTGGCATTTTATTTTCTTCTAATATTTTTAGTATATTTTCCATGTAACTAGCCTTTTTAATTGATTTTAGTTGATACTCAATCTTGTAGAATTTATATTAGGACCTTCCCTTAGGATTTTTGAGCCATTCTTTTTGGCATAGTTAGATATTGAATCATAGTTTCCCATAGGATTTAATTCATGATTTTTAGGTTAAAATTTGATTAGTTTAATTAGGTGAGATTAGAGTAACCAAAATTAGGGTTTTATTCAACATAAGTAGACTTAACAATTTTGTTTTGGGTTTTTAGGTCAAGATTAGAGTATGGGGAATATAGGGGTTAAGGGTAGGTATGTGTAGAATCCCCTAGAATTTTACTAGAATATTATATAGTATTTTAGTATTTTTAATTGATTTTTGAATGTATGGATAGTATGTGTGTTGCTTAAGGGCATAGTTTGTATTGTTTTGCTTTCTTTTCTTCTCCTTTGAGTGTGTGAGCCTTGAAGATTGAGTTGAAGACCTTGTGGATCATCATTGAAGACTTTGAAGACCTTGAAGAGGAGCTTAGTTCTAGCTTTTGTTTGTTCTGTTTGTAGGATCATAAGTACATAGGTAGAGCTTTAGATAGAATAATTCCATTCAATAAACAAGGAGTGTCTTGTCCACCTCCTTCCTTCTCTATGACATAAAGTCCCTTAAGGGTATTCACCTCTCTCCTTTGGAGGGATTAGTGACCTTGCCCTATGAGGTAGAACTTTGAGAGAGCCTGGCCTTTTGATGTTAAGTCCTTAATGGCATCCTTTGGAAGTCAGTGAGCACTCTAACATCCTCACCTCATCTTGTTGATTGAATCTTGTTTGTTGGAGCATTTGGGTTGTTGAAGATAAAGAAAGCAATGAAGAGTATTAAAGATTGATTGAAGATCTAAAAGCCATTGAAGATAGAAGCTGAAGCTTTGAAGAGGATGATTCCTTGGAGATTGTTGAAGTCTGAAGACTTTGTGAAGATCAAGTTGACACTTGGGTTAGAAGCTGAAGCTTTGAAGAGGATGATTCCTTGGAGATTGTTGAACTCTGAAGACTGAGTTGCTGCTGGAGGAGCTGAGACTTTATTCTGTTTTTCTTTTCTGTATTGTGTGTTTTGTTTGATTTGTCTGTTGCATTAGATTAAGTCCATCTAGAATAAGTAGAATCTAGGAGCATGATTGCATTAGAGGTTGAGTTGCTCCCTCTGCTTGTATTGTTATTGCGTGGCTTTGCTTGCGGGTATTCGGTGGAGCCCAGCTCCCTTGCCCATGTGGTTTGTTTGCCTGATGGCATTTCATTTCATTTTATCAGTATGACTGCAGTTTACTGTTTATTGCTTGATAGCATGTTGTTTATTTTTCAGTATGATTACTGTTATTTCATGACTGGCTTGAGGTCGAGATGAGCTTGTGGAGGCTGAAGCCCCACACACATTTCCTCCCTCACTTGCATTGCATGCATTTTACTGTTAAGCTGATGCTTTGTCTGTTTTGGTGTATCATTGACATGATCCCTTAGGACTCTCATTTCCTTTGACAAGGACTTGATGATAGATTTTTAGGTTGAAACCTATGCATGACAACTTCTAGGAGTTCCCTGTTCAAACCTCGACCATAGGATGAATCCATGGCATGATAACAGTAGGACTTGATAGTCTCCCTCCTAGTTGGGCCTGTTCTCTTCTCATTTCAAAACAGTTTAAGATACAGTAATCATGAATGATTTCTTTCGTACGTTACGAGCCTTAAGCTATCTGAGAAAGGATTATGGGAGAGTTTCTTTTCCATGGTCTGGATGTTTAGTATGGTACCCTTTGGGTGACATGCGACGCATTCACTCTCAGGTCATAGTCTCTAGTGCGGTTGAAATCGCAAACACAATAAAAAACACTTCTTTCGTAAAACAGGAAATAAACCGTAGTTTCCCGAACTACGTGAGCTCTGATCTTCCATACAGTGTGGAAGTACGTAGGCATAGGATGCGATGTCCTAGCGAGCAACCTTTCCCCCGTAATCCTTCGTAGGCCGAACTACGTTGACTCTGATTTCTCATTCTCTGATGAGAATACGTAGGCATAAAGTGCGACGCTTTGCCGAGTCATTTTTCTTTTCTTTTTCAGCCAGCCTTGATAGGTAGATAGATTATAACCAACCCGTCCAAGTAAACAAACAAGCGAGGATCCCGTCGAGTACGACGGACGTGAGGGGTGCTAATACCTTCCCCTTGCGTAACCGACTCCCGAACCCAGACAATGGTTGCGATGACCTTGTCTTACCCTTTTTCGTCAGGTTTTTCCGATCGTTTCCTTTCCCGCTCTGAGGGATAAATAACGAGAGGTGGCGACTCTTCTGTTGTGCCGGCACCTTATTTTCGCGCTAGCGACAGAAGGGACAAGGTCTCAAACCTTATTTCTTTTAAACTGATTCAGTTCCTCTTACATTGATAAGAATCAATGTTCATCGAGTACAGCCTCTTTAGGGTTTTTAGGCTCAACTTGAGAGACAAAAGTGAAATGATAACAAAAGTTACTTAGCTTAAATCTTGTGGTCACTCCCTTTCAGATATCACCAAGAATGTTGTCGATAGGATGGTCTTTAAAAGACTTCCAAGTTGGAGGAAGGCTATCGGTGTTAGTTGGATGAACCTCCTCAATCTCATCATGATGGTGATCTTTTTCCTCCTCAACTTTCACTGATTTAGGTTGATAAATTCCTTTCTCTGTGTCTTTGAGTATTTCTTCCGAAGATACACCTGCACCATGAAACGAAATACCTTTTCCAAAACGTTTCAGATAAGTTTCACCAAAAGTGACATGAACAGATTCTTCAACAATAAGTAACCTCTTACTATATATCCTATATGCTTTACTTGATTGAGAGTATCCAAGAAAAATACCTTTATCTGCCTTGGAGTCAAATTTACCAAGACTTTCCTTACCATTGTTTAATACGAAAGACTTACAACCGAAAACATGAAGGTGAGCCACATTTGGCTTTCTCCCTTTCAAAAGTTCATACAGAGTTTTGTTAAGAATAGGACAGATGAGCACCTTATTCAAAACATAAGAAGCCATACTAATGGCATCGGCCCAAAAATATTTAGGAAGTCCACTTTCATTGATCATAGTTCTTCCTAACTCTTCCAAAATTCGATTTTTACGTTCCAAGACCCCGTTTTGTTGAGGGGTATGCGGAGCAGAAAAATTATGATCAATTCCATGTCTACCACAATATTCTTCAAAAAGATTATTTTAAAACTCACCCCCATGATCACTCCTAATTTATATAATTTTTGTGTTCAACTTGTTTTGAGAAAGTTTAGCAAATATTTCGAAGGCGGAGAAAGCATCGCTCTTGCTAGCCAAGAAGATAGTCCAACAAAACCTAGAGAAATCATCGACTATAACAAAACCATAGTAGTTACCACCTAGACTCTTTATTCTTGATGGTCCAAAGAGGTTCATATGAAGAAGTTTAAGAGGTCTCGTTTTTGACACATTTTTTTAGATTTAAATGAGATCCTTGTTTACTTCCACATTTGGCACGCACCACATAAGTGATTCTTTGAAAACTTGATTTTGGATAAGCCAATAACTAGGTCTTTAGAAACTATCTTGTTTAGCAAGTCAAAATTGACATGCACCAAACGTCTATGCCACAACCATGAGTCTTCACTCATAGTGACGAGACATTTGTCGCTACTGAATGATACTTCACTCAAATCAAGCATATACACATTATTTACCCTTAAGCCATTAAAAATATCCCCCTTTTTATCATTATTTTCAATCACGCAACAACCCTTTGAAAAAGATACTTTGTATCCCTTGTCACACAATTGACTAATGCTTATGAGGTTGTGTTTAAGGACCTCAACTAGCAATACATTAGAGATAGCAGTAGACGAGGGATTACCTACCCTACCTTTTCAAAGTATTTCTCCCTTGTTGTTGTCTCCATAGGTTACAATCCCTTCTTCTTTGCTACAAAGTCAATTAAGAGAGATATGTCTCGATTCATATGTCTTGAGCATTCACTATTGAGAACCCATCTTCTCTCCGTTGGCTCAAGACTTTGTACCTATAAAATCAATCAACAAAAATAGGTACCCAATTGTTTATTGGGTCCTTGGTTGTGAGTGAAATCTTGGTTGCATTTAGGAAAACATTGATAAACCCCTTTAGGAACTAAAAATATCCTAAAGTGATGTTTAGCAATGGTGCGACCCCTTTTGGAACAATACAAGTAAGTGAGGTTAACCTTTGTATCACTTTTGTTACCTTGATTTTTGATCACATATGTATATTTTTTATAAGGATTAATCATGCTTTTTCTAAAATGTTATATAACAATAACAAAAGTGATCTTTGGTTCTGGAGCCTTGTCAAGTTTGGCTTTAAGAGTTCTAACCTCATTTTGCCAAATATGACAAGCATCACACCCAAAGTTTACCCATCTAATCTTTTCTTCCTCAACATCTACCTTTGTTACTTCCACCATGGATGCCTTTAGAGCCTCCAATTTCCTTTTGGAATCAGAGATCTTTTACTCTAAGTGAGTAAAAATTTGTTTGTTTGAGACCAGCCGTTTAAAGGCTTCCTTGGCTTCATCGTGTAAGGTGTCAATGGCAAGTTGTAATTCCAAATGAGACAATTTAGTATAGCTTTCGTATTTGACATGTCGTACCTTTTTATTTTTCTTCTTTTGATGAGCGGAGAGGCTAAGGTTGACAGAACCTTCTTCGTCACTTGAACTATTATCCTCAGATGACTCACTATGGCTTTCCCAAGCGATGTAAGCTCTTCTAGGCTTACCTTGTTTCTTTTCTGAGTGATTACTTTCCTTTCCTTTGTCCTTCTTTATCAATGGAAAATCCGGCTTATAGTGCCCAAGTTTTCCATAATTAAAGCACGACCATCTTGCTTTACTCTCCTTATTGCCTTCATCTTGGAAGACCTTGATTGTCTTCTAAACTTGACAAGATTCTTTTTGAAATGTTGGATACATTCTTCTTTACATAGTGATTGTATTGCTTCACGAACAACCCTATATCCTCATTCGTTTCTTCATCATCATCATCACTCGAGTCGTAATCACTTATCTATTTTGCAGAGGACTTTGAACAAGAAGCTTTTAGAGCTATAGACTTCTTTTCCATAGTTTTGGTCTTTTCCTTCTTTTCCTTTTTCTCAAATTTCTCGAGACTAAGAATCACTTGCTCATGTTCTTGGAGCTTTCCAAAAAGAGTTGTAAGGTCCAAAGTCATAAGATCATTTACTTCCTTAATGGTCGTGACCTTTAGTTGCCACTCCCTGGTAAGACATCTTAAAACTTTGTTAGTAGTGTCGCTACTGCGAAAATCGGCGCCGGCTGACAGAAGAGTCGCCACCGTGCGTTATTTATCCCACGGGAGGGAAAGGAAACGCTCAGAGTAAACCTCACACAATACGGGAAAGGTATGGTCGTCGCAACCAAAACCTGGGTTCGGGAGTCGGTTACTCAAGGGGAAGGTATTAGCACCCCTCACGTCCGTCGTACTCGACGGGATCCACGCTTGTTTTCGGGTATGGATTGTTATTCTATCTAAACTATAGGTCAAGGGTGAAAAAGAAAATAAAATAAAAATAAAAATGACTCGGCAAAGTATCGCACTTTATGCCTACGTATTCCCGTCTGGAACGAGAAATCAGAGTCAACGTAGTTCGCCTACCTACGGGAAAGGAGGGGAAGGTTGCTCGCTAGGATATCGCGTCCTATGCCTACGTACTTCCACACGGCATGGAAGATCAGAGCAAACGTAGTTCGGGCCACGTACGACACAAGCTTGTCTTGGTTGATTTTATTCCTTCTGAAAAAGGTTTTTCTGATTAACGGTCCAAGCGGACAAAAATGACGTTTTGATGAGTTCACATTCTTTTACGAAAGAAGTGTCTTTTATTGTGTTTGAAATCTTTATGTGTTTTTCTGTTTGTTTTGAGGAAGAAAGAGACAGAACTCTAACCTACGGTTGCGAAGGGAAACAAACTATCCTAATGTTATCATGCATGGGTTAAGACCTAGTGTCTATCATGCTCCTCTCTTGCACAGAGAGAAACAGAGATCCTACGGGATAGGCAGAAACAGAAACAATAACAGATATATACAGCAGTAAAATGCATGGATGCAACAGTACAAGCGAGGCAAGGGAGTCCCACTCAACCTTGAACCTAGAAAACAATAGGCAAAAGTGAACAGACTTCACTTTCAACCCAGCAGGGTAGACAGCAAACAATACAGTCCAGAAAACCAATCAATACATCAGCAAATGAAATACAACAGCGAAAGAAACAGCACCAGCAGCTCTGAATCAACATCTGGCTTCAAGAAATCTCCAAGCAGCTACAGGCTTCAACAAGCATCAATCTCCATCTTCATGACCTTCAGGCAAGGGCTTTGATCATCAGTCTTCCATCTGCAATGGCTTTTCTTCATGCTCAAACCTCCAGGATGAGGGAATAATCACAAGAGTGAATTGGGTGTTAAGCAATCAGTTGACTACCAAAGGTGGTGAACAGACTGCTTCTAACACAAAAGACATTTTCTCTCAAAAGTTCTATCTCATAGACACCATCACCAAGCCTTCCAAAGGAAGGGGGTGAGTGTCTTAGAGAGACTCTGAATCACAGAGAAGAATGGATGCAGACAAGGCAATCCATGTTTGAGAAACAAACTTTCTAATCTAGAGCTCTGCCTAGCTCCTAAACCCTAGTCTCCTCAGCAGCTGCTAGCAAGAAACTCCTCCTCAACTCTGACAGTTGATCTTCAATCTTTGGATCTCCAATGGCCTTCATCTTCTCAGGTCTTCAGCTTCCCCAGGGCCCCAGACAAACCCAATACCCAAACAAGCAAGCAATAATCCCCAGAGGGCACACCACACCAGACAATCAGATATACAGACAGTATTAATAGCAGTAGGGGAATCCTGACTTTTCTCTAAGGGATCTAATAACTACCCATAGCCCCTATAGTCCCATAACTAATCTATTCAAACCCTAAGTCCTAAGGGAAATGAAATCAAACTTCTTAAGTCATCACCTAACCCTAGTTTTGTTCATGATGTTCAAACCTATTTTAATCACCTAAAATTAACTTCTAAAAATGGGAATTAAAATATTTCTACAAGCTTAACATCTAATCTAAACAGCATAAAAAGAATGACCAAAAAATATTAAAGCATGTAATAGAACAAAAATTATTAAAATGATGCATGAAATGAAGTATTTAAAAATGACATTTATTTAGAAAATATGAAAAAAATATGAAATAAAAATAAAATGCAATTTTATTTTTCTATAATATTCTACACATTTTAAAGAAAATATTGTAAAAAGAATGAATTAAAATGAATTTTTTATGCATTTATTATGAATTAATGAAAATTGGTAAAAATTAAAATGGAATAAAAAAAATGAATTGAATTAAAATTGATGGGGGGTACCAATAGAAACCACGTGCAGTTCATATCCAGGATGGGCCAATAATAGGGGGTGCGCTTAGCATTTGGAGTTAGGCCCAGAATTAGCTCAGAAATATTGAAAATAAAAAATAGGCGCAGGGGGTGCATTCAGAAGCAAATCCACGTTCAAAATGGAATGGGCCTATAACTGGGGGGTGGGATTAACACTATCAACTCAGGCCCGCCCGTTTCAATTAATGAAACGACGCGTTTTGGCCAACTCGCTTCCCTCCAAATTCAGATTAAATGAGAGCCATTGGATCACTCTATCAGTCAAAAGTCCAACACGCATTGAACGGACACGATTATGTCTTCCTCACTTGATCTGAACCTAGGGTTTCAACCTCCATGAAACTCCATGCACGAGCAAGCTTCCATCCCTCTGTTCTCCATCACCAGGCCATGAATCAACATGCCATAAACATGAAAGTTGCTCAGGATCTTTCCCTCTATAATCCTATGGCATTAGATTGCTTTGAAACTCACCACAACAACAAACCCGATCGAAGCAAAATCTGGTCACCATGAGATTACTCTGAGATGCACCAATACAATTCTTCCTCAAACTTACACTAACCTAACCTACAACTAATGGTGATCATTCTGATCTATCAAGCTAACATTCTAATGCACTAACCTAAGAGTTTCAAGCCCTAACAGTTTATGGCACCTGCTAACAATAGTCTCTAAACCACTCCAAATTCACCCTAATTGCTCCCCTAACCTTCTAGATCATGTCTAAACTAATAAATTCGTGCTAACCTAATTGAATCAAGCTGTGGCAGAGCAAACATACCTGGTGCAAAAGCTTGATGACAGCTATGGAAGATTGAGGATCTGAGGCTTCCAAGGCTTGAATCTTGATCAATTTACTCAGTGATTGATTCTGTATGCAATGCTTTGAGGATTCTTGGCTTGAATTATGCTGTCCAATGGAAACTTCAATTTTGATGTTGATGAAGAAAGTGCTCGAAAATGGATCCTAACCACCTTGTTCTTGACTGAATTCTACTCTATGATGATGAATCAATAGAATGAAGTTGATTTTGATGATGATTTGGTGAAGAATTTGTGAGATTGGAATGAAACTTCAATGAAAAAGAATGAGAGGATTTTGGAAATTCTTGGTGAAAATGAAGCTAACCCTTGCTAAATTCTCATTTCATGAATATATAGACCTCATATGAACATTCTAGATCCATCTTGCACATTCCCTTGCTTTCCAACTTTGATCCATTTTGGTTATGTTTCTTCAATTACAAGTAACCAAAGATAACTTTCTTTTTTCCTTCTAAACTCAAAAAAGTGTTTGAACCATTGTTCTTAGAATTGCTTTTCCATTCAAAATCATATATTGGAAGTCTCCATTTGGACTCATAAATCTCCCAAACCATTTTTCACTTTGAATTTATTCACTTTATAAGCCATTTTAGTTCATATTTTGACCAATTATGCAACTTCATGTTATGAGCTTCTCCAATAATTTGTGACCTTCTTTCTAGACTTAAAATCCCATTTGGAGCAAGTTTGATGTTGTAAGTTTTTCCATTTGAGGCCTCCTTGTATGAGTTTTGGACATAGGTTAAAATGACCTGTAATTCACAAATGCCCAAAATACCCTTTGCTTGCCAAGACCATAAGTTGAGTTTCACACATCATATGAAGGCATACTATACCATTCTAGAAAGCTAAGACAATGAGGAATAATTCTTATGTTGACCAAGAATTCATTTGAAATCTCCTTGAGGGGTAAAACTAGCTTGGAAGTCAAGTCACTTTCACAGACAAAAATTCAGATACCCCAGATGACCTGTAACTTGCAAGGACCATAACTTGAGTTCTATAAATCTCCTTGAGGTCTTCCACCACTCAAATTAAAGGTCTTGAGATCCTCTACAAGTTTCATGTTGTCCAAGAATCCATTTGAAGCTAGCATTTTGACTTATCTTGCTTGGAAATTTGACCTAAACTAGGGGATTTTACAGAGAAACCCTAATTTAGTAACTCCTCTTCTCCTTGATTTCTCTTGAATTCTCCTTGTCATATCTCCACATCCTTCTTTATATATCCAATGATGAACCCCACATCTCTCCAATAGACTTGAATGCCTCTTAAATCAATCAATTGACCTAGGGTTGACCTAGGGTTGACCCAGATGAAACCCTAGTTGACTGTCTTCAACTATAGCTCTTGTACTCTCCTCAATGACTTGTATCCTTCTCCAAATGACTTTCTAAGTCTCTCAAGATGTCTAGATACTCTCCATGCCTTCAATTCACAGCTCACAACCCTCTTGTTGATCCTCAGATACCCTCAGCTAGGAGATGGACTCAAGGCTTGATCTGCTGAACTCTTTGCTTTCAAATTCTTTCCTGATGACTTGAATGGGATTGAATTGGGATTATAGCCTCTTGATAGGCTTCTAGAGATGAGAATAATGATTGGTCCCCTGTTGAATGACTTGCTATGCTTATGCTATGCAGATGGTTAGACTATGTACATGACTCTATATGCAAATGCTAATGATAATGAAACATGAACCAAGTGAATAAGGTTGGGCAAATTTTAGGGTGCAACAAGTAGCAACATCATTGAAAATTGGTCTACCAAATGAATTTAGTCTAGTGATTAAGTGAGAAAATATCTTTTGTATGTCGGTACCATGTGAAAGAGATCAAACTCTTGAGTAAAAGTGTTGATTCTAGCTAGTTTGACATCATTAGTTCCCTCATGGGAAACTTGCAATGAGTCCCACATAGCTATATCAGTCATACAATGTGAAACTCTATAATATTCATTAACTCCCAAGGAGGGGATCTGAATATTTCTAGCCTTCCAATCATAATTGTACTTTTTCTCAACTTCATCATTCTATTGTGCTTCAGGCTTAGGCACAACAACGTTATTTTCATCTGTCATGGTAATTTCCATAGGACCGTTCAATATAATGTTCCATACCTTTCTATCAATGGAATTTATATCTACGTGAATGCAATCTTTCCAGTAATTATAGTTCTCGCCGTTGAAAAAAGGTGTTCTATTATAAGCCCCTTTTGGTTCGTTTTCCATATTCTAAAAAGTTATGCGAAGCACGGAATGAACCGGTGCTCTTGATACCACTTGTTATACAATGACAATGATCTAAAAGAGGGGTTGAATAGATCACTTATTTAAAGCATAGTCAGTGCTTAATATAATTTGATTTTTAAAAGTTTTATGCAGAAGCGGTCGAGGAACTATACTTGTCTAAACGAACTGTTACCAAAAAGATCGGATATATGCTATGCCTATATAGAATACGATAAAGACGAGAATTAGAATCAACAATTTGAACAAAAATCAATAAGATTTTGTTCACTCAAAGTTGGATAATTTCCAATGCTTGTGAAATATAAACCAAATTAAAAAACAACTCAAGTGTTTATATTCACGCAATTAGTCGAACACTTGTTGTGCGAAACACCCCAAGTAAAATTCAATAAGTGAATGAAGTGCTAAGATTTTTCGATTACAATCAAATGGATTATAATGAGATTTCTAAAAATGTGTCAGCACTAACACACCAGAATTCTAGTCAAATAATATGTTTGCACACAAACTCAAAATTCATCAATGCAAATAGTAAAAAGAGAGAACATCAATTTGTTGAGGCAGCTCCCCCGTCGTCCCCGCTCAGGGTACTTCTGCCCTCAATTCTAAAAATAGAATTGATACTTGTATATATAACACGTTGCAAAAAATTTTTTACAAGAGAAGCAATAGAATTCAAACATTCAATCCCAAATGTTGATGTTGAGCTTATTCCTTCTCTTCCCTTAATTCAAGATGAATCAAGTCCTAGCTTCGAACATGGTGAGTAAACCTCCGATTACAGCACCACCTTTGAACAACCCTTTGGTCTTCAAATCTTTTCCGACTGATTTCAAACACCAACAATTCAAACCCAAACCTTGCTTCCACAATACTTCGGTTAACGCTACTAAATTGACAGAACCTCTCGTTCTTCAATCACCTTCGCTCGACTGAATCTGTGAAGGAATGATTTGTGCAAAATCCCCAAAATCCAAGATTTTTAGAGGATAAAACCCTAAAGGTTTTACTCAAGAAAAATCCATTGATTTCTCAATCCAAACCCGATACACCGATCCTAAGTTTGGACGTTATCACCACGATGATGCACAATGCATAACAAAAATGATTATGTGTAATTATTGAGAAAATGCAAGAAAGAGGATGAAGATGATGAGAACCAAATCAATGTATATTTTCACTTATCCTGTTCTTGTTGTGTAGAATGAGCTATCTCAATATATATATATATATATATATATATATATATATATATATATATATATATATATATATATATATATATATATATATATATATATATATATATATATATATATATATATATATATATATATATATATATATATATATATATATATATATATATATATATATATATATATATATATATATATATATATATATATATATATATATATATATATATATATATATATATATATATATATACAAAGTTATAACCAAATAACAGACATAACAATTACTTTGAATGGTAAACATAACTGAAATTTTATGAGAAACGAGCGAGCGGTCGACCTAAAACATGCGGGGAGAGGGGTCGACCTGAGCTCTCCCGAATTCAGGATTATGCATAAAAATTCTCTTTGCATCAACGGTAACAGGTCTATGCGTTGATGCAAAGCACCCCAATTTTGACAAGTACAAATGCACACAGTATGAGTCGACTGGAGGGTCGATGCGAGCTCTCTTTAGAGCAAAAATGAAAGTTGCACCCCAAAATTTTCCCAACCTTTTTTTCTTTTAACTGGCTTATGTTTCATTTTCGTATTTCTGCATTTGCATAGCATTCGTTCTGGAGACAGGGGATCAAGGTTTTCCTGTGGCTCAGTTTCATTTCAGTACAGGACTGAACATCAAAGTAGCGAGTATCTCCGACATTTATTTTGCCCAGCGGTCAAGCGACCGATTTTATTTTGCAGGTTAATTTCATATCACGATCAACGCTCATGCTCATAACAACCATTTTCACAGTGATAACATTCAGAAATGAGGTTCAGCAGCTAAACAGAGCTCAAAACAGTTGAAACAGGGCAAATGGACAGATTTTCCTCCAAAAGGCGCCAGAATTCAAAATTTGAAGGTGTTAATCGGTTAACCTATATGGTTAATCGATTAACCAAAGGAAAATTAGCCCAGATTCAAAGTTCCAGAGGCGTTAACCGATTAACCTATATGGTTAATCGGTTAACCATAAAAGATTTTTCCCTGTACGTGATTTTGCAAGCCAATTGCACTTGGGGTCCAATTTTGATCACCTTGGAATTTAAATTTTCACTTGGGAAGGATCTAGAATATCTTTAAATTTCAGATTTCCCTCCAAAATCTCATTCCACATTCCAAGCCTTGATTTTCAATCCAAATTCTCAAACCTAGCTTTGGATCCGTACCAAGAGAGTATTTAAGTGATCCACTCCAAACCTCACAATCCAATTTTTCATTTCTCACTTCCATTTTTCAGAATTGATCAGAATTCTCTCTCAAATTCTTTCAACTTCTCCATTTCTAAAACTCACTCAAAGCTCTTTTCATTGGAATTCTTGATTCTTCGTTGGAATCAATGGATTCTTGAGCATAAACGTCCATTTACTATCACCATTGAATCAATTTTTATCTTCTATTTTTGTGCAAGCTTGGATCTGAATCTGGAGTTGGATCTAGAAGTGATTATTTGAAGCTTTTTTACTCAAATTTGGTGGATCTTCATTTATACAACAACAATTATTGTGGATCTTGAAGTTTTCCGGATTTCTAGCATTTGATCTGCTCAAATTCAGTTAATCAACATTTACCGAAGAAAATCTCTGCTTCGAAGGTTGGGATTCTCGATCCGATATAACTTTTGAGCCTATCATGTTAATCTTCATATTCGATTGAATTTTGTTGATTTCGGTTTGTTCGATTTGTGATATGGTTGCGTAATTGTGTATCCATGCTGTTGGATCTCGGTTTCTGTTGTTAATTTCGTGCTTAATTGATAAGTTGATCTGTTGGAACCTTGGATAAGCTGTTTTGGTGCTAGAAGTGATTCTCTGCTGCTGTTTTTAGCTTCTGGTGCAGTGTTAATCGGTTAACCGGTTAACCGTTTCAAACTTTCAAATTTTTTTCAAAAGTTAACAGTGTAATCGATTAACGCGTATGGTTAACCGATTAACCTGTTCAAAACTTCAGTTTTTTTCAAACTTTCTAAGGTGTTAACCGATTAACATTGTGCCAGAATGTCATATTTGCTGTTTTGTTTGCTTGTTTGCATACCGTTTCGATTCGAATCATCATAGATCAGTGTGATGCATTAGGATTGAAATATTTTGGATATTTGTCAATGTTTGTGGTTTATTAATCATGATTTTTTTGACATGTGTGTTCATTCTCCAATTATTTGCATGCTCGAGTATGTGGTTCGAATTGATCATTCGTTTGAATATTCATTTGCTTTAGTCTCTTGTTTTCCCCACATGTTTGCATCATTCTTGAATCGCTGTTGAGGTCCAGACCCGCTTGTGGCGGCTGCTGCCCCACACACTTTTCCTCCCTTCCACCATTCTAAGTGTGCATTTTCATGTTTGCATTTTCTACTTGTGATTGATCCTTCCTTTGTTCTTCTTGTGCTTTCTTGCCATAATCCCCATAGGATTCCTAGTCCCTCCGTTTAGGATGGGAGTAGGAGAGACATTAGGCGTTCAATCCAAGTATGCTAACATTAGGGTAGATGTTTCCCCTTTTCATCCGAACTTTAGGATCACTTTGCATGACAACGTTAGGGCCGAGTTCCCCTTAGACCTTTTGTGCATCTCTCTTCTCATCTCAAAATCATGCTAACTCATCTAATAAATACGATAAACATTGCGCGCTACGAGCCTTAAGCTACATGGGGAATTATGAGTGAGGGGTCTCCTCTCGCTGATCTGGAATGTTTAGTATACGTCCCGTTTGGGGGCGATATACGACACATTTGCCTCCATGTCATAGTCTTTAGTGCAACGTGAATCATAAACCGAATTAATTCACTTCACTAAAACACACAAAACAAAATTCAAACCTTTTTCCTTCGGGATTAATCGGAAACCTTTTTCAGAAAAGAGTGTTGTTAAGCTTCGGTTCTACCGCAAACAGACTTTGTCCCTAACTGCTGGAACGGATGTTTAACCCTACTCGATTAAAACACTTAATCAACATGTGGTTTTGTGTTAGCCCGAACTACGTTTGCTCTGATCTTTCACGCCAGATGAAAGTACGTAGGCACAAGACGCGATGTCTTGACGAGCAACCTTCCCCCCTTCTCTCCTGTAGTTAACTGAACTACGTTGACTCTGACTTTCCCATTGCACGAGGGAATACGTAGGCACAGAGCGGCGATGCTCTGCCGAGTCTCTTTTCTTTTCTTTTTGTCCTGTGATCCTTTAGTGTAGATAGTTTAAACACACCCTTAGATAGACAACAAGTGTGGATCCCATCGAGTACGACGGACGTGAGGGGTGCTAATACCTTCCCCTTGCGTAACTGACTCCCGAATCCAAGACTTGGTTGCGATGACCTTGTCTTTCCCTTTTTCGTTAGGTTTTTCCGATCGTTTCCTTTCCCTCTCTTCGGGATAAATAACGAAAGGTGGCGACTCTTCTGTTTTTCGCCAGGTGTTTTTCGCAGTTGTGACACATGCGTCGATGCAAAGTACCCCAATTTAGACAAGTACAAATGCACACAGTATGAGTCAACTGGAGGATCGATGCGAGCTCTCCTTAGAGCAAAAATAAAAGTTGACTTCTGTATGAGTCGACCTAAGCAAGCTTTAAGTCGACTCAAAGACTCAGAACTTGCAAAAATGCAAATTTTGATATGTTTAGCTACATCAAAGTGTTCCTAATGCATCTCTAACTCGACCAACAGTATCAAACTCATATATAACACATATAGTTCTTTTCCTATATGAACCAAGAGACATTTTGACAAATGTTTGCAACTAGAAAAATGACGTATGCATATGCGACTCGATGATACCGTCCAAAGTACACTTTTCTAACTATATATGTTTTGACATCATTAAAACAAGTATAACCAAGTATGAGGAAATTTTCCCTCACAACATGCCCCACTATGGACATTCGACAAAGACAAATATGCCTCAGACTCACTAAGGCATTTAAGCAAAACTCATTAAGGTAAAAAGTAAATGGCTTCAAAATAAATGACAAAATCTTAAATATCGAAATTGGCTTCAAAGTAAATTACAGCAAATGTAAATGATAAGAAGAATCTTAAATAATTTGGTAAAAAGTGTAAAGTATGATATTCAAACGTACATTTTAACTCAAGAACACTCGTTTATCACACATAGGTACTTTGAGTAAATTTATAGTTTTTTTTGTATAACTTGAGCACCCCATCCTAACTGCTAAGTGTTCTATTTATAATAACTCGAAAATAATACCCATGTCTTCGATTTGCATGCATTTCATTGCTCAAAGCTCTTCATGTGTCTTGAAAAACGGATAAGGGAAAAAATAGTTATCAGCCTCAAACTTGAATTATATTACGTCGAACGCTACTCCAGGTAAGCTTCCTCAAACTCCACTGTAGGCCAAAAATATTTCTAAGTCCTAGACCACAACTTTCTTGATAAAAAGATTCTTTGTCGAAATTAATTTTCTCATCAATGTTTTGTCGAAGTCAACATATTTTTCTTCAGAATATATCTTTGAATCCTATGACTTATTTCCAACATTTATGTGTGTCGAAATTCCAGCCAACTGTCCCATATATATTTCTTTTTATTTTATTTTATTATACATATATGAGTTAGGGATAAAAGTAGAAGGGGGTCTCAAAGAATGCCAATATATATATATATATATATATATATATATATATATATATATATATATATATATATATATATATATATATATATATATATATAGAAGGGGGTCTCAAAGAATGCCAATATATATATATATATATATATATATATATATATATATATATATATATATATATATATAGAAGGGGGTCTCAAAGAATGCCAATATATATATATATATATATATATATATATATATATATATATATATATATATATATATATATATATATATATATATATATATATATATATATATATATATATATATATATATATATATATATATATATATATATATATATATATATATATATATATATATATATATATATATATATATATATATATATATATATATATATATATATATATATATATAAAATAAAATTGAAAAACATATTTATGTTTTTTTTCATAACCAACCACTTTATTTATTATAATATATTAAATTAGAAGCGTGCATTCTAGCTAATGCAAACACTTCATCTTATTTAACGCAACATCATTTAATTTTCAGGAATGCTATGTTTACACCACATCTTACACCCATTTCCTACACCGTATACACTGTTCACCGTATTTATACGGTGAACAGTGTTTTTTTTAATAAAATAATATATTTTTTTAAAATATTAATTTTTTTAAAAAAAAAATATTTATTTTTAAAATTTATTTTATAACACAAATATAAGATTGCGTATTAACCAATTTTACAGTTGTATTAACCACAAAAATCTACATCATTAACCAATTATTTTACCTGTAATTTATTAACCACTTTCACTACTTCATTAACCAATAAAATACATACTATTAACCATATTCTGGGAAATTTGTTCACGTATTTGTGAACAGTAAATTGGGTGTAGGGTGTAGGAAAGAGTGTAAGAATAGCATTTTTCTTTAATTTTTTGTGTGGCACCTTTAAAATTTCATCTTCATTTCTAAAAAGGCAAAATCATATAGTATTGGAGGTTACGAGTTCAAATTCCGACAAATTAAAAAAATTAACTTAACAATTATTTATAAACTTCAATGCATATTATTTTCATGTATTTATAGAACATGATTTTATTTCTTGCAATCACTTTTTTAATTATAAAGATTAAAAAATGTAAATTTAAAATGCATTTTCAATATATCAATCTCTAAAGTAAATTTAGATTATTTCTATTTTACATTCTTCATAACATAACATGTCAATCAAATAAAATAAAGACAAAAAAACAAGATTTATGATTTTTCACATATAAAAAATAATGTTTATAATTTTTTCAATTTTTTTATAATAATAATTACAGTAAATATAAAAAAAAAATATATAATATTTTCTAAAGAATTCTCATATTTCAACAACAAAATCATGTATTTATTATAATATATTAAATCAAATGTGTTCACTCTGATGTAAATACCTTAGCATATTTTGTGCTACATAATTTATATTCCAATGTGTCATATTCTAAATTTCATCTTCATTTTTTTAAAAGCCAAAATCATATAATTTTAAACATCACGAGTTTAAATCTTAACATTATGAAAAAATATATTAATTTAATAATTTTTTTATTACATATCATGTAGCATAAAATTAACTAAAGACAAACAAAATCAGAAGCGTGTGCGTGTGTGTATATATATATAATTTAACAATTTATTTATAAACTATTCTTTTTTTTTTAATTATAGAACATTATTTTAATTTTTTTGAAATTATTTTTAATTATAAAAATTAAAGAATATAAATTTTAATACATATTTTTAATATAATGTATTTAAAATATTTTTAATTTATTATTATTTTATATTCTTCGTATCAACAAACAATAACATTATTTATATTCTACATTTTTCATATTATATGGGATAAATACCCTAAGAACAAGTATATATTTTTAATATATATGGGAGATAACTTTAATATATATACCTTAAAATGTCTTTGTGTTATGAAGCTTATACTCGTTGTTATAATCTATTTTAAATCTCTAATTATGGGGCGATGATATTATTGTCAGTGTATGTATCAAAATTAGAAAAATCTATATTATTATACTTTTATTGTCTAATTTAATGGATTAAACTAGCTAATAGAAAACATATTTTCAGATAAAGCTAACCAGTAAAAATATATACAAAGACAACTCTAACTTATAAAGGCACATTTGAATTTTGTTGTAATTTTACTATATTCAAAATTTATACGACCATCTTTTGAGAGTGTACAAAATAATTTATAATACAGAATTTCATTTTTTTCGTTATTAAACTATAATAAAAAGGAACACATATTTTACCGTAAAATACATGAAGAAAAAAATAGAGCATTACATGAAGAAAAAAATAGAGCAATTTGAAGATAGCGGTGCATAATGTATGCAGCAAAAACAAAGGAAATGGTTCAATGCAACTTTTGTTCGTACAGAAACCTAAGTTAAGTAACCAATAAGAAGTCGTAAACGTAGCACTTTGTCATCAAGTGTTGTCATCACTATTTTATTTTTTTGGGTTCTGATTATCATCACTATTTTGTCCTATCAAGATGCTTTTTCTACTATTTTCTTTTGTTAGTGATGGCTTTCGTACTTTCCTATAAATGATATTTTTTAATTCTAGTTTATATTTTATATATTAGTCAAATACTTGTCATTAACTAAATATACAAATTAAAGAATATAAATATAGTATTAAAAAATTGTATATGTTAAAAATACTAAAATCGAGTATGAGTTAGAGTTTTATATTGGTTATAAATGTGGAGACTTGATCATTACTAAATGAGAGAACTCACACACAAGTCACGTTAAGGTTTTTGGTGAGTGTGTGATGTCTCTCTCACTTTTGTGTTGTTTTTGCCTCAATGTTGATGCTCTTCCTCACGACTCAACAAATGATATCATGAGTCTTTGGCTCGAGTAATGAGACTGACTTACTTGTATCGAAATACCTAAGAAGTGGTGTCTCGTTGAAAACGGAATGCCCAAGAAGAGGTGTATCGAAATGCCTAGAAAAAAGGTGTAAACGGAGGACAAATATATATGGACAAAAAGAGCTTCCACTTAAAGAGGGAGCATTGTGGATTCACACTTGAGGGGGAGTGTTAAGAATAATAATGTTAAGTGTGAGTTGATTATAACAATGGAGACTTGAGCATTTATAAATTGGAGAACCCACACACTTATCAACGAAATTTGCTAAACCCGTGAAGGCTCCTAAGAAGGTTTCTCAACTTCCTCCGTTTGACACCAACAACGGTCCAACTATGGTGGGAAATCAGCAATACCTACCTGAACCGCTTGCTGAAGTGAAAACAAGAATTTATGATTCCCAGGTACTTATTCCTCTTACTGTTGCTGGTAAGTCATTGGATTTATTTGGTCCTTTATCTGATGTGAACGTTGATCCTAGTAAAATTAAGAACTTCTTCCCAACTTACCATAAGTACAAACCCATAGGTCATGCTAAAAAACCTAGGGCTAGCAATGAGGACCCTAATCCCGCTAACAGGGTACTCCTTCGACTGAAGAGACCATTGACCTTAGGTATATGAACAACTTTAGGGTATTTCGGGCAAGCCCCTCCTTTAAGGATCCTTCTGATTATTTAGGATGGCTTGAAAAATTAGAGAAAACAAAATCACAAACCTGGAAACACATGGGTATTTATGATTTAATCATGTTGTCGAAAGTAGGTCCACACTATTATTCGAACATGCTTCTCTCTTGGTATTTTTGGGATAACACCCGCTACACTCTTCATCTTCCTTGTTGAATGATGTTCCCCACCCCGTTTGACATAGCCGTTATAACAGGGCTCAAACCAACGAGCAACACATACGACCCTGAGGATATCATCAACTTCGCTACTTCTAGGGCAGCATATTCGACTCACATTGCACATTATCATGACAAAGATGTCGAAGATGTATCTTGTAACAGCCCAATTTTCAATAACTGATTAATGGTACTAGTTAATTGGTTTGTATGATTTAAGTGAATTATTGGATTTAACTGATTTATTCTATTTGGTAGAATAATGTGGACTTACTAGATATTCTCTAATTAAGGATGAGATGAGATATTTTATGAGAAAATGAATTGGTAAATATTTGAGAGAAGAAATATATTGGAGAGAAATAGAAGGGAAAGATATATAAGGGAAAGTGGAAGGAAAAGGAAAAATAGAAAACATAAGAGAAAGAAAGAGGAAGAAGAGAAAGTAGAAGGAAAAGCTTGGAAAGCTCAAGAACGACTTTTAGCTTTCGATTAATCGAGGTAAGGGTGTGAAATATTCTTATCTTACCAATGTATGTGATTATGTATGGATCGGTTGGTTGTTTTTCCTCATTTTCTATTCTAGGGCATGAATGAGTTTAATCGGTAGAAACCGAGTTTTAACTGTTAAAAATAAGGATAAGTGGTAGAGTTCAGTCGAGGAATGTTGGGCTAAGGCTACTAGGACGAGTTGGGATTGAATCAGTTGGATTTCGATGAGTTTCGGAGTTTTGGACAGTGGGGAATTTTGAGTTCGCAGACCCTCGCTAGCTTGTTCGCTAGGCGAGCAGGTCGCGAGCATTCGCTGTGGCGAGCCAGTAGCGAATGGTCCCAGACTTGGACATAATGGTTTTGGTGTTCTTCGCTGGTAGCGAAAGGGGTGGCGAGCCTTCACTAGGCCTTCGCTGAGCGAGTGAGGTAGAGAATCAAGTCAGTGGCTTCTGTTTTCCTTCGCGAGCTTGTTTGCTAGGCGAACAGGTAGCGAGCACTCGCTAGGAGCTCGCTAGGCGAGCAAGGTAGCGAGCGTGTCAGCATGTTGTTTTCTTGTGTTTTCCATCCAATGGTTAATTGTTTGGTTCAATGATGTTAATCCTTATATAACGTGAATAGTTTGTGTATTATTGAGATGAGACGTGTTGTGGGTAGTCTTATGGCGTGAATCCTAGATTGTGAAGTATGGCCTTTTGGCAATTATATGCATTGTTTGAATTAAACATGAATGCATGATGAATGTGATTGAGTTCGTTGCAGTTGGCACGACCTTGTGAGTGCATATTGATTTTATGTGATAAGGTGTGAAGAATGCATGAGAATATATGTTTATATATGTGCATTGCTTGGTAATGTGATAATGATGTTGAGAATATGTAAACGTGCGAGATTCTTACTCACAGGGGTAGAATGACAAGGTTTCGTTCCTAGTGTAGTGATCACCGGGGTAGAATGACCGAGACGTTGTTCCTGGTGGGGTATAAGCGATGTACCTATAATCCAAATGAGGATTTGCGAGAGTTGATGAGTTTATATGAGTCATATGGTATGTGTGTGTGATTGTTGTATGAAAGTGTGAGATGTGGTCGTTTGGTAATTATGTGTATAATTGTACGTACTTGTGTGAGGTGTAATGCGTAATTATATATATTTGTGAATATGTATGCATTTTAAGAGTGTGTGGAGTCATTTTGCATGTGAAGCATCATGATTGCATTCTTGTGTCTTGATCCCGTGGAGGATCTGCAGAAACCTCGTGTGCCCTTGTGGGGTGTGAGCGATGGTTTATTTTTGATCCCTAGGAGGATCTGCAGAAACGATCGTGTGCCCTTGTGGGGTGTGAGCGATAGTTTATATTTGATTCTGTGGAGAATCTGCAGAACGATTGTGTACCCTTGTGGGGTGTGAGCAATCCTGAAACATCGTGTCCCCATGTGGGGTGTGAGCGATGGGTGAACATCGTAGGCCCGACGGGGAGTTACTTCAGTAACGAGCGATGGTTCCTTTTTGGTTCTTCAATTGAACCTGCTGAAGGAGTCGGTACCGCATTTGCATCTGCATAGAGTCGTGAGTCGGTCTCTATGAGTTGCATTATCATCTTTATATGATACATTGGTGAAATAAACATGTTGTGTGTGTTTATGTGAATTGATGAATGTGCTTAATTAGGTAAACGTATGTTGTGACATATATGACGTTTATAATGTATTGTGGTGAGAAAATGTGGAATATATGTATTCGGTATTTGGGCATTTATATATGATTATATGCATTGTTATTATGATAATATTTCTCACCCTTCTGCTGGAATAATGTCCTTCATGACATCGTCCAGGTATCAAGGTGTAGTACTGCTCGTAGTTGCGAGGTCGCTATTGGTGTAGTTGTTTAGTGATTTAATTGTATTGGGTCGAGTCGTGCTCTGGTCGTGTAACACTGGGATCGTTTGAGTTACGTTTCAGACGTATGTTGTGTTGTAGGCCTCAGTGCCTAAGTGATGTTGATTTACGTGTTAAAATGCAAATATTTCTTTTATGAAAAATTGTGATATAAGTGAATCCGCTGCTACATGCAAATGAAATTTTGTAAAGTATGATTATTTATTTCAGTGTTATTGAGCATGGCAGATGGTTTTTAGTAATTTGGAAGTATATGTGTGATGCCCTTTGTGAATGCATGTTAATTTTACTCTGATGATGCTTATATTTTCCGTGGGGTTTAGAAGGGTGTTACATATCTGATGTAGAACATATAGCTTTCCTAGTGTTATGGTTATCCCGCGGCGTCTTTTGCTCGGAATCGCTTCAAGTAGCCAAGAAGTTTTTAACCATGGCGAACCAACTCCACTCCGACCACAATATGTGTTTACGAATCCATGAGCGGAGGTGTCACCCAACTGAAAAACCTAGGGGACAAAGGAAACCTCCTCCTTTCTGGGCCTTTCTGGCTTCTACAATTATGGCTGAATGCTTTATTCAAAACTTACATTCCCTACAAAAACCAGATTGATGAAAATTTTGAAGAGGTGAAGAACAAAAGAGTCGAAGGAACACAATTGGAAAAATTAATTCCTAGTGATGATGGTCGGTCCATTCGACACACTTTTACTAGTTACATCATGATGTTTGCCAAGTGCTACGACTTCTCTCTGAACATGGCCCCTTTTGCTGCAACAAGATGTGGTATTGAATGGTTCACCAGGCCATTCCAAGCTCTGACAAAAGCCTAAGAAGCAAAGTCTAGTGAAATCTGGGAAGCTTTCCTGACTCCTAGGATTTTAACCCTTGGGTTTAATCTTTCGAAGAGTCTAGTAACCATGATCGCATATCAGCCCAATCTTGTGGCTCGACAATTTGAATTAGTTCAAGTTCTTCCTAAACAACTATATAAGAAGAAAAACCTCCTCCTTCTTTACAATGCATCCCATTCTGAAGCTGCAACTATCAAACAAATTGCTCGATATTCCATTCGAACACAACTCCTACCTGTTGCTTTTGAAGCGAGCTTCCTCTGTACCCAACAATTCGGTGAGTGGTGGAAAGCCTATTATGCTGAAGAATTTTTTGACGTGGCTGCTTTTACCCACTATATTAACAAGGCTTTCCTCTCTGTGCAGGAAAAAGTCAAGAAAGGTAATTCGACACACATAAAAGAAATCCAAGCATTCCATAAATACTTTGAAACTTCTTATAGACCTGATGATATTGTTCAAACTGTCTGAGACGCAGCTGTTACTTTAAACGCTTTTTTTATAAAGAAAATGGAGAATTTAAAGATCCCTTCATACGTTCCTCCCTAGAAACATTACGAAACCACTTTTAACATGTATCCTCCTAAATTCCCTCGACTACCCAGTGCTGACTTTGGGGTGGATTTTAGCCCTCCATTCCCAGATTGGTTTGCCTATGGTGATTTTATAAAAATCCTTCGACAAGAATCACAAAAGCGTGATCAGCGGGTGATTGCGATTAAGCATACATTAGATAGTTTCAAAGGTCATCTTCATATTGGGATCGAAGATGTTCGAATTAAGTCCGAAATGTATGAAGGTGTGGAATGGGGAAGATTTATTCTAAACATTTTCTATTACCCATTCTCTTTTACTTGTAATAATTATTCCTGTTTTACTTGAGCAGTGAAAATTCCGCCGAAAAGACCGACGACCAAGAAGCTAAACAAAGTGAAGGAAGAAGGAAAAAGTAAGCCAACAACAACAACAAAGGTATTTTATCTCCCTTATTGATTTTGTCGCTTTCTATATGCTCCATTATATCTCTAACATTTCATTCTCAGGGTGCTCGAAAACCCCCTCCAACTCCCCAAAAAAGAAAGTCTAAAGAAATTGAAGTCCTGACGATTAAATTAGACGACGAAGATCTGTCCCCAAATGCTGAGCAACCTCTTATAAATAGAAGAAGACAACTCAAAATGGCTGAAGCTCTAGCCTAAACATAGACAAAAAATATGAAGGTTTTGACCGCAAAACCTACTGCCTTTAGAATAGTGGAGCCAACTCATAAGGCCTTGTCGAAGAGAGTAGCAGATCATCCTGAAAGTGATAACTCCATCCCTGGGGCTGATGTTCCTAAAATAATACATCTTACTTCTTAAACTTTGCTTTGGTTTCGTTTTATTCATTTATATTCATCGACTGTTCCTTTTCAGGTTGATGCAGGTGTGTCCACCTAACCAACCACTAAATCAACAAATACTACAATCTTTAATAGTGAAGGCGAACCAACATATCATCCTATCTCTGCCAGATATTCTGAAAAGAGCTCTATGAGTGAGATCAATTAGACGGTCAAGGAATAGTGCAAAACTTCGCCGCCTAAAACCACAACTCAAAATTCCCATACTAGCGGGTATGAGCGTGAAGGTGATATGGAGAAAGAGGTGCAGGCCGAAACAACCAGGGATGATATGGAGGTGGAACACACTAACATCCGTGTTGAAGAAGAAATTGAGGATGGCTCTCCAAGAGCAAAACACAGATTCCATCTTGCAAAATCAAGATGACAATATGGAAGAGGTGGAGGGTCACTCCTTGTTCCCCAACTATAATATGCCTCATATTGAAGATTTTGAAGAGAAGAAGGCAATGCTGAGGCAGACGAAAGTGGAGATGAAAGAGAGAATGAAGAAACTTAAGATGGCACAACCATCAACCAATCCCTGACCCTACTCCAGCGAATATAAAAGATTCGATTAGAACTACTACAGTCTTTTCTACAGAAGAACTAGCTACTTTAAAGAAGAACAATCCTCACGAATATCTGAAGACCCTACTTAGTCCTAGAGGGAGTTCATATGAGATAAGTCTTAGTTTTTCCGTGTCAGGCAGCCAGTCCTCGACTAATCCTGCAACTGAGATACTCTCAAAAATCAAGGACAAGGTTTTTAAAGATGACCTGTTTTGACTTTTGGAATCTGACTCTACTTTTCTGATTGCTGTAAAAAGGTCTCTTTAAAAAGGTAGACAATCTGAATGCTTCTCCCAAAGTTGTAAACATCATCTTGGAATTGGGTTCGCTGATTGAGCAGGCTAGTGCTAATCTTCAATAATTATCGCAAGTTTCGAAAGAGATTGAGAGTAAGGCTGCTTCTGCAGCAGTTGCATGGGACTTCGCCTCTGAGTCAACTAATCGAGAGAGTTCAGGAACAAAATAAGACTGAGATCGAAGGCATTAATCGAGATATTGCCTCTTGGGAGGAACATATGAAAGCGCTACAAATAAAAATCTCGAAAGCCAAGAAACGAAATATTGAGCTTCTAAAATTTGAAATCTCAAAGGTCACTAAAGAGCTTGATGTTGGGTTGAAATATGTTGACGAAGCCCAAAAATTGGAAAGCGAGTTAGAGACACTAAGGTCATCAAAATCTGTCTATGACAAGCAGTTAGAGCTGCTGAGGGAGAAGTACCTCAAGATGAAGGACAATCTTCCTTTTTAATCCTGGTCCCCTTATTTATTTATCTGGATTTATTATATAATAATTTTGAGCCTCTTGTGATTCATTTGATGTAACGGATTTAGCCATCTTGGCATGCTTTTATTTACCATGTTGGCTTCGACTATTTCATTTGTGATTACTCTTTTTCTATTTTTATCTCTTGGAGTGCAGGCTTGTATTTCTTTAAATACTTTCCATTCACTCTCAAGATCCTCTTATCTCTGCTTACCTCTTTGATCTCATATGCGCCACTAGAGAATACTTGAATTATTTTGAAAAGGACCTTCCACTTAGGAGACCATTTTCCCAGGGTCCTATCTTTTCGATCCATAAGAAGGATTACTTTCCAAACCAAATCTTCAGGAAAGAAAGTTTTAACGTTAACTTTCTTGTTATAAGACTTTTCTACTCTCTTTTTCTGTCTTTTTAATAATTCCAAAACATTGAGTCGCTCTTCATCTAAATCAGCTAAGTTGTCCAACATCATATTCCAATATGTCACTGATGGGATTTCGTGATGTCTTTGAATTCTTGTCGATTGTAAATAGATTTCCACTAGTAAGACTGCATCATGACCAAATGTCAATCAAAATGGAGTCGTATTAGTGGTCTCCTTAAGGGATGTTCGACATGCCCAAAGGACTTGGTCTAAAGTCTTATGCCGATTCCTAGGCTTCTTCCCCACATGTTTCTTAATCAAACCAATCACCACCTTATTTGCTGCCTCGACTTGGCAATTAGCTTGGGCATAATATGGTGTAGATGTTAATAGTCTAAAACCCATTTCCTTAGAAAATTCTTGCATCTTTCGACCGGTGAACACCGATCCTTGGTCTGTTGTAATGGTTTATGGAATTCCAAACCTGTAAATGATATTCTTCTTGATGAATTCAATCACATCCTCTTGGTCAACATTCACCAATGGTACAACTTCAATCCATTTGGTAAAATAGTCAATACCAACAAAGATGTACCTTTTGCTTTTTTATGATGCTGGTCGAATTTCTCCAACAAGATCTAAAGCCCAGCCTCTAAATGGCCATGGTTTGACTATAGAATACAATTCGCTTGCAGGAACATGTTGTATGCCTGCATGCACTTGGCATTCTTGACACCCTTTGGCAAACTCAATACAATTTTTTAACATGGTGGGCCAATACATTCCTTGTCGAAATAACAACCACTTCGTCTTATGGCCCACCTGATGTGCCTCACATGCCCCACTATGGACACTAGACAGGGCTAAATATACCTCTGATTCACTAAGACATTTGAGAAAAACTCCCTCAGGAGTCTTTTTAAATAATTCATTTCCAAAAATAACATAACTTAAAGCTCGATACCTAATCTTTCGTCCAGTAGACGCCGTTGAGTTTTGCAAATATTCCACTATTGATTTTCTCTAATCTTCGTCTGTCAAGCTGTCTATTGCTAATATCTCAAAGTTCTCTTTATCAAGATACCCTAGCTTTATTGTTTCTATATCTGATGGAGATAGTCTGACCGACATCACTCTCCCTCTAATTTCGATTGCTTCTTGCAACTTTCCTTTCGAAATCTTATATCTAGAGGAAATCTGAGCCAAATCATTCGCTACTTGATTCTCCATTTGAAGAATGTGTCGAATGCTAACCAACTCAAATATTTTTAAGAGTCGATTAGCTATTACGAAGTACATGATGAAATTTTCTTTCATACACTTGTACTCCTTTGTGATCTGTTTAATGACCAACTCTGAGTCACCCATTATTTCGACTCTAGTTGCCTCAAGTTCCAACAATATTTCAAGTCCGGATATAAGAGCCTCATACTCAGCTTCATTATTTGAACAGAGACCTTCGACTTTGTACATGAATTTTGTTGGAATTTTGTTGAGAGAAATAATCAAGACTACCACGCTCGTGCCGTCTTTATGACTCGAACCGTCGAAGTACAACTTCCAAGGTTTTAGTTCAAGGTAGTTTGTGAATTCCTCATTTATAGAGTGGTCGACTATAAAGTCTGCCATTACTTGTCCCTTAATAGCTTTTAAAGGCATATAAGTTAAAGAATATTCAGTTAAACCTAATTCCCATTTGCCAATTCGACTATAAAAAATAAGTTTCGACAACATATGCTTTATAACATAAAAATGTGAGGAAACAAAAATGTCAACATGTTTTATATAATGCTTAAGTTTTACACATGAGAAATACAAACATATGCATAATTTTCGACTATGTTATACCTAGTTTCTACATCATTCAAGACCCTACTGAGATAATAAATGGCTCTTTCGATGCCATCTTCATCTTCTTTAGCTAACATGCTTCTTAAGGTCTTATCCGATGCAGATATATACAACCTCATATTCCTATTTCTACAACGTGGTATTAGATTTGGAGGGTGGCTCATGTACTCCTTGATTTTGTTGAAAGCCTCTTGTTGAGCTTGACCTTATTCGGATCCTTCTTTCTTGAGTCGAATAAGAGGCGAGAAGGCTTGAGTTTTGCCGCTAAGGTTCGAGATAAACCTTCTCAAGAATTTAATCTTACCCAACAATGACTGCAACTCCTTCTTTGTTGATGGCGCTTTCGCCTCCATTATGGCATTGGTCTTGTTCTAGTTTATTTCAGTTCCCTTTTTGTGGACCACAAAGCCAAAGAAATCCCTCGCCTGCACACTAAAAGCACATTTGAGAGGATTCATTTTCAAACCATGTCTCCTTATCCTTTCAAAGGATTGTCGAAGATGGTATATATGACCTTTCCCATAAATTATTTTTACTACAATATCATCAATGTAAATCTGCATAAAAGTCTCAATGAAATCATGAAAAATCGAATTCATTGCCCTTTGGTATGTTGCCCCAGCATTTTTCAAGCCGAAAGGCATTACCACCCATTCATAAGTGCCTAATGCTCCAGGACATCGAAATGTTGTTTTTGGAACATCCTGCTCAGCAATGAATATTTGATTATATCCTGAATATTCATCGAGCATACTAAGATATTCATGTCCCGCGACAGAATTGATTAGCATTTCTGCCACAGGCATTGAATACTCATCATTTGGGGTTGCATCATTTAAATCTCTAAAATCTATGCAAACCCTCAAAGTACCATTTTTCTTAATAACTAGAACAATATTTGAAATCCATGTGACATACCTGGGCGTATGAATGAATTTGCAGCGTAGAAGTCTTTTGACATCCTCTTTAATTTTCAAGAGAATCTCAGATGCAAATCGCCTTGGATCCTGCTTAATGGGCTTCTTCCCATGCTTGATTGGCAATTTTAATTCGACCAACTCTCTGTCCAAACCAAGCATCTCCTCATAATCCTATGTAAAACAGTCTTTGAACTCCTTTAGAAATTGAATCACTTCGACTTTGATTTAAAGGTTGATATTGGCACTGATATACGTTGGCCTTTTCGTGCCCCCGTCTCCCAAGTGGATCTTGAGCTAGAATTTTGATGTTGGTTGCCAGCGGATCTTTCTTGAACCCCAAAGGCTCGTCATCATAAATGACGCCGAGCCTCTAGCCTTGCACTTCATCCTGAACCTTATCATGTGGTTCTGGGTCGAAGTCCTTACCAGGACTTTCTTGATATGACTCCTTCTTGGCTTCAACAACCATGAATTTTACTTTGGCCTCCAATGCCGCTTTTAATTTATTTTCGGCTATATAAGTTGAAATTCTTTCGAGCACTGGAAACTCAGTCAGCAACATCAAACTCGCTCCCCCAACCTGTTGGGTCAGTTCCAGATGTCCCTATGTATGCAAGGTCGTCTTCTCCCGCAATCGGTCGGTCCCACTGAAAACCATTAATGGGGTGTAAATACAAAGAACAATAAGCATTGTCATATGGAGTAAACATGAAACTGACTGGATTGTAAGGAGCAATATTAACCAAATGTTTTTCGAAACTGTAAGGAGCAATATTAGTCAAATGTTTTCCAGATGATAATTCTTTGATGCATTGATTATGGTACGACTCCTATGCCGTGAATCCATTCACGTCGTAACAATAAACTGTAGTTATCTTTCATCTCCACAACCATAAACATGGTTGGTCTGTTAATGGTCCCAACTGTCAAATTGACTTGAATCACCACTAATGTAGTGCCAATTTTCCCCTCATAGTTAGATAACACCATATTGTGAAGCTTCGTGTCGGTGTCGAACTTCCATATCTTTCTTAGCATGAAATGTGGCATCAGGTTTACCACTGCACTGCAATCCACCAAGATCTTATTGACTGGTACATCTTCAATTTTTCCCGTGATAAATAGAGGCTTTAAGTGACTTTTCATAGCCTCATCTAGTCTCTTGAAGAATGAATTTTTCTCTTCCACGCAACAGTTGTTCATAACATAATAACAAACTGGCCTGTCAGTGGCCATCTCTATTTCAATATTATCCTCCAGCTCTTCGACCTCAGTAACTTGGTCGAACTCCCTTGGCACCACAGGTACTAGGTTAACCATGATGTCCAAAGATGCTTTTGAATTTGTATCAAAGTCATTAGTGAGCATCTCATCTTTAGCAACCAAATAATCATGCTCCTTTTTAGCTTTGCCTTCTTGAGTGGGAAATGTCTTCCCCTCTACAGGCTTCTTTTTTATGGTTTCAATTCCTTTTTCTCACACTTTACAGCAACCACATTGGTGCTTGATTCAACTTTCTGATTTTCTCTAGTCTGTCTTTCCGCCTTCCTTCTCTTTTGTTACCTTCTCCATTGAGATCTGGTCATTGGATTTTTACCTTTGTAGTTCTCAGAGATATAAGCTGATTTCCTGGAAGTCCGGAACTCCCTACGGTACCCCATTGATTAACCCCTATTGACCTCAAAGTTCTACCACTTTTGTTGGCCTTGCTCTCTATTCTCGATTGGATTTTTCACCCACTTTCTGCTGGAAGCCTCTGCAGTTGGTTTGAAAGTGGTAGGTTTGGCACATGGGAATCTGTGCTTCCCTTGATCCTGCCCCATGTATGGCCCTTTATTTTTGAAGCCTTGGTAGCTACCAGTGTCTTTCCAGTTTCTTCTGGCCTTTGCCAATCAAACTCCCTCCATGTTTTGGGCTGCTTTTTTTTAATACGACGTTACACCTTGGGCTGAGCATGACCTCCGAATTTTCTTTTGACATCTATACAGGAAGTTGATCTAACTCTCTTCTTCCTTTGGGAAGGCTATTTCGTTATATTCCTCTTGACGTCACTCTTCTTCAGTTTCCATCGAATTTTCTTGCAAAAGTTCAATCATGTTAATGTCCATAGAGACCTCCTTGGCAATTTCTAGATTTTGAAATTCCATTATAAGGCCATCAGTAACCTTATCCATCCACACGAAACTGTCAGCGGTCTCTTTCGTCACCATTATCATATTGGAATCCTCAGTGATTCCTATTGTATCAAAACTATCAGCAGTTTCGTTGTTAACACCTTTGACAGTTCCTTTGGTAAGGCCATTAGTAACCTCATATAAGAAATATTTCATAATTTTCTCATCAAGATCTTCAGTGATCTTAACCATGACAGCATCATTGACGAAGTCACTAGTGACTTCGACCATGTTAACATTTTGTGCGAAATCATCAATGACTTTGATCATTTTGACAACAGCAGGTTCTGTGAAATGGGCATCAGCCACCTATAAAGGGTCAGCATTGATATTCATCTAAGTCTTGGCTTTCTCACCGAACCTTAATCACCCATCCTTGTTGGCATTTTGAACAAGATCCCTGAAAAGAAAACATTGAGATGTTTTATGACCCAAAATATTATGATACTTACAAAACCCTATTTTCTTCCTTTGCTCTAAAGGAGGAATTTTAGCATCGAGAGGCACTATCATTTGATGACCCTTAACTAATAAGTCAAAAATTTCGTCACACTTGGTGACGTCAAAGGTGTAAGTTCTCTTAGGGAACCTATCATTATTATCTGGTTTGAGTGGGTTCTTCCTGTTTGAGGGGGCTAAGACCTTACATGAATAAGGGGGACCTTGCTTTAATTCAGCGAGATCAATCTCACTTTCGTCGAAGTTTGAAGGCTCATTACATTGTCCTTCATCATCTTTATTATATTCGACATAGGCCACCCTCTTGTTTTTATTTTCTCTAGCCTTTTCCTTCTTTAAGCATTCTAATTGTCGAACCCTGTCAGCTAGTTGGGCCATATCTCTTAGGTACTGAGTATCTAGTTTCTTTCTAATAGAATAGTATAGACCTCCAGCGACCATTTTGATCAATTCGTGCTTTGGCACTTGTGTAATACACTTGGCCTTAAGTAAACGAAATCTATTCAAATAATCATCTATTGGCTCAGTAAACTTTTGTTTGATACTGGTCAATTCCTTCAAGCTAATCTTGGTTTGTCCCATATAAAACTGTTCATGGAACAACCTTTCTAACTGAGTCTAGTTATGGATAGAATTTGGTGGCAAGGTTGTGAACCATGTAAAAGCATTTTTTGTGAGAGAACTTGGGAAATATTTTATCCTAAGATTTTCATTATTCGAAATCTCTCCAGCCTCTATCAAATATCTAGTCATATGTTCTACAGTGGATTCAGTGGTATCCCCAAAAAACTTATTGAACTTAGGAACTTTCCATCTAGGGGGTAGGTCTGATATTAAAATATACTCTGATAATGGCGACGTATAGTTTGGTCTCTGAAGACCAAAGTTTACCCCATTTCGTGCCATTATCCTTTCGCCTATGACTGCTAGATTGTTATCTGCGACCATGTCATCACGTTGAATCTGTTGTACAACATTATCACCATTTTGGTCCCTATTCACCATTACCACCCTAGGTCTCTCCTCGATGGGAATTTGAGGTTGGGCTCTGGGAAGTTCGACTCTAGGTTGTTCGAGTGCGACTCTTGCATCGACTAGATTTGCATGGGGCGAATCTCTTTGGTTTTGTTGAACCTAGTTAATGGTGGGATCTTCTTCGAGGGCTATTCCCTGATTTGCCAATATGTATTCTCTCTGTGGATGTCGAGGAGGTTGTGGTACTCCAAAAAAATCTGCAAGGCGTGTCATCAGGGCCGTCACTTGTTGATTGGATTAAGTGTGCTTTGTATTAGGGGATTAAGAATCATCCCCATTGTTTGGGATAATATTTAGACCATTTCTTGGTTACTCTCATCCATTTGTTTCCTAATGACTGCTGCAAAATTATTGGTCAAGTTTTGCATTTAGATGGAATAACCAATTCCTAAAGGTTGGCTATTTCGAACCATGTTTATCCCAGATCCTGATCCTTGTAATGGTGAAGTAACATTCACTACATGTTTTGATAATGTTGAGGCGGGGCTATGCAAATTCTCCATCATAGATGTTGACATTCCATAAGGTTGATCTCGATTGCCAAAAGGCATAGAGAAACCTGGGGGCATGAAGTGCCTATTCGAAGCATTCCCCATTGGTGGAGGAGTCACTATAGGGCCCTTTGACCCGATATAATTTAGAATGGGCTCACTATGAGTAATCGTTTGTGTGGGCGTCAAACTTGCCATAGATGACATTGGTTCTGATACAGTCACTCAGACCGTTGATGCCCCGATCGAAGATACTTGGGGCGGTTCTCGATTGTTACTCGATGAACTTTGAGGAATCAAAACATTTGGCTGATTTGAATTCGTCATTCTCTTAGCATATCTTCTTTTTGGTCTATCCTCGTTATTGGTGGCTACTTTGCCATTTCTTAATAACATACAACAAAGTTTTCAAAGAGAAAAGATAACAAAACGAAATTACAACAAGAACACTACTAGAACAATCCCACTGGGTGTGCCAATTTGTTTACTATGAAAATTAATAAACAACCGTTGGTCTTTCCAATCGAAAAAGAATTGGATTACATAGAGGATCGAGCATACAAATCCTAAGACATGTGCTAGTAAATCTTAAGTTAAAATTTGGAAAATGGTCAATATTTCAACAAGACTCATAATCTAACAATTATCAACTTCGAAATTTAAAGGAAATATAGTTCAGAAACTTAATCAAAAATAATTAAATGCGTTGAAAAATAACTTGAGCAATAAAACGATAAACTATGTGCTGAAAGGATGAAATTTTCATTAAAGTGTAAAAAGTATGATGTTTGTCAAACGTACATTTTCTTCGACACACTCTTTTCTCTACACGCGGATACTTTGAGTAATTTCAAAAACTTTTACAATTTTGAACACCTATATCCTAACGCTAGGACCTTCTACTTATAATGATAAAAAATAACCGACCCTAACGGTCTTCCTACAAACAAATGGCATGTGGTGCTCGACATGCCCCCTTTCTTTGATAAAGCTCCACGTGTCTCCTTCACAAATCTGGATAAGAAAAAAAGTTTCCTCCTTTATTTGAATTCAAATCACATGTCGAAACAATATCATCATCTTCTGCCGAACCACCTTCTAAGACTTTAAAATATTTTTCTTCACATCTTATTCAACATATCTTCCTTATGCGACAAGGTAGCTTCGATTGAAAGTAAGTGTTCCACTTTGTCAAAATCTCTCATAACTTCATATAACTTTCTTTATTATTTCCATCAATTAATACCAGGAGTCAAAATTAGGAGCTAACAAAAGTGTCATCAGATGACCGAAGTTCTCCCAAAAGTCAAATGGCCTTTATATAAAGAAGAAGGCGAGCAACAAACTAGATCAATAGAAAACAATAAGTTAAAAATAAATGGTCAAATTTCACCTAGCAAATGCAAACGAACTCAAGAGAACTCAAATGGCCTATAGGAAAATTCAATACCTTAACTTGCAAACCTAAAGCCACGCATTTGAAAAAACCTGCGATATGTCTTAATGATGGGGGAGCATTTGATTCAATTGTTCCCTATTACTTTTGTAACAATTCCTATTGGTGTGGATTTTTAATATCATGGATACAACATACAAGATCCAGTAAAATACTTAAAGAAATGGAGTCAAATGTGAGCATTTTGACAATGTGGATTATTTGATCTAAAGGCTTTGAAATGTCTATATTAGTTGAAAGCTTTGGACTTAGAAAATTTTTAGAAGTTAATTCTTAAGTGGTTCAACGAAGGCAGTTTGGAGCAAAGCGTTGCGTCTCGATCGCGTAACTGTATGAAGATCTTATCCATGCATCAAAGGCACGTGGTAACATGCCAATGAGGTTGAAAGCAAGCAAATTGATATGTGTCAATTAGTAGGATTAAAGCCGTTATAAGCAGTTATTCATGTATTACTATAAATAAGAGTTATAGTATAAGGATTCAGAGTACCCAAGCGATAGAGAGAAATTAGTTACTGAGAGAATGTATGATCTTGCAAACCACTATTTATACATTAGATGCGATTTCTCGCATTTCTTATTCTTTATCTTTCTTGCTCAGAAAGTTATTTTACATTTTGTTATCACTTTTTGCAAGGAATTTGATCTTGTCAAATTTCGTTTACTTCTTTAGTTTTTACAAGTTCAATTACTACCCTTATGCTAACTTAGAAGTTCTTTACCATTACAACACAATACAATATCTTTTATGGAAAAGTTAAAGTTAAGCACTATGTCCTAGGATTCATTAGTCGATCATTTAATTAAACTTTTTCAAAGAGACCGACGCTTGTTTACCAAATTTATGGGGTAAAGAATTCCATGTCATTCCTACTTCTCATTGCGGTCGGACACGACGTTTGGGGGCGACCACGAATTTGAAAGACATATCAAATAATATACGCCCAATAAACCTTGGGGGCAACTGTTCTGGGTTGACCAAAGACCCAATGCGAAAGTCTAATCATGCATAAGCACAATCGAGACGATATAATCACCACACGTGATGTTCAATGTACATTTTTTGATCTCCACTTTTTACTATATTCATCTTAAACTATACAATTAACTTGGGTGTTAGAGTGATAATCTTACAAGTCTACATCGCACCACCATGCACTGAAGACCAACATCATCAATTTCAGAATCATACATGATCAATCAACACCAGTTATAAATCTTATACAAAAAAAACTTAAAATAAGTAATAAATAATTTAAAATTTAGTGATAATAGAAAACAATATGATACACATAAAAATGACAATAAACAAAGACAACTCACAAATACACTATAGTATTATCACAATGAGATCAACAAATAAAAAATACAAAAGTATTTTTGTTGCACTTAATACATTACTTGTGTTCAAAAATATAATATCACTTTGTCTATATTTAATCAATTCATCTGCATAAGAACATCATTATATCAACATATCATAAAAACAACAAATTGAACTCCAATACTAGTTTTACAGTCATAGAGTTGGAATGGCAAGAGCAGTGAATGCCATGTCCAAGTACTAAGGTTTCTCCTATGATCGAAACGTGTACAGTTCACACAGCATAAACTAATCAAATCAATCCAATAAATGAGGAGTTAATTATACTGCATTGTGTAGAAAGAAGGGACCACTTGGCGTGCTGAGTTGTTTCGATGCAAATTTATTGGTATCCACACAAATGATACCTCTGAAAATGTTAGATCAATCAGTTATCAGATCATATAGTTGGATTCAAAACCTGCCGTTATACCATTTATTCGTGCACACATTTTTTCTTCTTTAGGGTTAGGTGGAGTATTACTTTTGGAATATTCTTCCCCATTACTTTTATAGTGTCTTCTCAGACACAGTTTTTTAAATTGGAATAATCGGCGTACCTTGGAGAGTGCAATCATGAAACAAAGAGAGGTTAGTCTAATTATAGAAAAATAAATGCTCCTGTATTATCTTGACACCTTTTATTTAATATTTTCTTCATTTTAATAGTTTGTTAAAAATTTTGAATATTAAAAAATGCAATGATATTGTTATAAAATATTATTTTTATTAAATTAAATTTATAAATATATTGAATGTAATATAAAAAATAATAAGTAATTGACACAATTGAAAAAATAAGAATAATTTCTTCACTAGAAAATAAAAACGATATTCATTTTAAAACAAAATTTATTTGTTAAAACCATACTCATTTTGAAATAGAGAATTATTTTTTGTTTTTTATTCATAAATTGTTTGAAATATATATTAAGGATTTTATAAAATTAATTATAGGGGTGATAAAACAGGCATACAAAAATTGTTTAGATCTATTCTGCAAAAACCTGTAAACAATAGGATGAAGCATGATGATTATAATTGAATTTGCGAACCTAAAATATTGTCTCCACTACTATGTAAAAGCCATTTTATCAGAGTTAGAAAAAAGATACCGTCATGTTTGAAAAACCGTGGTGAGATAGGGGGTGGTTGTAAATAAGATGCTACTACCAAGATCATGTGACTGTAAATATAAACTAGGTAGCGCGCTACCTACATAAGTGTTACATTAAACCACCGTAATAAAATTCTTAACGCTTAACATTTAATAACTGTTGTGTTGGACAATGGTTGTAATATATACATTTGAATTTATTATAAATTAGATTAAGACAATATTTTAATTATTTAAGTAGTATATAATCAAATATATTATAGTTTTTTTTGGTACAAAATACTTTGTAATTAAGATAATAAGATGAAGAGGATAAAAAAGGTAATGAAATTATAGTTAAAAAAATATTTAATTTGAATAATAGATATGCAATAGTGCATGTAAAACATGAAATATTAAAATTGAAAATGTGAAATAACTGTTCAGTACTTTTTTATACATTGCTTTCCATTTTTCCTAACATCTCCAAAAGTATTTCTACATCATTTTGTAGATTAAAGACATTTTACTTAGAACTTAAAACACAGTATATAACATTTCACTTCGAAAAAAGCATATATAAATATGTTTTTCATGAAATCACTGTATTACAATATTTAAAATAAAAGGGTCAAATAATTATTTTTTTATTGTTTGTATAATCTAAAATAATTTATTTAAAATAATATACATTTGATGCTGAATTGAATATTATAATTTTAAATTGTTAAGTTTTGAAGAATGCACACCAAATTTTAATCGATGAGGCATATAAGATGATGAGTTGTCCATAAAATGATATGCAGGTTAGAATTAATACTATATATAGTCACTATTGTTAAAGAAAATAGTAAATTATAATTCATTTTTGAGAAAACTCTATATTCACAAATCTTAACAACAACGTTTATAAATAATAAACCTTAAATAACATACAAGATACAAAAAATAACTTTTATTAACAAAAAAAAAATCATCAACAACATATCATAAACAACATATAACATATCAACTCATAATAAAATATTTCACGAACGTACATGTCCTAGAATGACTCCACAATGAATGGAAGATGAAGCTGAAGTGAAAGTTGAAAACTTATGTTAAATTTGAATGAATTTTGGGTCTTTCACACAAATTTGCAGTGCTCATTTACCTTAGTCCTTGCTATATTTTTTCTTACCATTCGTGAACCTCACCCGTATTTGTGGTTTCTTGAGTTAATTTTTTCATTCACCTACCCTAACTATAAGTCAAAATAAATTAGCATGACATTGAAATTATAACAATGCAGAAAGTTCACTTCTATAATCAATAAACCAACAGAAAAATCACTCATCTTAAGTTATACATGTCATATCATCCTATAAAAAAAGCTATTGAAATATAAACAATGATACATAAAGAACATAATTCACTTCTTAGGTTAAACGTTCAATCATATTAAGTTAACTACTAAATAGATTTAAAAACATAAACAATTCAACCATGTAAGGACTTATATTACATATTGCGAAAGAATAATCCATAATGTAACCATTTTCTAAGCTTTTAGGGAGTTAAATCACATTCCTTAATCTTTTATGCAACTAAAGTAACTATTTGAAGAAGACGAGTTTGTTGCATGAGTTTGGTGTTTCCATTTTGCATGTTTGTGAAGAAATGTTGTAAAAAAATTAATGAAGATTAAGATATATTAGAGAGAGAGAGAGAGAGAGAGAGAGAGAGAGAGAGAGAGAGAGAGAGAGAGAGAGAGAGAGAGAGAGAGAGAGAGAGAGAGAGATGTTAGAGTTTTAGTTTAAGAGAGACGATTGTTATGTACTGAAGCAAGATAACTTCGCTAGTATGTATATATATATATATATATATATATATATATATATATATATATATATATATATATATATATATATATATATATATATATATATATATATATATATATATATATATATATATATATATATATATATATATATATATATATATATATATATATATATATATATATATATATATATATATATAATATCTTTCATTACGGTTGATAATAAGATTCATGATGAAGTATTAACACCTTATACCATTGTTGTTAATATGAAACGTGATGAAATATAAAGACAAACCCTTTTTTGTAATGAAAATGTAGAAAATTGTTGGTGCTGAGATCTGAACCCTTACACTCGGTTAACATAATGAACATAGTAGTATGGTATTACGAAAGGTATATTTTGGTGCTGAGTTTATTCACTGTCCTTAAACAAACATTTGACGTTCATTTTATTAGTATCAAAGATTAAGACACTACCATTAGTGATACGCCTGAAACCTGAAAGACATTATAAAAATATTTTGAATATTAAAAATTAATAATGAAGCATTTGACATGAACACTTTGAAACTTAAAGAAACGTTTATTTTATTTGGGAAAAGTTATCTATGAATGATTGAAAGAACATGAAATTATTTGGGTTCAAGATTTGTGTTCTTAAATAATTATATAACTGAATATTTATTTTATTTTCTAACTTTTTTTCTTTATTTTATATCAGAAACAAATGAATACAAAAGTCATAGAGAACATATTGCATTCAACATTTGATCGTCCCCAAGATCAATGAAATGAGGATCTCCAACATTTGTTCTTCCCCAAGATATCCAACATTTGTTCTTCACTGATAACGACGACGATGAATTGGATTCAAAGTTTGTTATATATTTTTACTTAGATATTTTGTGTAAACAATGTAATATTTTGTGTACACAATGAAATAATTTGTGTAAACAATGTAATGAGTATTTAAAAAATTATCTTTCCCCGTCAGTTTTGTCCATAAACCGAGGGGTATATGACACTAGTTTTGAAAATATAAACAAAATTATTTCTGAGAATCAAACCAATGATCATGTAAACTATTCCCTCGGTTATTTTAAAACCAAAGGGTATAGTGGAGAGTTTTCATGACGCTCTTCGTTACTTCATCTTTGGAACCGAGGTTAAATGTCTTTTTTGTAGTAGTGTACGGATGTTGCAACATCCAAAACCACCGATTTATAATTAAATGAAATATTAAAGTTATGTTAAAGTTAACTTTTATCTATGTAATGTTTATTTTGAATTTAAATTATGTTGTTTTTATATTATGTTGCATTTGTTCTTGATTGTAACTGGTTTGAATAAACAGCGCATTTTTCGGAGATGCTTCTCAAGAAATCTCTTAAAATTGAAATCATTTATGTTACAAGGATGTGTCTTCGAATAAACCCTTTATATATATAGAGATGCATCTCTGAATCAATTTTTAACAAAATAAAGGTTTCTCAAAAAATTCAATTAAGGGGTGTGTAAAAATAATGTGTTCAGAGATATATCTCCAAGTATGAAGAACATTTTTGACTTTTTAGAGTGTGGAAGTACCCGTAACATAAAAAAGATATAATTTCATAAGTTGTTTAGTACTCTTGTGTTTAGGTTGAGTATCATGTTGTCTAAACACAACTAATTTAAAATTTAATTTATAAATGAATAAATTAATATAAAAATGATATGACACATAATGGGTAATCAAATTCTAAGCTATCATAGTGTTTACTTTCAAAATATTCCTTCATTAAAATATTTTTTTTAAAAGTCATTCATACTCTTATATGTGAGATATGTTTAGTGAATGAATTTGATGGAATTTATTAAAAAAAATGACTAAGTTATTTGACTGATTCAATGACATTAAATTTAAACTTATCAAAACTATCCATTATGAAGTCGTCTCTTGAATTTCATCCATACATGGGTTTGAGAATATTATCAAGAAAATCACTACATTCATTATTATAATTTATCATCTGAATGATGAGAGCATAGTCAGAGGGATTAATTTATCCTCAAGTTTGGAGAAATTCGCCTTGTTCTTGTTTCTGGAAGACCAATGAATAATTCAGCCTCCACATCTGAAATTGGACTACTTTGATCTGCATAACCTTCAACCTCACCTATATTTTCTCTATCATCCTTTTTTGCTTGTTGTGATGAATAACTATCATACTGCACAAGAAATTTGGACTTAAACTAATTCCATATAGCAATGGTTTGTAACACTAGGGGAGAATGTTTCAAACTAATTCCAGATAGAAAGTGAACTAACCTTCTCAGAGAGCCTGATATTTTCATCTCGTCTTTCATAGCAAGTTCCCACTTGCTAGCATCTGCGGTCTGACATTTTTCTACATAATCTTCAAACTCCCCTTCATCTGTGAATAACATGTAGTTCATGTATCTCTTATTAGAAACACGAGTTCTAAAAGACCTTCTCAATATAGGAGTTGGAGTCGGAGGCTCTGATATGTCAGGTTGCTGCTCACTGCCTTGTTCAGTTGTTTCCTCTAGGTGAGGATTATCAACTATAGGACTTTCTGGGACATCGTCCACCTCTGCATAAACTGGCCCACTCGAATATGATTTTTTTGGCATTTGTATTCTATTCGTCCTTGTATTCTATTTGTCCTTGTATCATCTTTTTGTTTTCATCATCCAATAGGCGATAGCCAAATTCATCCTCACCATAACCGAGGAAAATGCTTTTCTTTGATTTGGGATCAAGCTTATTCCTGCCATGATCACTAATGTGCACATATGCCACACAACCGAAAACTCTAATATGTGAGAGTTTTATCTCTTTTCCGCTCCACACCTCTTATTGTATTCTATGCTCTAATGGTACCTATGAACCTCAGTTGATTAAGTAAGTTGATATGTTGACTGCCTCTGCCCAGAACTGCTTCGGTAAGCCTGAATGCACACATAAGCTTCTGGCTCTTTCAATCAATGTTTGATTCATACGCTCAACTACACCATTCTGTTGAGGCGTACCCGACACAATCCTCTCTATTTTGATTTCATGCTCATAGCATAAATTCTTGAACTTGGTGTCTAAATATTCACAACCATTGTCAGTTCGAAGTTTTTTTTTGATCTTCAATTCGGTCTCGTTTTCTACCATCGCTTTCCACACCTTGAAAGCCTCAAATACGTCAGACTTATATTTCAGAAAGTATGCCCATACCCTCCTGGAATTGTCATCAATAAAAGTCACGAAGTATTTCTTTCCACCAATAGATGAGACGATAGTTGGACCCCAAACATCAGAATGGACAAGCTCGAGTCTCTCCTTCATTAGGGTTCTCCAACTTGTTTGAAAGCTAACTCGCTTCTGCTTTCCAAGTATACAATCTCTGCACATGTCAACTTCTATTGATTGAAGACCCGATAGTTTTCCATTTAAGTGCATGACCTTCATCCCTTTCTCACTCATATGGCCTAGTCTTTGGTGCCATAGATTGTAACTTTCATTTGTTGCAACTACAATCAAATGACATGCTCCAGCTGTCTTGTAAAAAGTACCACTCTTTTTACCGCGAGCAACTGTCATTGAACCTTTTGAAATATTTCAATGATCTCCATGAAAGATTGTTGTGTAGCCATCACTGAGGGACTTTAGGTGAAAAAACTTTGTGGGACTTTAAATTAAAAATCCTCTTAAATTAGATAAAACAAAAAATTCTATTGAAGTAGGACTTTGAATGGTTTTTTAAGGCTTAGATAAATTCTTTAAAAATAAAATGGTTTTTTTATAGTATACCTAAAATATGAAATATTTTTCAATTTTTCATCAAATTCTGTTCCCCGAACTATTTCTTCTCCTCTAAACTCATAGACAAAGTTTAAGTGATGATGTAGTTACACCAGAAAATAAACCTATTGAAATATGAAAAATTCTTAGATAGAGTAGTATTGATTGACTCACCAAACTCTTTAATGAAACAATAAAGTCAAATAAAATGGTGGATGAATGGAGAAGAAGAAATTTAGTTCCAATATATAAGAATAAGAGGATATACAAAGTTGTGAAAATTTAGAGGGATTAAATCATGAGTCATACCATAAAGTTATGAGAAAGAACTATTGAACAGAGATTAAGAAATGAGACTTAAGTCACTGAGAACAATTTTGGTTTTATGCTTAGGAGGTTGACCCTAGAAGCAATTTATCTATTTTGATGTGTGATGAAGTAGTATCAAATGGAACCACAAGACTTGTACTTAATTTTTATTGACTTGGAGTACACTTGTGATAGAATAAAATTAGAAATAAAAATATTAGAGAGAGTGAGAGTGTGTGTGTGTGTTATGTGTGTGTGTGTTGAGGTAGCATATCTATTGTAGAGAAAATGATGGAAAATAGATTTAGGTGGTTCGAGCATGTAGTGAGAAGACCTGTAACATGGGTGGGAAGTAGAGTAGATTAAATGGAGAGAAGTCAAACAAATAGAGGAAGAGAAATGTCTAAAAAGATTATAAGAGAAATTATCAAGAAAGATCTAGAGATAAACGATTTGGATAAAAGTATGATTCTTGATAGAATATTATGTCAAAAGATGATCCATTTAGCCTACCCTATTTAGTGAAATAAGACGTTATTGATATTGTTTTCTAATCCATCTGATCAAGATTAAACGACTAATGATATTTTAATTGTTTGATTATGTCAAAAAGAGACTGCATCGAATTCGAATTTTATATATATATATATATATATATATATATATATATATATATATATATATATATATATATATATATATATATATATATATATATATATATATATATATATATATATATATATATATATATATATATATATATTGAGAATCCATTTAGTTTAAGAGTAAATTTTTATAACTTACTGCACAACCATAGTCTTTAAATTAGATTTAATCGAATAATTATAAGTAAAAATGCTAATTTAACAACTAGATTAGATTCAATTTAAAAGTTATGATAGAGAGTAAGTTATATTATTAGATTCAATTTAAAAGTTATGATAGAAAGTTATATTAGATTCAACATGCTAATATATATATATATATATATGAAGATGATTTGAAGACTTATGTGATAATTGTATTCTTAAATTATGAATCTTTAAATACATATAAAGAAAAAATAATGGTGCAAAGAAAGAAAATGGTACAATGTTAGTTTTGTTTGTACAGAAACTTATGTGAAGTAACCAATAAGGAGTCGTAAACATAGCAATTTGTCTGTATAATATTAATCACAGTTATGTCTCATCCAGACGCTTTTTGATAGTTCTTTTTAATCAGTAATGTGCTTCCTATTTCCGTACATATAATGTTTTATAATTCTAGCTTGTAGTATTTTTATATTAGCCAATTACTCCATTTGTTAATAATTAATTATACAGAAGTATGGGGGAAAAAGCAGTATTTATATTTAGCATATTTGAAAGCTTTGATAAACATTCCTTGCATTTTTATAAAAGTCTTGTATAATGCTATGAAAATTAGTGTATTGGCTTTCTATAACATTTATGAAATTTAACAGGTTGGTTTATTCTTATATTTTTATGAATTTTAGTGCATTATTTTGCAAGTGTCTCATTACACTGCCTTTGTTCACTTTTCATATGTATTTCAATGCATTCTTGTGAAAATGTCTTGTTACTTTTGTTTTGTTTACCGTTCCGAAAAAGTAAAAAGAGGATGTAACCGAGACATAGTATTATGATAGAATTCTAAGTCCAAAAACTAGTTACAATTTATGAATAAACACTAACTGTATTATGATACGAAAACTTGCACGAATTCATGATATTGAACACGAAGAAGAGGAAGAAAATGGTGGGAAAATGAAAGTGAATCCTCATACATTGATCAAGTGGTAGTGTAGTTTTATATCCAAGAGTCAGTTACTCACTAGTTATTAAGGATACAAGCAATCTTCCTAACTAATTAGAAAAGGAGTGTAATAAACTATACCTAATTGTAATTACCACTAACTATTTTTTATATCAGTTAAGAACCTTCTACAAGTTAAACTTTGATAAATCTTAATCAAGTTCAACTTGGATACGAGTGAATGGTAAGGTTTTAAAAACAAAAATTTGGTAAAAAAAAATAAAATTTTTGATTTTTGCAAGATATGGGAATGAGTTTCATGACACATGCCAAGAGATTTTCTCAAATAATATGACAATCAATCTCAAGATGTTTGGTTCTTTCGTAAAAATTAGATTTGCGGCTATGTGAAGGGAGCTTTGGGTGTCACAAAAGAGGATTGGTGGCTTGGAACATTCAATATGTAAACCATTCATCAAATGAAAAAATTTATAGAAGTTCACTAGTTGTTGCATCCAAACCATTATAGGAAGAACGTAAAGCAATGTTTTGTTTCTTGGTTCGCCATGATATGAGAGAAGACCCTGTTTAGAAACAAGAACTAGATAGAGATCTTCTTGTGTCTAAACAACCTACCCAATCTGCATAAGAGAATCCTTCGAGATGAAGAGATGAATCTCTAGGGAAAAAGAGACCTCGATCTGGGCAATGTTTTAAATAACATAGCACTCTACAAGCGGCATTATATGTGTCATAAATGGTTTTGATAAGAATTGGTTGAGTTGTTGATTAATGCATGTGATGTCAGGTCTGATTGTGTTAAGATATATTAACCTCCCAACGAGTCTTTAATATGTTGGGGTATCTTCAAAGTTAGAATTGTTATCGTGGCATAACTAGACTGAAGGATCAGATAGAGCACAAGTCGGTTTAAATCCAAGAAATTCTGAGTCATCTAATAGATCAATGTAGTATTTCCAAGATATATTTCATATGTTGGAATTTAACCATGGAATCATCTTTTAGTATCACATCATCAAAATAAACAAGTAAAGTGGATGAAAAAGTTGTCTTCTTGAAAAATTATGAGTGTTATGAGGTTGCTTGTATGTATCCATGATGAATGAGAAGTAAGCTAACTTTTCATACCATTTTTGGCTTGTTTGTTTTAAGCCATAAATAGATTTGACCAACTTGCTATGTAACTGACCATGTAAAAAAGAATTATTTATATTAAGTTGATGTAAGTTTCAATTATTGATGGGAGCAAAGCTAGAACAAGTCTAAATGTGATGAGCTTTGCAACTGGTGAGAAAGTATCTCAATAATCTAAGCCTTCAATCTGACTATATCCTTTGGAAATAAGTCGTGCCCTAAATCTCTTTATGTTGCCATTTGATTTGTAATTGATTCTATAGACCCATCTACAACCTATTGGCTTCACATTTGATGGAAGATTTACCAATTCCCAAGTATCGGTTTTTTCAAGAGCATCAAGCTCAACTTTCATGACTTGATTCCAACATTCAAACTTACATGCCTCACTGTAGGTTTTAGGTTCAGAGTGAGTAATAAGAGAAAGGCTAAAAAGACATTGACATGGAGATACATTAGAATAAGAAAAAAAATAGAAATGGGATAAGGAGTACTTGAAGATGACTGATTATTGTATCATTGAAGCCTGCACAAGCATCATCTTTAATATGTGATGGTTGGTACCTTGCTCTGGAAGATACATGTGCGATAGGTTACTGAGTGACAGATGGAGTATCATGAATGGGAGTTGGTTTAAATACGGGTAGGTAATGAGCATGTTGGTTATGTGGATGAATGGAAGGATTAGGTCTAGGACTGTCATGAAAATCTATTGGAATTGAGCCTAACTTGTGAGTCAAGTCACTAAAATATTTCTAGTTTTGGGTGGCAAAAGTATAGTGAATTTAGTTTGACAATATGTGCTCATGATGAGTAACATTTATTGAAATAAAAATGCCATGGGAATAAAGATCTAATAAGAGTGAGCCTTTATATCCAATAGCATAATAAAGAGAATCAAAGACTTTTATTTGGTTTCTATCATGTAATGTGTCATAAATATATGGTATAGTGATTTATAGTTGAGGAGTGGTGTGTTAACTTTGTTGATGACAAAAGCAACATAGGAAACTACATAAGACCAAAAGGATTTGGGTAGGTCTGACTAGTCTAAGAATGCTCCCCTTACATTAAAAAGGTGTTGATATTTCTGTTCCACCCTACCATTTTGATGGGGAGATTCAACACATGATTTTTGATATAAAATAAAATAAAGTTAGACAAATAAAATAAACATTCACTAATAAGATAAGAGATTGTGTAAGAACACTAACTTGCATTAAAAAATTTGCGCTTGTAATCCATCTCGTAGATTGTTTTCAAATTTCTTTAACTTTCATGGTTTCAATCCAAATTCTTTCATTATCAATAATTGAGTTTTACAACATAGCGTCCGAGATATATAGTTGTAGTGTTCGCGTTCTGATTGGATGTAAAGGGTTTTTGTGAATTGATGCGATGACAACATCTTGAACATTTTTACTTTATAAATGGACGCAAAAGATTCGTTATAGAGAAAAATGAGTTACCGATCTTAAATAAAACCGAGGTAAAAGTTTATATCTTTTTAAATTAAAAAATAAATAAAATAGGGACTTTTCCACCCGGTGTCTAAATCCACTAAGGTAATAGATTATTACAATTGCAAAATAAAAATAATGAATGGGAAAAAAAATAGAAAGTAACATGTTTTTTTTTTCTTTCTATTTTTTCTTATCATTTCCCAATTTATTTGTGTGTTGCAATACTCAAACAAATGACTATATTAAAAAAATGTCAAGATCTTATTATGTGAAACAACAAAATTGCTTGTAATATTTTATCATATAATTAGAAATAAATTTCTCAATATTGTTTGACTGAGGAAAGTAAAAAATTATAGAGTATTTTCTTTACAAGAGGTGAAAACATTTTGAAATTATTCAAAAATATAACAATGTGAGATAAATTACAAGAGGTGAAAATAACAACAACAACATTATGTGAGATAAATTATAAAAACAGAAAAATATTTTCTTTAAGGTTGGTAAAACTAATTTCTCCAATAGAACAACAACACACAACCTTGTAAGATTTTTTAAATAATTAAGAAAACTTGGAGATTTTTTTTGTTTTGTTTTGCAATCTATTTCAAAGAATTATGATTACTAGTTTGTAGTGGTTGTAGATGAGATAAGTTTAGAGCAAAACTCAATGAACAAATGTTTTCATAGTTAAATTTGAACATTGAACCGCTCGATTAATAATCGAACCGAATGAATAGATAATTTAATTTTTAATTAAAAAATAAAATAAAAAGAAATTAGTAAATTTTAAAGAAATAAAAACATAAACTATTATTGTTGAGACTCGAAATATATCTCATGAATTAGTTTTTTCCACAGCCATCAATGTCAATCGAGGGAAGAGATGATATATTATTTTTTAAAATAAGAATAAAAAAGGGTAAAATTTAATGAATGAATGTTTTTATAGTTAAATCTGGGTATCAAATCGTCTCAGTTAGTATTGTAACTCAAGGTGTGGATCATTTAATTTTGGTTTAATATTCTTTTTACTTCGAGTTCATTTTGATCATTTAACTTTAAAAAAATTATGTTGTTCCTTAAATTCTTCAAAACATAGCATGCTAATCTTTTTTTCAAATTAACAACAAATTTAGCGATCAAATTTTGAGTTTTTTTCGTTGATAACAGATTAAAATGACTAACTTGGTAGATTTTGTAGAATTAAGGAATCAATATGAATCATTTTTAAATTAAAAGACCAAAATAAACCACGAGATTAATATACGAGATCAAAACGGATATTAAGTCTATAATTTTTAAATAAAATTAAAATAAAAAAAATACATCACTTTTAAAAAAATAAAAACATAAATTATAGTTGCTGAGATTTGAAGGATGTTCTCTGAATTAGTTTTTCCATCGTTTTTCTATTCCAATCAACAAAATAAATGATATTAAAAAAATCAAAATGTAACGCGCCTAAAAACTATATCTCAATTATTTATTGATTGATGTGAAAACTTTATCAATTTTTTTTTATTTAATGCAAATAAATTTACTCTTAATTTAAATTTTAAATAACCAATCCAATTCAAATACCATGAAATTTTTGTTCAACTAAAACATAACTAAAAATTCGTTAATCACAAGCATTATTTGAGTTTGACATTCAAAACTTCTCAATTTTATTTTGGTTTCTAATGCATAATCTACAATTTTGTCGCTCCGAGGTAGCCTGTAAACGATCTTATTTCTTTAGCTCTTACTCCTTTATGGAAGTCTAAAATTCCTATTAAAACTTTAGTTTTCAATTAGAGATTGATTTGGAATAGACTTCATACACTGACATAGCTATTGGAACAGAGAATATTGACATGGTCTTATTTCTTGGTTTGCCCTTTACGTTTTGGGGTTGAAGAGGATTTGGATCATGTCTTCTTTGGTTGTCCAATATCCAAGATGTGGTGGAGCAAAATTTGTCTTTGCCTTCGAATCGACGATGTCTCTTCGGCGAACTCTATTTTGGATTGCCTTCTCTTGTTGGATAAATCTTGTAAGTCGGTTTAGTCTTTGGATACAGGTTAGTTTTTTGGTTTGACTACTTGTTGGATTATTTAAAATTGTAGGAACGACATTCTTTTTAAAGACCTTATTTTATCAAATTTCAATGGTATGAATTTTATTAAGAAACTTTTCTGGAATTGGTTTCGTGAGTTTTTTATAGTTGGCACTAGTATATCTTGATTGGATTGGTGTTTCGACCCAAATATTTGTCTTTTGTAGTTTTGGATAGGAGTGTTGGTTGTTGTTTTGTTGGAGGTTTATACTTCTTTTCTTCTTTGTATGTACTTTTGAGTTAAGTATTCTTAGTACTACATTTTAATCCAATTTGGTTATAAAAAAAAAAATCAAAAATGTTATTTTAACACCAAAATCATACACCTACATTGTATTTCACTGTTCATCTATACGATAAACAGTGAAATACTATAATAGTATTTTTTTAAAATAAAATAAAAAATTATTATTTTAATATTTTTTTATTTTTAATTTTTAAATTAAATGATATTGACATAAAATTATGTGAATTGACTGTTAAAAATTATTCTTAATATCTGAACGCGCATTAACCAATTTCATAACTTTATTAACCAACTTTATACATTGTATTAACCAACTTCACTAATTGTTAAAAATTTATTTTTAATATCTGAACGCGTATTAACCAACTTCATAACTTCATTAACCAACTTTTTGAATTTCATTAACCAATTTTTATTTATTGTTAAATATTATTTTTAACATTTGAACGTTTATTAACCAACTTTATCACTTCATTAACCAATTTTTTATATTTTATTAATCAACTTTATTTCACTATTTTAAAAGTATTGTTCATACACCGTTCACGTATTATAAATATTATTTTTTATTTATTAAAAAAACAAAAACACTGTTAGCGTATAAATACGATAAACAATATTTGATGTAAGTATTTGGAATAAAATATAGATATAGGAATAGCATTGCTCAAAATTTTTTTACTAGTTGCACTATTTATTAATACGCTTACTGTAACTTATGCAAACTGTTTAAACATTTGTCATATTCTTACGACAAATCTGTTATAAGTGTACGTGCTTCATTGATTCCATTACTTCTTTAAGGTAACAAACAATAGATAGAATGACACATTGAATAAAACCTTGGACCATATTGATCCAAATACCTAAATGGTCCCTCAACCATAACTCAAATGGTACAAAAAACCAGCTGTATATCTTCAAAAAAATAGACCTCAACATCCAATACTATGAGAGCATGTAATCCAGGGGATCCTAACTTTTATTTTGCTGATGCATAAAAGAAATTCGTCCTTACACTGATATAAGAGTATAGCTATTCAATGTCATTTAGAGCATAGCTAGGTTTGAGAACATTATGAAACAAATCACTACTCTCAATATTATTATTCATCATCTGAATGATGGTAGGAAACACTTTTCCTTACGCTTATTTTCTTTTGCATAGTCAGAGGAATTAATTAGTCCTCAAGTTTGGAGAAATGCGCCGTGTTCTTGTTTCTGGAAGACCAATGAATAATTCAGTCTGCACATCTGAAATTGGACTAGTTTGATCTGCATAACTTTCAACCTCAACTACATTTTCTCTACCATCCTTTTTTGCTTGCTGTGATGAAAAACTATCATACTGCACAAAAAATTTGGACTTAAACTAATTCCATATAGCAATGGTTTGTAACAGTAGGGGAGAATGTTTCAAACTAATTCAAGATAGAAAGTGAACTCACCTTCTCAGAGAGCCTGCTATTTTCAGCAACTAGGGTTTTTTCCTGAATTGTTTTCAAATAATTTCTTCTTTAATGTAATGCTAGGTTGGAGTTTTTTCTATATACATAATATGAAGACAGATTACCTTTTCTTTTAGTTGATCAATCTGTTCACTGAAAACCTCGGCCTGAAAAAAACAAAAATCATAAGTGAAAAAATTTCTTTAAACTTCTATAATTTATTAGTTTATTTTTTATTTTTATCATTCTAACCCTTTTAACTCGAATTTTGGTTATGCTCCTCTCCAACTGTTGCTCTATCCTTTGTAGTTCATCAATGGAACAACTGCCTAATCTTTCTCCTAAGAGTTTTCTGCAAACACGACATATTTTCAATCTTAGGCATTGAATATTGTAAAAATAACTGTGAAGATGAATAGAAATTGAAGATGTTTAACCCTTTTGAAGTCTCAAGAAGATCAATCTTTTTCCTCATGTTTTCTGCTTCTTCCTTCAAACGCTGTAATATATAAGACAATTTCATTCAAACTTCAAATCTCTTATTATGTTCAAATTGAGAGTCTAGAAAATGAATAGGAAGACATAATATGTCATTAAATAAACCTGAGTAATTTCAGCAGATTCAGATGTTGTTGGAGTATTATTAATCCTGGTATGACTGCGGTATCGCTCAATTGTTTCTAGAATGCTGTAACAATATAGCAAATGTTACTGATTAATTCAAGGTCACAAAATATAAGTAAGCACTTGCTAATATTTGGCTAGAAAAAGAGAAAACTCACGAGGATATGCAAAAATAAGAGAAAATGAAGTATTAATAGGATATGTAAAAAGAAGAAAAAATTTGAAAAGTAAAAAACTCACTCATCGCCTTTCTTTAATTTCATATGCACTACACACAATCAAATTTTTGTAATTTATTGAAAGAAATGATTAATGCTCTAATTCAGTTATGCTGTTAATCACACAGTTAGGTATACCTTACATACAGATTACACACCTTGCATTAGCATAAATAAGCAATGTACTAATTAGGAAAATGACAATTTCTGCATTTTACTCTTATTCACAATAACATATGTAATATAGGTATTAGAACTTGTTAAACACACATGAACAGAAGATAGAAAAGATGTTTTCAATTTGATTATGCATTTTGTATTTCTTATCCATGATTACATTGTGAATACTTATGCACTTCATGAGTTAGGTTTACAAAGCACTAATAGGGCTCAAGATATCAAGTAATATAACATAACTAACTAAATTAACTTGTTAGTTAGTTGCGTTTTAGGTTCTATTCATCAATCTAGTTATGGTAAGAGATATATGTTACTGAGTAGTTACTGCTTGCATATGACATTTTAGGTTTTTGCATAAATTTGTTCACCACAATTAGATTGTGACATATATTAACTTAATAATTGTAATTGTATCTCAAAATTCCACAATCTTTTTGTATATTTAAGTGCTTTTCCATCTTCATTTTTACCTAATTTTGAGTTTGCTTCAATAAGAGTGGATGATATGTTGCAGTTCAACATGTTAAATATTTTTCAGAAAATCAATGATGTACTTCCTTTGTGGATTACCATTCCCTTCTTGTTTTTGGCAAAATCTAGACGATAAAAGTGTGAACAGAAGCACTACTTTTATATATATGTACTGTTAAAATGAAAATACAATACTGGTCTTTATATAGTCCCATTACTGCTATTCTAAGAAAACAAGTAGATGCTATTAATAGCCCACTATCTCTTGGCCTTCCAACTACAATAGAGACTTTGTCTTTCCACTAACTTATTAATAGAAATCCACTAAATATAACATTAAAGTTTATTCAACAAAACTCCCCTGTAAACTTAAATGTTCCTTCCATCTATCATGCCTATCAATTTCTTGCCTCTGTCGAAAATTTCTTTCGATAATGGTTTTGTGAAAATATCTGCTGCTTGATCCTTGCTTGCTACATGCCTCAATTCGACACTTCCTTCCTTCACATGTTCTCGAATAAAGTGGAAGCGAACGTCGATGTGTTTGCTTCTTTCATGGTTTACAGGATTCTTTGCTAACTCAATTGCTGATTTGTTGTCCACTTGTATGACTGTTGTACCTACCTGTTTTATCTCCATTTTTCTCAACAATCTTCTAAGCCATATCACATGACAAACACACAAAGATGCTGTCACATATTCAGCTTCACATGTCGAGAGCGTTACTATCGGCTGCTTCTTAGAAAGCCAAGTAAATGTGGTATTTCCCATGAAGAACACATATCCTGAAGTGCTTTTCCGATCGTCTATATCTCCGCACCAATCACTGTCGGAGTAACCAACCAACTTGTAATCTTCTGTTCTTGAATAAAACATTCCAAATGACAATGTTCCTTGGATGTACCTTAGGATTCGTTTCAATGCCTTCCAATGTGAATATACTGGCTCCTCCATGAATCGACTTACAATGCCGACACTTAATGAAATGTCCGGCCTTGTACATGTGAGATAGCGAAGACTACCTACCAAGCTTCGATATTTATTTGCTTCGACACATTCTCCTCCATCAAGTTTCGACAGCTTTGCACCTGGCTCCATTGGTGTCGAAACTGGATTACAATCTTTCATTTTGAATCTTTTCAGGATTTCCTTTGCATATGTCTCCTGTGATATGAAGATTCTCGCTTCTTCTTGTCGAACCTCAAGACTAAGAAAGAATCTCATCAGACCTAAGTCTGTCATCTCGAATTCACGTGTCATTGTGCCCTTGAATTCTTCTATCATTTGACCATTGTTACCCAAGAAAATTAGATCATCGACATAGAGAGCAACAAGTAACATATTACTTCCATTCTTCTTTACATACAGAGCATGTTCGTAGGGACATTGCTTGAAACCATTCTCTTTGAAGTATGTGTCGATGCGTGTATTCCATGCTCGTGGTGCTTGCTTCAACCCATAAAGCGCCTTCTTCAATTTTAACACTTTTTCTTCTTTTCCGACTTTCATGTATCCGGGTGGTTGTTCGATGTAAACTTCTTCTTCAAGCACACCATTTAAAAATGCTGACTTGACATCCATTTGAAATATTGGCCATTTGAATTGAGCAACTTGAGAAATGAGCAATCGAATTGTCTCCATTCTTGCAACGGGTGCAAATACTTCGTCATAGTCAATTCCTGCTTTCTGTTTGTATCCCTTCGCAATAAGTCGCGCCTTATACCGTTCTATTTCGCCTTGAGCATTCATCTTTTTCTTGAATACCCACCTCACACCAATGGGTTGACTTCCTTTTGGTAATTCTGCTAGTTCCCATGTGTTGTTACGTTCAATGGCCTTAATCTCTTCGTTTATGACAGTTTTCCATTTTTCGTCTCGTAACGCCTCTTCGAGGTTAATGTTTTCAGTATCTGCCAAAAGACATACAAGGTGTACCTCTTCTGTTGTTTCATACAAATCTTGTAGACTTCGCATTCTGGGTTGTAGAGGTTCATCTTCATTGTCAGACTCTTCAAGTTCTGTTGGAATGCTTGTTGGTATGGCAACAAATGATTCTTCAACTTCGACATTAACTTCTGTCGAATTGTTCCAGTCCCACTTGCTCGCTTCATTTATTCGAACGTCTCTACTCACTATCACCTTCTTGCTTATGGGATCGAATAGCTTGTACCCTTTTGTCTTCTCATCATACCCAATGAATATGTACTTCTGACTTTTGTCTTTAAGCTTCGTTCTTCGTTGATCTGGTACGTGTGCATACGCCACACTACCAAATACTTTGAGATGAGAAACTGTTGGCTTCTGTCCGCTCCATACTTCTTGTGGTGTTTGATCTTCTAACTTCGAATGTGGACATCGATTCTGAACATAAATAGCACATTGTACAGCTTCTGCCCAGAATTCCTTCGACATGTTCTTGCTTTTAAGCATTGATCGAATCATGTCGAGAACTGTTCGATTCTTCCTTTCAGCCACACCGTTTTGTTGAGGTGAATATGGTGCAGTTAGAAATCTCCTTATGCCCTGCTCTTTACAATACTTCATAAAAGCTGTTGAAATATACTCACCACCTCTGTCAGATCGAACAGCTTTGATGTGTCTGTCAGTTGCCTTCTCCACCATTACTTTGAACTTTTTGAACACCTCGAATGCTTTAGATTTTTCTTTCAAGAAATAAACCCAGGTTTTTCGTGAGAAATCGTCGATAAAGGAAATGAAGTACCTTTTGCCACTGAAAGATTTCGGAGTGATTGGCCCACATATGTCGGTATGAATCAGTTCGAGAATATGTTTAGCTTGATATTCTGCCTTCTTTTGAAATGAGGTTCTTGTTTGTTTGCTAAGCACACATTCTTCACAAAACTTTCCTTCATAGTCCATGTCTGGTAGCCCGTGCACCATGTTCTTTTTCGCCAACCTTTTCAAACCAGCATGATATAGATGACCAAAGCGTAGATGCCACAGCGACGCTTTGTCTTCGACATTGACCTGCAAACATTTTTCTCGAACGCTTCTCAAATTTAGTTTGTACATTCGATTTCTCCCCATCTCGACTTGAGTAATCAGATGCCCTAGCTTGTCCTTCAAATGCAGTATCCGATCTTTTATAAGTATCGAATAACCTTTTTCTGTAAGTTGCCCCAAGCTCAAGATGTTGGTCTTGAGATCTGGTACATAATAAACATCCTCGATTGATCCAATCAAGCCATCCTTTTGCAAGTAACAGATTTTACCCTTGCCTTCGACTTTCACTTTCGATGCATCTCCGAAGGACACATGACCATCTTCAATCTTTTGCATTTCTTTAAACAGATGTTTGTAACCACACATATGATTACTTGCCCCTGAGTCGAGATACCACATGGTGTCATTATTGGTGTTGATTTCATTTTGAGCCATCAAGAGAAAACCTTCATTTGCTTCAGCATCCAAGACTAGATTGGTTGTTTCTTCTACCTTCTTTTCGACTTGACAATCCTTTGCAAGATATCCCACTTTACCACAGTTATAGCATTTGTAGGAGTTGCAATCCTTCGCGTAATGACCATACTTCCCACACTTGTAGCATTCGAAGTTGGAGTAGTTCGACCGACCACCTCTTTGACCACGTCCTCTGCCACGCCAATTTTGCTGGCTTGATTGTCCTCTATCGAAGTTGCTACCTCGACCACCTCGACCATGACCTCCACGGCCACGTCCTCTTCCTCGAAAGTTTTGAGAAAATAGTACCTTTTCGTCTTTAATTGACTCCTTGGTTTGATGTGCATCCTCGACTGTTTCTTCCTTCTTTTTCATCTTACGTTGTTCGTGTGCTTTGAGAGAACCAGCGAGCTCTTCGACTAAGAGCGTCGAAAGGTCCTTCGACTCTTCTATTGCACACACAATATTCTCAAATTTATCTGTTAAAGATCTCAGTATCTTTTCGACAACTCGTGCATCAGTCACCGTTTCTCCATTTCTAGTGAGTTGATTCACCACTTTTTGTACACGCTTGATGTAGTCAGATACAGTTTCTGACTCCTTCATATGCATCCTCTCCAATTCACCACGAAGAGTTTGGAGTCGAACTTGCTTCACTCGATCTGCTCCTTCGAACGCCTTTTTTAACGTGTCCCATGCTTCTTTCGACGTAGCTGAACCGACAATTTTCTCAAAGCCTGAGTCGTCAACTGCTCGGAACAACATGTATAGTGTCGTCTTATCCTTTGACCGCGTCTCTTTCAACGCCTTATTTTGAGCTGCCGTATATCCCGCAGTATCTGTTGGTTCTTCAAACCCATCTCTGGTCACCTCCCACGCCTCTAGAGCTCCAAGAAGAGCTTTCATTTGGACGCTCCAGTTATCATAATTTGACTTCGTTAGTCGCGGCAGCGGCATTTGACTCATCACGTTTGCCATTTGCTCTGATGCCAATTTGTGAACAGAAGCACTACTTTTATATATATGTACTGTTAAAATGAAAATACAATACTGGTCTTTATATAGTCCCATTATTGCTATTCTAGAAAACAAGTAGATGCTATTAATAGCCCACTATCTCTTGGCCTTCCAACTACAATAGAGACTTTGTCTTTCCACTAACTTATTAATAGAAATCCACTAAATATAACATTAAAGTTTATTCAACAATAAGTATCCCAGGGCTCCTTGGCCACTCATGTTAAACTCAATGCTCATCTGCAATTTGAGGTTTTCAATCTTTGTATGATTACTCTCAATTATGAGTAGATCATTCACATACAATCACATTATTTTGCAACTACCTTGATTCTAACTTTTGACATAGATTCCATTCTTAACTTTGCACTTGGATTAACCAAAGTTGTTGAAGAGCTCATTTCTTCTCTTCTTCTAGGTTTTTGGAGTTTGTTTTAGGCCATAGAGAGCCTTATTAAGGTTCAATACCTTGTCTTCCTCAACCTTCACAATAAATTCTTAAGTTTGTTCAAGGTAAACTTCTTCTTCAAGACAACCACTGAAAAATACTGACTTGACATCAACTTAGTTAGTTACTTGTACATCAAGTAACTTAATGAACACACCTAACTAGTTACTTACAAATCAAGTCACACCTAATTTAGATATTTTTGAAAATTGGGAATTGAATTAATTGTTGTTGTGAAAAAAATATGCACACTTCAAAGGTTAATTTATACTTGTTATATTGTAATAGTGAATGAGAAAAAAAAATACATTTATTAAAATGAAGAAAGTGATAATACATTGGCATTTATATACAAGACTATGAGTTGTAACAAACAACCACAAAAGAAGAAAACAATTTTAAAGGAATAACATATGCAAATTGTGATAAAGAAAAATATGAAAATTAATCCTTACAATTTAGAAGGAATAACATATGCAAATTGGCGAATAAATTTGCAATTTAGTTTAAAGAAATAATGGGAAGTAGGTGAAAATGACCAACTTGGAGTTATTATCTAAAAATATGACAATCATTATCGATATGTTCTATTCTTTCATGAAAATTAGGGTTCATTGTGGAGTGAAAAACAAATTTTCTAGTACATTTTGCAAAAAAAAGGAAAAGAAGAATGTTTTGTCGCTGGAGAATGAAAGGAAACAAGAGAGGGCGTAAGTTTGCCCCTGTCACTTGTTGAACTTTCTTAATTGTTGTTGGACCCTTCACAATGATTATTACTTGGAAGATATATGTGTTGGCCTATATCCCCCTTCTAGTTAACATGAAAAACCTATCAAATTTTCTACTTCAACTTCAAACAAATATTTTATCGCATTCAGATGCATACTATACTTCTTAACAGAGCTTAGTATATCTTTCAAGTCTTTGTAGTGATTCTTCTCGTTTGAAGTTTTCAAAACCATATTGTCAAAGTAGACTTTCAAAATTTTCCTAATCTAGTCTACAAACCGCGTGGATCATCATGAAAGTCATTTTGGGTGCGTCCAAGACATTCATTTTAGTTTGATTACAGCATGAGTAAGCGTCCATGAATTACCATGAAGATCCCTAAATTAGTATCTCTATGCTAGGAAAGGGATATGGGCCTTTAGTGCGCTCGAGGTTGAGATTTGTGAAATCTACACTATTTTCCATTTGCACGAGGATTTATTCACCATTACTATATTAGCCAATCGGATAGTGTATTTATTCTTGCAGATGAATCTCGCTTCTTTCTAAATCTTTACCTCTTTATTAATTGTTACTATCTTTTTATCACCAATCTTTCTCTTCTTCTAAACCATTGGCAGGTAATCATTATCAGTCTCCTCATCTTCGAAAACATCTTCTGCGTCTTCTTCAAGTTCATCTGAGATACGCAATTTAGCATCAACATGCTCCACTTCAACCTGTTCCAGCTCTTCGTCAGCATCATCTGTTTTCTTGAAAGCCATCTCTGCTTCATTGAAAACTACATCTCGACTAGTGATACACCTCCTGTGACCTGGCTCTAGGCACCATAGCCTATAAGCTTTGAGTCCTTCAGGGTATCCCATGAACATGCATTTTAGAGCTCTAAGTTCGACCTTGTCTTGCCTAATATGAGCATAGGTCACACATCTAAATACTCTTAGTCTGTCGAGACTAGATGAATGTTCCAACCAAACTTCTTCAGGTGTCTTCATTCTCAAGGCAGTCGAGGGACATCTATTTATCAGATAGGCTGCTGTTGAAACAAACTCTTCCCAAAACACCTTCAATCCAGTAGTAACCGACATGTATCTAGCCCTTTCAAGGATTGTTCAATTGAATCTCTCAGCTAAGCCATTTTGTTGAGGAGTACTTGCTACAGTCTTGTGCCTTGCAATACCAGACTCAACACAGTAACTGTCGAACGATTCGTTGCTGAACTTAAGGCCATTATCGGTTCTTAACCTCTTAACCTTTCTGCCAGTTTGAGTTTCGACCAGAACCTTCCAACTTTTGAAATTCTCAAAAGTTTCATCCTTCGTCTTCTGGATGAATAGCCATAGCTTTCTGGAATAGTCATCAATGATGGATAGAAAATACCTTGCACCTGAGTGTGAAGGATTTCTTGCAGGCCCCCAAAGATCAACATGAATGTAATCCAGGGATCCATGTGTTCTTTGCTTGCCTTTGTTAAACTTCGTCCTACAGAATTTACCAAATACACAAGATTCACAAAACTCCAACTTTTCGACTTTGTCACCTCCTAGCAGGTTCTGCTTCCCCAATTCGACCATGCCTCTTTCACTTACATGGCACAACCTCATGTGCCATAATTCTATCTTCAACACATGTTTCGTGGATGCAACATTTGTCGAACCACTTACAACCTCAGTCTCAAGGGTATACAAGCCTTGTTTCTTCACGCCTCTCAAGACTTCCTTCGATCCCTTCATGACTCTTAGGATACTTTTCTCTCCTTGAAAAAGATATCCCTTCCTGTCGAATTCACCAAGAGAAATCGAATTTCTCTTCAAAACAGGTACATACCTGACCTCAGTCAATAACCTTATTGACTCATCATGGAGTTTGAATCTCACAGATCCAATAGCTGCAATTTTGCAAGATTTTTTGTTTCCCAACAGCACCAATCCACCATCTTGATCACATATCTCCTTGAACAATTCTTTGTTTGGAGTCATGTGCCAAGTGCAACCTGAATCCGTAACCCACTCTTTTCTTAAGTCGCCACTTGAAACCACAAGAACATCAGATGAGTCGAAGTCATCTTGAACAATAGTTGCATTGCCATTATCCTTACCTCCATGATCTTTCAGGCGTTCAGGGCACACCTTTCTTGTGTGACCCTCCTTTTTACAATGATAACATCGAATACCAGATGTTTCGCCACTATAAGACTTCTGCTGACTTTTACCTTTCTTCTTGTCGAACTTACCATACTTTCGCAAGAATTTTCCCTTAACGGACAAACCTTCGCCCAACGTTGAAGGTTTATGCTCCTTCCGTTCGTTCAAGTCCTTAGAATACAAGGCTGATTAAACTTCTTCAAAGCTCAGGGACTCCCTTCCATACAAAAGAGTTTCTTTGAAGTGAGCATGTGTTATGGGTAAAGCACACAACAAAAACAGTGTTTGATCTTCATCATCGATCTTCACATCAATATTTTCAAGATCAAGAATCAGCTTGTTGAACATGCCCAACTGCTCAGCCAACGCTTTGTCTTCACTTATCTTAAATGAATACAAAGCTTGCGTCAGGTAGAGTCGATTCACCAGATATTTGGTCATGTATAAACTTTCAAGCTTCACCCATAATCCCTATGTTTTAGTCTCCTTTGATACCTGTCGAAGAACCTTATCACCAAGGCTCAACAATACTGTGTTGTGGGCTTTCTCAATCATGACCCTCTTTTATTTTTCTGTTAATGCAGCGATGACTGCCTCTCCCTTCAACGTTTCCAAAAAATCCTGCTGAATCAATAGGGCTTTCATCTTCAAGCGCCACAGACCGAATTCGTTCACTCCGGTGAACTTTTCAATCTCATACTTTGTTGAAGGCATCTTCTCCACGCTCACCGCACCAATTTGTTGTGAATAGAATGCCTTGAAATAAAATATAATCGGTTTTTTTATATTCAAGAAACACACAAGGGTTAGGGTTAACAAAGAAAACAAGTAAGAAGAATAAGAAAAAACAACAAGGATTGATTATAAACTGCTATTCTTTCTTTTATCTATCAAACAAGACTACAAGTATACATGAATAACAAATAACCTCTCTCTTTTGAATTAGGATTTTATCTTCCTATATTTCCTTTTCAAGATGAGAGACTAGCATGCTATTTATAAGAAAAAATAGCACACTAACCTAATGGGCTTTTTAACAATTACCCATTACAAGTTAACTTAGGGTACAAGTTAACTTAAATAATTGGACTTACAAGCAAGGCTTAATTCAACGTGCTAACAAACCTAGCAATATTGAATAATGTATGTTAGAACAAACTTCGACTATAACACACATTACTCGGACAACATACTAGAGTTTGATCCAATATCTCACAAAATTCATATCTAAAACCAATAGGTTGAATCATTGTTACATTGCCTTTAGCACCTCGGCGACAGTCACTTCTCCCCTTGTAGACCTTGTAATTAAGTGACTGTGAATTTTCATGTCTTCACCCTAAACTACTTCACCCTTATAAGACGTTATACCTTCTTCTATGATAACTTAAGATATCACAACTTTTAACTATGGAAATATTATCATTATTACTAACATTAGTAAGTTCATTAATTTGAAGAGATAGAAAGGCGAGTAAGTATACTCTTTGATGTAACTCAGCTGCACCAATCATCTTTCGAGTATGGTTTCCCTGTATGTGAAATTTGGAATCAAAATAAATGCGACAATCTAAGGAAGATGCAAGTTTAAGTGAGAAAATAAACTAGTGAGATAAAAATCATAGGAAAACTCAATGATGCGCGAGTATTTAGTGTTGATGGTGCAACCATTGGAAATTTTAATGAAAATAATTTTTGTTTCTATTAAGGCTTTGAAAATGTGTTTTGAGTGGTACACATGATCAGTGGCCCCTTTGTCTATTATCAAGTTATTTCTACCATTCATATGGAAAAACATAGAAAATAATGAGTACTTAAAAATAACTAGATTGATGAACTAAAATGATGGACATTGGAGGAAGCTTGTTTAGGGGAATTTTGCAAAAAATCCAATATAGTTTTTTGTTGGTTGATACTGAAAGCTAGATTGTCTGCATCATCTTTGGTGTCCTCGACATGTTCAGATAAGGATCCATCACTCAAAACTTCACTATTTTACGATTGGAATGTCTATTAGGGTTAGCAATGATTTTGTATTGAACTAATGTGTATTTCTCATTCACACCTTTTAGAAAAAAGTAGTCACCTTCACGGTATTCTGATTGTTGGAATTAAATTGCATTAATATTTAACCAAGCAGGAAAAAAATAGGAATAAGGCAAAAATTATTCAATTCTTACCAAAGCTTCTCGAGAGTTGGATAATATTGTGCAACATATGGATCACTTTGTTTTAGATAGTATTTTTCTTTGTAAGGGGTAAGGGATTTGAAAGAGATCCTCTTAATGATATTGTTCCTCCGATTCTTGCCATACGTTGTTTGTGGTATCCATCTACACTATGCTCTGATCTACTTTATCTTCAATTGAGTTTGCCATCTACACCATGATCATCATATTGCAATGATCCCACACAATTAAGAGACGGTTTATCTTTGTAGGGAAAATTAGAGTCCATCAAGAAACCCTAATTTGTTTTATGAGCGAATGGAAACAATCATAGTTCAAAACAAAGAAAGGTAGTTGTTGTTGCTGAGGGGCGAAGAGACGATTTTAATTCTTGGGTTATTACTTAGATGAACGACATACGAGCTTAACATATTCATTTGATAACTTTTGGAAGTGTTTGTGGTTTGGTTATCACCAGTGATGGAAGGAGTATGTGGTATGGGATGAGGTGGTGTGGGCTGTTCAAAGTGAACAACGTTGTTGATGGTTTCCTCGTTCTGTTCCATTAGAGGAGAAGAGTAAGAAGGGAAAATGTGATAAGTATTTTCTCAGAAAGAAAAAAGATGTTAAATAGTTGACATTGGAAGAAATTAAATAGGAGAGAAAGAGAAAAAAAATCAGAGTTTATGTCTACTAATATCACGTGAACAAATAATATACAAATACAAAAGAAGCAGTGTTACGAATGATATTTTGTAATAATTTCAAAAATATATATTTTTTATTACCAGAGCATGAATCATATATAAATAATAAAAAGAGCAACAAAAAGGTACAAATAGAAACAAAGAGCACCAGCAGTACGCAAGAACGACAAACCAAGGCAAAAGACAAGTCAAAAAACAAACTAAAGAGCAGAAAACAACAAGTCAATCTTAAAAAAAAAGCAAGCCATCCATCCAAGCAGCAGTTCGATCTATACTAAAGCCACAAGCGAGACAGACCTCCGGAAATAGAAACTTGGAGGGAGGAGGACCTAACCATCTGCGAAAAGAAAAGGATGATAATTGGCCACCCAACACACCTCAAAGTACCTAGCCAATTGAGCGTGGGTCACACTCCTAGTCTAGTAGATAAACGAAAAAACTCGAAGTATAAATTTGGACCCACTTCCATGACAAAATGATAATCGAAGACATCTTGTGATTAACCATCCAGTGTTCTGGACAAAAAAATAATTTTGTTTTGCAATTTTGGAATTGTCTAAACCACAAAATGTCAGATCGAGACCAGATCTAAAGTTTCTGTATTACCATAACTTTAACCCTGAAACATCTCAAACACCCCCAAAAATTGAATTCGGTAGAGAACCAAACGACCCTACCCACCTAAAAACTTATATTAAATAGTGAAACAACCTCGCACAACACAAACAAATGATCAACTATAAATATCATTGAACTTTATAACCCAATGTTAAGACTACATAAGCTGCTCCAAATATATATGGGTCTTAAGTAACAAATTATGAGAAAATTATGGCAAGAAAAGCCAACAGGAAAATAACTTATTGAAAAATAATAACTAACTAATAACAAGTAATATATTAGTTATGTTTAACAATTAACACAAAGAATAAAAGGTTACAGCTACTATCAGTATACAGACCCAATAAAATAAGAGATAACAACAAAAGATAATAATCACAAGCGTAAGTTTGATGACAATAATAATATTAATGATAATAATAACGTATATATAACTTTATAGCCTTGGGATGTTAATGTTTTGGTGACCTGAAATGTTATTTACATGCTAAACAATGTTGTGATCTCACTGCATTTTGTTTTTTTACTAATGCTGCACATTAATATCATAAATGATGAAAAAAAGGTACTAGCATACGACCCTTAACATTAATCAAATTATGATATTTTTATTATTAATCATGAGATATTGGAGGAGAGAAATCAAATCTTAATTTTGGGTGAGATTAAGCAATAAAATATTTATAAAATTAAAATGATTTTCTAACATGATAGTTTTGATTATATATTTTGTGTTGATGTTACTATGTTTTTTTTGTTAAGTTGTTATTTTGGTTATGGATTTAGGTTAAAATTAGTAGCTTTAGATACATCTTTTTTTATTGATGTTGTTGAATCCCTATGATTCCATTGTTTTTAGGTTTGAAAAATCTACGATTCCATTGTAACATAAAAAAAACCTAATGCTTACTGGTATTAGAAGCTACAAGCTCTCTTTTTTTATAGATAGACGAAGAAGTGGTAATAACTAATATAAACTCATACATATAATATCGAAATTCAGAATTTAAACTCCGGTGTTGGCGTCGAGGCGTCTAACTTTAAAAATAAAGTTTTTTGTCAAATTAAATTAAGATTTACAAACAAGTTATAAGCTCTTTTTAGTGGCACACTTAAATCATATTAAATCTAAAACAAGTACATGACATACATACCTTGAACTTGCAAATTCATAAATTCTCCCTCTTGGTGAAAAAACAATAAGAGCAACTTGAGCATCACACAAAATTGATAACTCAAAAGCTTTCTTCATCAAACCATTTCTTCTCTTTGAAAATCTTACTTGTCTACTTGTTGTGTCCTCTATAAGCTTCATTTCTGTCTTTCCCCTCACCATCTTTCCTGAAATCACAACAAACAACAAAAAGATATATAAAAGAAAATGGAATTTTATGGTCAATATATAATAAGAGAATCCTCACCAAGAAAGAAAAACACAAATTTCAAACCTTGAAAGGAAAAGCGAATGAAACTATGGGAGATGAATAAAACGTAAGATTATTAGAAGCACTTCAAAATTTTAAGGTTAAATTCAATTCTTATGGATGAAAAAATAGAAAATAAAGTTATGTTATAAAGTTTTCAACTAAAAAAGTGAGATAATTGTCAAAGTACTTTGATGAGAAAATTTAATGGTGTGAAATAGGTTCATAGGAAAAGGGTCTATATAAACACCTAGGTTAAAGATTTATATCTCATTGAAAAGAAGTGATTTTGCTGAACTTACCAGCAAGAAAAGCAACTTCAAAAATGAGAATGAAGGAGAGAAGAGATAGGAATAAAGGGTTGAGTCTAAAAAAGGAAAAGAAGGTTAAAAATAAATAAGACCATAGGAATCAAAAGAAAGAAGAATCAATGCATCCCCAAAAGTAGCAATACATATAAATAAGAGCTAAAGAGTGAAAACAACACAGAGAGCTACCTTTCCTAATTAATCAACCTTATCCCATCTTGCTACCCCACCATATTAATAAACAAATAATTTTTTTGTATTAAAGTATTGAAACCTCATAATTTGCTTGTTTTGGTAAAATCATACTCTACTTGACCAAAAGAAGAAGTTTCTAAGTTAGACTTAAAAAGAAATTTAAAAATGATACTGCCAAGTTTTATGTTAAGGGAAAAGGAAATAAATAAATATGTATGTCTAAACAAAGGACAGATGCAGATTATTATTTGTTATATCAAGACAATTATAGGTAGCAGCTATGGTGTTATTAATGATATTTCTTTAGAAATATAAATGTTCAATATTTTTTTACTACATAGATATACCTCGAGAAACAATTTAGTTTCTTAATTTTGTAAATTGTCTATATTGATCTCTGAATTTTTTTATTATTTTAATCTTTGTCGTTTAATTAGCGAAGAATTTAACGATTTATTTTTTTCCGTCGCTAATTAAATAAAATGACTAATATGATACATTTTGAATAGTTAAAAGATCAATATAAATATTTTTTAGTCAATATATAGATTAAAATGAATGTTTAATTGGCCCTATTGTTATCATAATAAATCCTACATTTGTTCACCAAAGTAGGAAACATGTGGATCTCTTAGTAGCCAATACCCAGCTTATCCTCTGGATGTAATCCACTTTTGAACCTAACACACTTAGATTCTTCAGCAACGACATTATTGTAGTGGAGACAGAACTTCACTAGCTCCTTAAACTTCGTGGCATACTCAGCAATAGTCATGTTTCCTTGTTTCAACTTTAGAAACTCAATCTCCTTGCTACGCACATCTACTAAAAAATACTTCTCCAAAACACATGATAACAACTAACTATCATACCATTCAATACCCTATGTATTTCAGCGCGTTAACTTTCTAACGCTTCAAACAACATGTCATTTGGAGTTAAAAAATGAAAGTTATGGCCAAAGTCGTTAGGAAATACAACTCAGGTTAAAACAACAAATTTTCAAATTCTACCCAGCATGTGTCAACCTCTAGGGAGTATGCGTCGACCTATGGGACTTATACATCGACCTATGCGACATATGTGTTGACACCAAATGGACAGAAAGTCTAATTTTTCAAACAACACATTATGTGTCGACCTATGCGACATATGTGTCGACGCCAACTGTAGAAAGTAGAAATTTTGCGTTTTTTTTTATTTGAGGCTTTCCGAACCTCCGATTTTGATTCCGTAAAATGCCACGGTCTTAGAATTTGACATATAACAATTATCAAATTATTAGAACAATAATTTCATAATATATAACAGATTGGCATCAATAAAATCATATAATTCAAACCCTAAAACACACAATCCTTCACCAAGATCAAGAACACAACATCACCACAACAAGCCACCACTACTCATGGTAAAATCAATTGAATCAACATACAAAAATAGATTGATCATCATTTTCCTAAATAATCATCATTATATTCATAGAATAATAAACCCTTTTGGAAGTTAAGGATAACATCTCTACCCTTTCATGATTTAAGCACCCTTATGAGAATAATCCCCCCTTACCTTCGATTTCAGAAAAAAAAATCAGCAAAAGCATGATTAATTAAGTTGAGGTGTTACAACTTTCTCTCACTTAAAAAAAAATTTCCCTAAAAAATTACTAGAAGCAAACAGAGTCGAATACGACTCTCTCACTTGCTTCTCACGCTCCCACGTCATGCTTCCTTCAGCAGGTCCTCCCCAAACAACCTTTACCAGAACAATCTCCTTACTTCTCAATTGTTTCACTTCTCGATCCTTTACTCTCAAGGGAGATGTATCTGCGGTCAAGTTCTCTCTAACTTGGACATCATCCATTTGGATCACATGAGACGAATTGAGAATGTAGCTCCTAAACTGAGACACAGGAAACACCTCGTGAAGGTTCGAAAGAGACGGTGGTCAAGAAATCCTGTAAGCCACTTTGCTTACTCTCTACAGAATCTGATAAGGAATAATGAAATATGGAGTGAGCTTTCGAGACTTCAAAACTCTACGAACATTGGTTACTGGAGTAACTCTCAAGAACACATGATCCCTCTCTTGGAACTCAATTGCCTTCCTTTTCTTGTTGTGATAACTCTTTTGACGACTTTGAGAAGTTATAATCTTCTCCTGAATCATCTTGATCTTCTCAATAGTATTCTGAGCTATCTGAAGATTAAACACTACATGTTCACCAACATCATACCAACACAAAGGTGTCTTACACCTCTTACTATATAAAGCCTCAAATGGTGCAATCCCAATACTATAATGGAAATTGTTGTTGCAGGTGAACTCAATCAACGACAATTAATTATCCTAATTACATCCCTTCTCTAAAACAAAAGCCTTCAACAAGTCCTCTAAAGATTGGATAGTCTTTTTTGTCTGACCATCTATCTGCGGATCATAAGTTGAACTCAAGTTCATAGTACCCATGGCATTTTGAAAACTCTCCCAGAACCTCGACGTAAACCTTGGATCTCGGTCTAAAATGATACTCGAAGGAATACCATGTAAACTAACAATCTTCTCAATATACACCTCAGCGAACTTCTGATGCGAATAAGTGATTTTTATTGAAATAAAATGAGTCAAATTAGTCAACCTATCCACCATAACCCACACTAAATCATTTCCCTTAGATATCTTAGGAAAACTCGTAACAAAATCAATGAAAATGTTATCCCACTTCCACTCAAGGATACTCAACATTTGCATCAACCCAAACAGCTCTTGATGCTCAATATTTGACTTTTGGCAGGTCAAACATGCATACACAAATTTATCAACCTCCCTATTCATTCCTAGCCACCAAAATATCTTATTCTGATCTTAATACATTTTAGTAGAACCTGGATGAATACTCAAACCACTTTTATGCACTTCTTAAAGAATGTTATTATTAAGCTCTGGCACATCTGGTACACAACTCTTCCTTTAAACCTTATAATGCCATTCTTATCAATTCCAAATTTAACTTTGTTACCCTTATTAATCAACACCAACCATTCGATCAATTTCAAATCTGATTTTTGACGCACTCTATTTTCTTCAAGAGATCCACTAGTCAACTTCAACATACCTAACTTCATACTATCTAGCATTACTTGACATACTAAATTGTGATCTTTGAATTGCTGGATTAATTCCAATTCTCAAACCACCAACATCTACATATGTGATCTTTCCCCCTAAAAATTTTAGCATTAAATATTCGAGCTACTAACGTTAAATCAAGTGTTGTGTGGGAGGTAACCCATGAGTTTTAGTCTAGTTTTTAAGCATTTGTTAGTTAAGTCAATAAATAGATTAATCACATTGAAGAGGAGTAAAAAATTAAGCATCCAATGAGCGAAACAAGTAAAAAAGGAGATCTTGAGGGATGACGGCCGCCACGAGCTTTAAACGTGCATTCTAATGGTTGTATTGAGCCAAAAGAGAGAATATGATCCCTAAATGGCTAATGGTCAAGTCATCAGCCATGAGGATGGGCATCATGGATTTAACATTCAATTGCCAAAATTTCCCATCGCTTGATCTGCTAACGACCTGGTCGTTAGCGTGATTTATGTCTGTCATCTCTCTTAAGGTGTGAAACCCTATGTTTCAAAAGCTGAAAAAGCTGGTCCAGTTTCTTTTCGTCTCAATTCCCATCACTTCACTTTACAAAAAATTTGAATCTCTCTCTCTCTCTCTCTCTCTCTCTCTCTCAAAATTTTGAACCATCCTCTTCCCTCTTTATTCTCTACACTTTTTACTGCATATTCTCCCTCACCACTTCATTAAATGCAAACTCAAAACCTTCATTTTTCACCCAAAACCAAAAATAAGAATCACCCTGTTCATCATTTACCCTCCATAAAATCACTCCACTATTTTTTTAAAAAAATCTCACCCTCTAACAAACCACAAAAAATCCAAATTTCACTACCATCACCATCAAAGCTGAATTTCCATCATCCTTCCAAGAGTAGAACAATTTGATTACATGGGAATTGATTTCAGAGACGAGAAACAGAGGAAAAGGTTTGAGGAACTTGGTAAGCAGGACATCACACTGACGAGGCACGCCAATGACTCTTGTCTAAAAGGCTTTGGTTTATATGAAAGTGTGCACTGAATGTTTAATATGATAGGTTGGAGTCACTTTTTGAATCTGCAACATCCGACGTATGAGAAACTCAGTTTTGAGTTTCTCAGCTCCTTTAGTTATCAATATCACTATAGAATTAATGATGGTTGGGATGAGACTAGATTTATGATTTTTAATAATAACGTATAAATTTTACCAAGATGAAATTGGTAAAATGTTGCATTTTCGGTCGTGACATGGCATAGCCAAAAAGGTTTCCAACGATGGACCTTGGTCGCTTGATTTCAGTTTACTCTAGAAGTGATTGCTTGGAGAATTTTCATTAAGCATGCAAGGGAATAAATCTTCCCGTATTCATAACCCGTCCATGCACTACTTTTATATGGCCTTAACACACGCTATCTTTGGCCGAGGTAGCAACACATGAAATGTGAACATGAAAGAATTATATTTTATTAACTATGTTTTCCAACCCTACGTGGTATACACAACGACATTTTTGGTAGCTAACAAGGAAAAATGGCTAAATCAAAGAGAGGGTTCATTGTGATTAGAGGACTGGTTACCTCCATAACCTTATCCTTAGACCTAGCAGTTGGGGTTTCACAGCTACACCCTCTTGAGGTTACCATTTCACTAGATCTAAATTGGCGTCTGGCGCAAAAATTAATTAAATTTAAATGCCATAATGAATATTATTTGATGCTTAAAAACGAGCTGGTACAAATATTGTGTTGCCACACCCGATACTCACCAATGCTCAAGTTAAGAGGAATCAGTTATATTCACTAGATGCTCGAAAGGGTATTGATGCCTGCATTGATGCTGAGGGACTCTCTCCGCCCCATTTATCACATTCCCATTCCTACCCGCATATGTCCTCTCATACTCACTAGTCACCTTCACCACAGCAGCACCACACACCATCCTTCCCCCATATACGCATGCTAGTTCTTTTATAGGTCACTCGTACTGTTATTAGAGAAGTGTCGAGTATGAGCATAATGCTCTCCTACACGTTGTTGCCTACTTACGGCTTGAGGTGCAGGCACGCAACGAACAAGATGCGGAGCGCGGTCATATGTTAAATCTGAAAAACAACATGAATCAAGACATGTAATTCTAGATGCAACAAGATTTAAGTGTGGGGGAGGAATTTATCTCTTTTCTTAGTTTAGATTTATTTGTTTTATTGGTTTAGGATTTCCTACTTTCTTGTTAGCATTTATATTATTTTTTATTATTTTTGTTGTTGAGCCTTTTGCATGTGTTGTCAGGTCTTTATGTCTGGGATTTATGTTTGTGTACCCGCCATTAATGTGAATTTTAATTTTTTTTTCTTTAAAAAAGATTATGTGATGACGTGTTAGGAACGTATACTGAATCCAAATGCGGGAAGACTAAGGTTAAGGAAGTTGGAAATTTCTTAACAAAATTCTTACTATCCGAACACCTGTTGTTTCATATACAAATCTTGTTCTAAACTCCCAAATTTGTATATCGATTCAAATACCTGTTGTTTCATAGTCACTAAACTCCTTTTTAATAGTATTCCTCAAGTAATTTATCTATCCAGACGATCATACTATTCATTCACAGACTAGAAGGGAGTTTTTAGTTCGTAATGCATGGTTCATATTCTTACAATACTTGTAGTGTTATTTTGAGTACCCGAAGAATTGACATTTAGCCGACCTAAGTTTAAGTTCAATTATTAGTACTAACATTGTTATTTGCATAAATATTTCTAGTATACATTGTGAAGGTGAGAAAAATTTACAAGAAGGGGGGGGATAAATGCTTTGATTTTGAACAGATTTCAAATTCTAAACCATGTTCAGATAATGAATATATGTTGCAGCAGAATAATAAGAGAAGCAAATAAAAAATAATAGAACACACAGATATTAATCCAGGTTCCTCCCAAACTAAGATTAGTCTAGTCCCTTTGCAGCACAAGAGATTTTTCACTATAACCAAATCAGGATTACAATTGCTTATGCCCTTGACATGATACTTTTCTGCTCAGACCCTCAGTTCGAGACTTCCTTCTTAAACCTCTCAAGTTCAAGACTTCCTGCTTAGACCCTCATCCCAAGACTTACTACTTAGATTCGATGAATCCTAGACTTCTTTCTTAAACCCCTCAGGTTCAAGACTTCTACTCAGACCCCCAATCCAAGACTTCCCTTCTCAAATCCCACAGATTCAAGACTTCTGCTCAAACCCCCCAAGTTTAAGACTTTTACTCACACCCACGGTACAAGACTTCCTTGCTCAATCAACAACTGATTAAGACTTCAATGCTCTAGCACATAGCAGGAGACATACTTGGCTAAAGCTCACAATAAGAGACTTTGATTCTCAAGCTCATAGGAAGAGACTTTATCCAAACTACAAAACAACCTGATTAGATGATTAGAGAAAATGTGTACTTAATACATAATCAGAGGTACATGGTAAATAACCATAACAAAGATGATAGCACTTAAGAAATCTTAAGGCTTTATACAATTTACAACATATAATAGAAAATCTTCATACTCGATTGTGTTGTCATTTTTAATCTTGTTATTCTTCCATTCTGATAAAAGCGTGAGATGCTTCTTTCTTCTTGGCTCTCCTTCTTTATTTTCCTTGTTCCTTGTTGATTCCAAATTGAATCTTCAACTGCTTATATAGCAGTTGCAGAGTGATAGTTGTTGGAAGAGATAACTTGTACAAGTGTCTTTGTTACTCCATAGTACAAGACACATTGAAGTTAGATACACCAAAAGATCTTAGTCCATTGTGTAAGTCTTTTAATCATAATGTCTTCCTTGTGATATTGTACTATAGATCCTTCGAGAGTAAATATTTGTAAAGCATGTCAACTCTTCTTGATCCATGTGAACACAGACTCTAGCTGACAAACTGATTTGACATTGTAGCTTGCTTTCTACAATACGGATAATTTAGCTTTAGTCCTTGGTTCTGAATAATCACCCGAAGCGGATAGATTCACTAAGTGTAGAGATAATATATTGCTCTTTTCATGTTGATACCTTCATTCTTAGAGTCTATCTAAACCTATATCATCATACTTTCCTTAATAATGTGCATCAGTTAGGAACCACCAGAAGCCAGTAACTCAGCTTCTCTTAAGTGCGTCCTTATATCAGATTCTGAATTATTTCTTCTTTAAGCTTTAAAATTGAACACTTAGAACACACATTATATAACATCATTTTCTTTCAACACTTTGTTATCATCAAAAGGAAAAGGATATATATCATGAACAAATCTTGTTCTAACAATCTCCCACTTTTTAATGATGACAAACACAAGTATTTAAAGAACAATGTTAGACTATTTTAATTTTCTTGACAACTTCAGAGTCTGAGGTTTTAAGCTTCCCCTGATTCTAATAGTCAAAGGTTGAGGTTTGTAAGCTCCCTCTATGTTTTATATTTAAGAAAACTAAAATAAATAATTGTTGGGTTATTTTAATTTTCTTAGCAACATCAGAGTTTGAGGTTTGTCATCTCCCTCTAAGTCTAATAGTCCAAGGTTGAGGTTTGTAAGCTCCTCCTCGGTTATATATACAAGGAAACTAAAACATATCTCACGGGAAAAACAAATAATTGAAATAACTGAGTTTTAAATAACAGAATTTTACAAATAATTAAAGTAAACAACATTTAAAATTGAATGGGTTCATATTCTTTATTAAATACTTTTATATCTTTCTCCCCCTTTTGTCACATTAAAAAGAATAAAACCATAAACACGAAAAAAGGACATTAATAAATGTAAAGAAGATCATCATTACTTGATCGGTTCCCAAGGAAGAGAAAACGATTCAAGTAATAGAGGGCATTACAAGTTTGTAGATTGCATCTTTAGTAGTTATTGGTCGTAACACATCCAAGGATCTATAAAAGGATTTTATTCCATCATTTGGGTTTCCCAGGCTTCACTATAAAAGCACCCAAAGCATAAGTCATTTTCATCAAACATCCTTTAGAGAAATATGGAAGCAACATCTGTGAGCACCAACATCTCTGTCATTACAGAAATTTCAAAGGATACTACTAGTTTGGAGACACAAATTCTTAAGAAACCAACTTGTTCTGAAGCTTCTAAAATGGGATCCTCATCTACTCTATTGAAGTCTTCTAAGGCTGAATCATCATCAATTGTGTCAAAACTTCTGAAGTAGGTTCATCAACAACATTTTTGAAGTCTAGGAAGAAGTCAATGAAGAAGAAGAAGAAGAAGAAGAAGAAGAAGAATTCTAGAGATAGGATGGCATTTCAGATTGTTACCTCCGACTGTGAAGATGAAGATGAGCCAGACTACACATGGGAAAATCATATGAGTCTTAGGGCTTTAGAATAGTTAGATTGATGTAATATAATTATCTTCATCTTATTTTGAAATCTCCCTTTTTGATCAATGAAAAGATATTTTGTCCAATATTAAATTTGCATGCGTACAATTTTTACTTTTCCCTTTGATTTTCTAACAAATACATAAACGGAGTAAAAAAGAAGAACAAATGAAATAATAAAACCAATGAATAACTATTAAGTTGACATTTATAGTTGTCTTAAGGTAATCTTTATAAGGACTACATACTAGACATCATTTCCCAATACTTCCCTTCTCAAATCCCACAGATTCAAAACTTTTGCTCAAACCCCCTGGGTTCAAGACTTCTGCTCAGACCCACAGTTCAAGACTTCCTTGCTCAATCAACAACTGATTAAGACTTCAATTCTCTAGCACATAGCAGGGGACATACTTGGCCCAAGCTCACATCAAGAGACTTTGATGCTCAAGCACATAGAAAGAGATTTTATCTAAACTACTAAACAACATGACTAGATGATTATAGAACAAGGTGTACTTGATACATAATCAGAGGTACATGGTAAATAACCATAACAAAAATCACAACACTTAAGAATTCTAAGATATTCAATGTTTAAGAAATCTTAAGGCTTTATACAATTTACAACATATAACATAAAATCTTCATTCGATTGTGTTTCCATTAATAATCTTATTATTCTTCCATTCTGATAGAAGCATGCAACACTTCTTTCTTCTTGGATCTCATTCTTTATTTTCCTTGTTCCTTGTTAATTCCAGATTGAATCTTTAGCTACTTATATAACACTTGTAGAATGATATTCGTTGGAAGAGATGACATGTACAAGTGCCTTTTTTATTCCATAGTACAAGATATGTTGAAGATAGATACACCAAAAGATCTTAATTTATTGTGTAACTCTTTTAACCATAGTCTCTTCCTCGGGATATTGTACTATAGATCCTTTGAGAGTAGATATCTATAAAGCATGTAAACTCTTCTTGAGCCATGTGAACACATATTCTAGCTGAGAAACTAATTTGACATTGTAGCTTGCTTTCTGGAGTACGGATAACTTAGCTTTTGTCCTTGGTTATGAATGATCTCTAAAAGCTGATACATTCACTAAGTGTAAAGATAATACATTTCTCTTCTAATGTTAATCTCTTCAATCTCAGAGTCTATACAAACCTATATCATAAAACTTCACTTAATAATGTGCATCAGTTCTGAAGCCAGTAACTCAATTTCTCTCAAGTGTGTCGTTATATCAGATTCTAAATCATTTCTTCTTTAAGCTTTAGAACCTGATAAATTAGAACACATATTATATAACACCATTGTTCTTTCAACACTTTTTTATCATCAAAACCCAAAAGGATATATGTCATGAACAAATCTTGTTCTAATAGATTGTTCATGCATTTTCATTTTCATTGTGCAAGCAAAGTTGCTTGTGGACAAGCAACATTCTACGTGTGGGGGAGTTTGATAACATTAATTTTTCACTATGCGTTTAGTGTCATTTTATGTACTTCTAGTGTGTTATTTTAGAACTTTGCTTTATATTTAAGGTATCGGTCAATCGGGAACGCTTGTGATGAAAATGATGAAGAATGACGAAAATGGTACAAAAAGGCAAGTTTCTGACTGTCGTAACGGGTAGGCCATCAACTACACTAATTCTTTTCGTGAATCCATGATTAGGACTCATCATCAGCATGTCATGACGGGCTGGCCGTCATGCACCATGACAGCTGTAATGACGCCTAAACCCAGTTTTCTAGAATTTAGCCACTACTTCCTCCACATTTCTAGCCATGTTTCACGTGAATTCTACACGTTTTAAGGCATGTTTAGAACCCAAATTTTCCTATAAATAGCATTGTAACACTAGAAACAAGGGATCCAAGCTTTTGTAAAGTAGTATAGTTACTATATTAGTGTATAAAGATCCCACATTAGGGTGTTAATGAAAATCTATTTTTGGCACACTTGGAGCATTTTACTTCGCATCTGTTTTATTAATACACCATTGTTTGTTATTTTCTGCATTACAGTTTCAATTCTACTACTATGCTGAATTAAAAGTCTTTCTTCAGAGCAATTATTTTATGCAAGATTCACCCTTCAGAGTAAAAAATTTTTTTGTTAATGTTTATGTTTTTGTCTAGTTATGTTGTTGCTTTTTTTATAAGTTAGAGGTTAATGTTATGTTAATGTCGAGATATGTAAAAGATTTATGTTATTGTTGTAGTTTTTGTCAGTTATACTTATATTGTTTTTTTAGTGATATTTTTGTACTTGTTGTAGTTTGAGTTACATATGTTGTTTAATTTAGATAAGTAAAAATGTTATGTTATAGTTTTAATTTTTGTTAGTTATGTTGATGCTTTTTGTTGATATAGGTAACATGTTGTGTTATTCTTGTTGTTTTTGTTGCCCTGTGTTGTGTTTGATAATGTTATTCATTGTGCAACTTTCATTTCATGTAGACCAACATGTCTAGAGCATTTAATAGAAGATATAATTGAATTTATTTTATAGTATGTGAATTGAGTGTTTTACCAAATCTTCATTGAACATATAACCATTCAAATTGAATTAGAAAATAATAATATAAAAATTAAGTTATATTTTAAGAACAACTTACACTATTAAATGTATTTCTAGCTTTCTACCGAGTATTATCCATATCTCGCTTTTTAACAGTTGGAATTTGGTTTGATACTTCTATTTCTTCAATCAAAACTTCATTCACTATTAATTCATTCTACAAAGCATCAAAATTGTTATGAAGGTATGATTCATGATGATGATGATTATAATGATGATGAATTTCCCAACAAATTTGATATTTTTCAAAATGAATTAGTGGAGAAGGAATTTTGATTGAGGAATTATAAGTGTTAAACCATATTTTAACTATTAAAGAGCGAGATATTGATAATGAGTTGTAGAAAGCTTGAAAAAACATTAATTAGTAGAAATTGTTCTTCAAATATAACTTAATTTTTCATACTATTATTCTCTAAATCAAATTTAAGGTTATATGTTTAGTGAGTAGTTTGTGAAACTAGTATTCTACATAACTTATAATAAACTCAAATGTATATATCACCACGGTTGGAATCTACAACTATGGTGAAATAAAATGCGCTAATTGTTTCACAGCCATTGGAACCTACAACTGTGATAAATGTATAAATCACCTAAAGTACTTGTGTTGGGTATTGAACTCTTCACCAGTGCTGATAGATTGTGCTCTATTATGCTTTTACCGCGGCTACCAGCCCGTGTTGGTAAATAAGGCACTTACTACCACATCCTTCGTCACTGCGAACCTCCAACCGGGGTAAAATTCTTCTCCCAACTATGGTGAAAAGTTCTTTTTGTAGTAGAGCAAAATTATTGACTTCCAATTTATGGATATTCCACCTCTAATCCTAGATACCTCATCAAACAAAATAATCATCTCTAAAAGAGACAGAAGGTCTCAAAGAAGATTTGAGTTACACCCTAACCAACTAAAAATCGTATACCATAGAGAAAATGCTAATTCACAAGTGATAAACGAATCACAAACCAATTTATACAACCCTCTTACACATAGCACACAAAATAGTCTCAAGACCAACTATTCTAAATGAGGGGTAGAATTGAATCCAATCTAGAATGAAATTAGGTAGAAGGAAGATTCTTCTCCTAGAGGATAGTTTAAGTTAACACAATTGAAAACACACCATTTCAAGATGTTTTCACCATCATATATTTGCATCTTGAGATGGTACAAAATCATGTTTAAGGAGAAGAATATTAGTGATAATCTCTTACTCGAAGGAAAAGAAAGATCTCCTTCGTCGAAGGTTCTATATAAAAAACCCTTTTGCCCAAATCTCCAATTTAACAATATAATTACCATGATGACTAGAGATACTGAAAATCCATGGGAATTAAACACCGAGTGAGAAACCACAAACACCAAGGGTCAATCTAAAAAGAGGTGTGCAAACATTACTTTTAACACCTCTGAGAGACTGATGACTTCTCGGTAAGAGTACCAACAATATCACAGTAATAAAAGAGATTAAACGAGAAAACAAGGTTACAATGAAAGTTAGCTTGTATTTTAGAATCCATTTATCCCTTCTTGTTGATGAATGATGCCTTGCATGAATCATCTTATTCCTATAATTTTATGGCGAACCAACAAAATCGTTATAGCCAGTCCCCACAAAATAATTCACTAACAACAACTCGGATCTTTTTATCCCTAGTCCACCAGCGTAAGCATTCTTAGGCGTTGCATAGACCGTTAGTTCTTTGTGCCACCATTCAATTAATTTAAAATAGAAAAGTTTCCCTAAATCCAATACATAGGCTACGGGTCAGGAATCCCTATTCATCTAACATCATATTAATAAAGTATCTCAAATAATACGTATTAAGCAAAGGGAACAACTGAGTAAAATTATAAGTAAAAAGGTTCATAAAAAGTCAAACCTCCATATAACACCAACAAGACTGAATAAAGTTCATCACACACAGTCTAACCTAGAGAATTTAGCAATTCATAATAAAATTATAATACCAATTGATGAAAGATGAATAACATGTGAATTCCCTTAAAGAATTGGCCTCTAATGGCTTCCAATGCTCACAAAATCACCATTTGATGTTGTAAAATCGTGCTCTCAATGCCAAATTTCATAACCACGATAAAAGTATAGAAAATCCCCTTTTAGGTTATCAGAATGGGTTAGAACGCATCTTAAAAATTCCATAAAAAGCATTCATCACGCTCACTAAAGAAGCATCGTGCACGTAATTTGTATTGTAACGCAAAAAATAACCGCCGAAAAAAATAGAGTTGCCACCGGATGTTATTTATTCTGACAGAGTAAAGGAAATGATCGAAGAAACCTCAAAAGGTAAAGAACATGGTCTCGCAACCAAATTCTAGGTTCGGGAGTTGATTATACGAGAGGAAGGTGTTATCCCCCCTCACGTCTGTTGTACTCAACGGGATCGACTCTTGTTGTTCTAATCAAATGGTGTGTTTGTCTAAAGCCTACTTGTTAACAGAAACAAAAAGGGGGAAAGCAACAAAAGAAGACTCGATAGGACTTCGCCGTCCTATGCCTATGTATTCCCTTGTGCAATGGGAAAGTCAGAGTCAACATAGTTTGGAGGACTACAAGTGGATAAAGGATGATACTCGCCAAGAATTTGTCGTCTTGTGCCTACGTATCTTCATTCGAACGAGAATGAAGATATCATAGCATTCGTAGTTCGTGGGACTAAGAACAAAAGGGATGGAAGAATGCTCGCCAAGACCTCGTCGTCTTGTGCCTACATATCTTTATTCAGACGTGAATAAAGAAATTAGAGCGTTCGTAGTTCGTGGACTACGAATGAAAAAGAGGGAAGGGTGCTCTCCAATAATTCACCGTTTTGTTCCTACGTATCCTCATTTAGAAGAGAATGAAGAAATCAGAGCGTTTTAGTTCGTGGGACCCCAGGTTTCTTAGTGTTTTTTATGAGCGACGCTAAGTTCTCATTCCAACAGTTAGGGACGAGGCCTGTTTGCGGTAGAACGGAAGTAGCATGTCCTTTCTGAAAAGGTTTGAATGAAAATCCTGAAGGAAAAAATTATTTGCATTTGTTCAAGAATTTTAAAAGAAGTGTATTGACTTTGTTTGAGATGTGTATTGCACTAAATCCTATGCTATATGATCGAATACTTTGCAAGATCGACCCAAGACGAGACGTATACAAAGCACTCTAGACAAGGTAAGGAGAGACTCCCGCTTATCACTTCCCATATACTTTAGGCTCATGATGCATAATATTCATCGTATTTATTAAGTATTTTGAATTGATTTGAGAGAGAAAAGAGAGAGATTCAAAGGGCAAAAGAAAAATTATAAGGGATCTCACACCTAGTTGTTGTCATGGCAAATGATCCTATAGTTGAGGATGAGAAAGGGAATCCTATCCTAATGTTATCATACATGAGATAGAGCTAAGATTGAGGTTGTAAGGGAACTAGACTAATGTTATCATTCAAAGGATTGAGAACCTAATGTCTATCCTACTCCAAGCTTAACCAGAAGTTAAGTTGGATTAGGAGCCTTAAGGGAGCATCTGAACAAAAACGAGTAAACATTAAACAACTCAATCACAAACAACATCAAGTACTCAAGACTTAAATAAAAACAAGGGAGATGAAGATAGAAGATTCAAAGATGAAGGATCAGGTATTCAACTCAAACATCACACAAGGTAAGAAGATTCAACAATTAGTCTACAAGTGGAAAACATCAGTGCTAAAGTCAAGACATGCTTATCATTTGAATCAAGACAAACAAGATGTATGAAACTAAACACTTATGCACACACTTCAATTATTACAAGCCATGCTCAAAAGATTCACACATTAAAGTTCATGAACATAAGCAAAGACAAACAACTAGTGCACAAGAATTCATGGTTTGAAACAATAATCAAACATCATCAATAAACAAGGAATGGAAAAGTGAGTCAAGTAAGATGAACCAAGAGAGGTCAGTAGCTACATAATAACATGTTCAACACACTTCAAAGGTTAAGAAAGAAGCACACGAGGATCATACATGAACCACATCAATAGCCAAACAATTTTCAACAACTAGTTCACAACACACAAGCCATAAATGATCAAGTATATGAGATTAGGGAATGAGATCAAGATGAGGCAGTAGCACAAGCATGAGTATCAAATCAAAACATGTCTCAATACATCAACAAGAATCACCAAGTATCATACTCAAAGCATGTACAAACAATTAGGCAAGTATTAATCAAAACCATCCAAAAAAGGAAACATGTATCCATGAGTGGTACAAGAAGTAAATAATTAATCAATGACATTGAAACATGGAAGGTAAAAATCTCAAACAAGTTAATCACATCGTACAAGCATCATGAAACTCAAGAAAGTTCACACAAGAAGCCAACCATAAAACTATGTCAAAGAATTGAGCCAGATTCATGACAAAAGATCATCACATTGAAGCATCAATTAAAAAGACTTAGATGACCTAACAAAGGAACCAAGGCTCTACCTCATGCCAAAACACCTAAGAACAAGTGATAAAAATATCCCAACAAGAATTGCGCAAGTGCATCACCAAATTAATTCAACAAGTTCAAGTATGTTCAACAATCGAGCATGAATCGAGGCTCAATAAAACCAATTGGAAAATGATAAAAAAATGCAACCTCAACACACCGAAAAATCACTCAAACATTAAGCATTCACATGTCAAAACATGGTAGAAAAATTGGATCAAGAAGGAATTCACCAAGCATCAAACATCAAACTTTAATTCAAGGATAAAAATATAAAAACACCTCCACAATTAATTCAAAATAAAATGGAAAAAACAATTGAAAAATAAAATAAAAATCATCACAAAATTCTTAAGATCCTAAAATATCTAAAACATACTTTTAGCATTTTTTAAGTGAAAGGAAATAATAAAATAAAATCATAATTGAAAAGAAACAAAAAAAAAAAGAAGAAATGACAAGCCAAGGGGGGTGCAGAACACAATTTCCAAAATGAACTGAAAATAGTTGAAAAACGCGTGTGGGCCATAATGGTGGGGGTGTGGATAACAAATTAAGTGTAAAGCCCAATTCAAATTAATAATAATCATAAATAAAAATGTACGCGTGGCTTGCCATATCATCTTCATTAATTGAGTTGGCAGACAGTCACACATGCAAGCGAATAAAAACAAAAGACGCAATTCCATCTGAATTAAAAAAAGGCTTGAAGGCCACCTCATCATCAGCTACCTTAGAGACGCCGGAGCCCTAGCTCTGGTCATCTCCTCTGGCGATCTGGACATAGGAGCCAGATTAACATGCCTAGAAACAAAAATGAAAACCTTCATTCCCCTCAGAATTCCACGTAGATTTCAAATCTACCGTTATTTTTAGCAAACAACAACTCTATCATAATGAAATTCAAGCACAAAAAATGATCACACATTCTGCAACTTCACCAAATTAAGACAAACACGATGCAAACATTTCCTACAATGATGTAGGACTTTAGATGTACCAACATGCTCCTATCATGACATCTAAAATGAGAGAAAAAAGATCTTGAGAAGTTACGTAGTGGAGAATTTCCACTACATCTTCAATACTTTGCAAAAGCATCAAAAAACCAGCGATAACTCTTCAACAGTCTTCAATGAAAATGAATCAAGTAAGATAGTGGAGAGAATTCTTTAGAAAAAACATATTCGAAGATGAGAAAATTCTTGAAGAAGAGAGAGCTTCAGATCTGGAAATGGAGTTGTGGCTCAGGTTTGGAGTTGATCCACTTATATATGGAGTGACTTAGGGTATGAGAAAGGTTAGGGAATGAAGCTGAGGTCATGAGTTAGTTACTTTGGCTTGGAAATGAAAAATGTGAGAGGAAACAAATGAGATGATGTTGGCTCGAGTTTAAGCTTGGGAGAGGTTTGAGATGGTTATTTTTTTGAGAAAATGATCATGAAGAGAGTGCGAGGAGGCAGCACATGGAAAGGAAAGTGATTGAAACAAATTTGTTCATTTTCTTCTTTTCTCTTTTTGCCAACATGTGCATATCATGATGTGCATGAAACGTGTATGTGTGCTTGACTTGTTTTGGAAAAACATGATGATGCAATGTGTGTGTTTTAACATGAATGAAGGCATGCTACAAGATCAATTCACAAATGTGCCAAGAATAGTGCATGAAGAACATGTTCATATGATCAATTTTGGGGCAATTGCAACTTGGTAGGTTTTGATCCAATTCATGAGATTTTATGCTCTAATGAAAGCTGGAAGCATAGTGAATAATTCTTATGTTGATATCAAAGTGAAATAAGGCTTGGAGCGTGATAGAATTTGGCCTTGAAGTTTTGCATCCAAAACTGTCCAAGACAATTGAAAACTTCTAAGTTAAGAGATGTCATTTTGGAAACTTATCTCACTAACCTTAGAGCATCATATCTTGAGGAGCATTTTTCCATTTGATGATATCTTGGCATGTATGGAAAGCTTGAAGCATGAAGAGCAACTCTCATGTTGAAGGAAATCTGGATTGAAGCTTAGAACTATGAGAAAAATTCCCTTGAAGTTGGTTCCAAAAATCTGCCTAAGTACTTGCCAAATTTGCCAACTTGAGTACCATGACTTTGAGGCATCATAACTTGAGCTCTAGGGATCCAAGTGGAGAGTTCTTGGTACCAAAAGAAAGCTTGGAAGATGCTTAACAAATTTCATGTTAAGGGAAAATTGAGATGAAGCTTGGAACCTTAAGGAATTTGGCCTTGAAAACACATCCTCTAAGATGAATTTCAACACTTAGAAAAATTCTAAGTATTGAAATCTTGAATCCTATTTTTTCCCAACTTTACCTCTTCATAACTCTTGATCCATGCATATTTTGAACTTGATTCCTTCTACAAACTTGTAATATGTGATTTCATCTTAAATTTTATCATTAGTTTTCTCCATTTGGATCAAGGATGAGGGAGATACGAACTTTGCAAGATAGGCAAAAATTCTGATTTTTTATACTTAGTGAAATTCAAGAAAACCTTAATTTAGCAACTCTTCATGATTTTATGATTTCTCTTGATTTCTCTTAATAAAACCTCGTAAGGTTATGGATGATGACTTAAAAAGCCCTTGGTTGACCTAAAAACTCAAGATTTGGCCTTTGTAGGGCATCACTTGACTTTTTTATCAAATGAATCTAATTCTTCCTCTATCAACTTGAGAAATATTCTGAAATGATTTATGATGAACCATGAGGCATAAATGGAACCCTTGAGATGTGCTTTGAACCCTAGAACCATGTATTAGTCAAGAAGATAAACACAAATGGCCTTTTCCCAAAACCCTAACTCAGACCTACTAGGAGCTTGATCAGATGAATCTTATGAAACCATTGAAACCCTAATCCTCAGGTGATAGTGTGAACTTGTTGAGAATACCTTGATGAGTATAAGACCGTTTTAGCTTAGGAAAACCATGATGTTAAGGACATTTCCTTGCTCATTACTTTGAAAACCAACTCCTCCTCTTGAAGAAAACCAAGATACCTTGATCCCATGTCTTAGAACCAATGCAATGTGTGAATGAATATGACCTAATGATAATGCAAATGAAAGAAGCATAATCTAATTAAAGTTAAAACAGAGGGAAAATCTTGGGGTACAATAATGTGCCATTTTCATGTCTATCACGTGTGTGATAGGGCGTGATGTTGCACGTGATTATTCTAGTAGTTACGTGTTTTTATCCCTTTTTCGCCAAAATTTCCACTAAGTCTCATTCCTTCATACTTAACTCTTTTTCACTCATTCTTGGGACATTCTTCATCATTTTAGCTCCTTTTCTACTTATTTTTCCTTGATTCTTCACATGATTTTATGTAATGAAGGACTGTCATCACAACCCCAAACCTGAATCGTTGCTTGTCCTCAAGCAACTCACAAGCAACTGTATGTTTCAACAGAAAACAAGTTGCACAATAAAAATTGAACATCACCATAATTTTAAAGTTACGTGATCAATATTCCGACTTCCAATTTCCATTCGGTAATTTTGGAAAACATCCTCAACCATGACTAGTACAAAACTATCTCTCGGCTAACTTACTCACTCAATTGATAGGGTTAACACTCAATCAACATGCAAAATCAATTACACTTAGCTTGATTATGTTCTAATGGAGTAAATCGTAGAAGTCTCAACACACAAATTTAGATGGCTTTTTTGTTTGTAACTTGGCTTATATTAGGGTAGGATATATTCAAGAAAGTAGGGTTAAACCTTTGAAGTTAGGTTCCTAGTTCTCCATCATTCAATATACCTTATTGTTGGTACTAGATATTTGTGATTCTTCTTGCAATATCATTATTTTCTTTTTGTCGCTTATTCATAATCTTTTTTTTTGAAGAAATGCTTTTTTCACTTCTTTTACTCGGAAAATTTTTAAAATATCGATCAAATTATCTAGTACCCCCACCCTAAGCTTTAAGTGTTGCTCGCTTCTAAAAGCAACCCCAAACTTAAAGTTTTTCATACCTTGAAGAATAAAACTTCTACCTAACTCCAAAGAGAGGGTTGAATCAAAAGTATATTTCAAGTAATATGTCTAAGTGTTTAAGGCTATGTCACCGAAAGAAAGACTTAGGCTCAAAGTGTTTAGAAAAGGATAGTCTTAATAATAACGGGTGGTTTACAAAGGCTCAGATTTATGTAAAAAAATTGCCTCTGTTTGTATTGATCAATCTTGATAACTAAATTAGAAATAAATCAAACTAGATAAAAGAATAATGCATGGATACACTCTAAGAAAGAAAACGTGAACCTTACCAAATGAGGTATTTGCATAATGAATACACATTAGTCGATTCTTTTCTCTTCCATCGCCTTCAAGTCATCGGTTTCTTTCATTATAATCAGTTCACTTATATTTTTGCTCTTTTCTTGGATCATTTTTTCAATGCTAAATCTAAATTAGTAAATCTGAAGAAAAATAATAGTCACACATAAGTTTATCAAGAGCCTTAGATTTCCTTGGCAAGGATCTCCTTTTGTAGATAAGTCTTCTTTTAGTTGGTTTTTGAAATAGAATAAAACCAAATGCTGCAAAACAAAAAAAAACTAATTAGAATTTGATGGGTTGCCTCCAATCCAGTGCTTCTTCGATGTCAATAGCTTGATGCTCAATCCTCAAAAGATGTCAGGTGCAAGGGCTACCCTTACGTCGGTAAAAACTCCTTTGTCCATGTTACACCCTAATTTTTGACCATAAGATCCTGCCTCCTTATGCTTATCTCTGGCTTGTTTTATCTTACTTTTGTATGTATGTTTCTTACGGCTAACCAGTTGACGCAGGCACAATATGTTCAAGTACAAATTCTCACATTCGGATATTTCAAGGCATCACCAATTCCAAACGAATTTGAAGTTAAAACCTTTATATGACGCAAAAGGGGGTCCTTTTCAAAAGACTTGCAAGATTTATTTAGAGCATACAACGACTTGTGTTTCGAGCCACAGTTTGTAAGTAGAGGATGTTCTTTTCAACTGTTGTTTTGGCATATCTATAACAAACGTCAATGGCAAACCCAAACTCAGAAGTCAAGTTACAAGGACGACTCTAATTGTTGAAGATTTACAAGATTAAAGTATGCCAAGCTTCATCACCATTCAAGTTACAAGGCTTATCTTGAAATAAGAATGCCTTTTTTAGAAAATAGAGAAGATTGGACCTTAAAACACAACACAATTCAAAGATTAAGTCATGTTATTCACAAATCCATCCAAAGGTTACAAGTTGCAAGGTTAAGCTCAAGATTACAAAAGGGTAAATCTGGTTTACAAGCAAAGCTACATAAATAAGTTCATCATTCGCTACAAAGGAGTGCATTCACGTCCTACACATGAAAACTCATCATTGGGCATAAGCGAAGCAGCTAGGAGGGCAACAACCGAAGTTGTCACCGACTCCCTACCGGGCATCGAAAAACAAAGCTCAGACAGGAAGCAACTAATCTCAAACAGCTCAACGCAATGAGAAAACACGAGCAAAACATCAGGCCACAATAGCACTTTCATGGTTCAGACTTGTAAATCATCACTACCACATCAAACCTTCCTCGACGGTGTAAACCCGGCAGCATCTGAGTCTAAACAGTTTTCTGAAAGAAATAAGAATTATATAGTGTAGAATCGACACAAGCAAACCTGAGGAGATGCTGTTTCGTCAAAAGAACCAATGCCGGACACTTTGTCCACCTACAGAAATACATCTCATAACCTGAAAAGCCATTAGTGAAAGCCAATTGGAAGCTCAGAATAGAGTTGGAGGAAGTCATGCCCTCAGAATTTTGAAGCTCATCATTGGGAAAGGTTTCGAGTGACCGGAAGGGCAATGAAAGCTGTCACCAGTTTCCTACTTAGCTTCGAATGATACAAGCAACAGAGAAAACTCAGGTAACAAATTGAAAGCAACAGCGACCGTAAACCTCTTAGCTCAGACATAGTGTCGTCATCACCAATTCAAAACCTTCCTCAACAAGCATAAGACAAGGCAAACATCTGAACTTAAGTGTGGCATCCCCTTGCGAGAAGAAGAGAAAAAGCACGCGGAAGTCAACAAGCAACCAAGATACGTTAATGATATGAGTCCAAATATCACAAATTAGTATGGAAGATAGAGGTTTGAAACATCCCAAATGTGGAGCCAACATCTCATCGATAAAATCAGAAGAAAATTAATTATTGTTTCCCAAATCGCCGAATGTATCAGATAGAGAATCAGCGAAATAGGAAAGTTTTAAAGAGGATTTCAATGGAGGCCCGTCACCTTCACCTATAAAAGGACAAAGGAAACCCACAAGTGGGGGACGAAAAAAAGCCACTATCACCATCGAAGAACTCGCACTCGGAGCTCAAACCAAGAGAAGATCCTCACCGCCGTGAAGCTCAGATCATCCTCAAGAATCATCATTGCCGTTCAAAGGAGGGAGATCGGGGACCGGGTCATCGTCTCACCACTGTCGTCAATAAGCCACCGCCAACTCCTATTCTTGGGTAAAAGTTTATTCCTAAAATCACCTTGCATGTTGTTGTCCGCAATGAACAACCTCCTCTTATCAACAGTCAAGGTGTTGTGTTCCCTGTGCCGAGTATCCGAAGAGATATCCCAGCAGCCAGGACGGTAGACCCAGAAGCTCTTGAATGTGATAGAAGGCTCCAAGTGTTGGAAGAACAAATCAAAGCCTTGAAGGTCAAAGATGCTGATAACCTGGGTGCTACAGGCATGTGTTTGGTTCCTGGCCTAGTGTTGCCTTATAAGTTCAAAGCGCCGATATTCGAGAAGTACAGAGGAGATAGCTGTCCGAAGCAACATTTGGTGATGTTCTGCCGAAGAATGACTTTGTTTGTGCAAAATGACAAGTTGATGATCCATTGCTTTCAGTATAGTCTGACTGGGGCACCGTTGCGTTGGTATACGCAGTTAGAGAGTAATCAGATTCGATCAGGGGTGGATTTAGCCAGAGCTTTTTTGAAGCAATATGATTATAACCTAGACGTGGCTCCTCATCGCATGCAGTTGCAAGAGTTGTCTCAAGAGAACAATGAACCCATCAGGAAGTATGCGCAGAGATGGAGAGAATTTGCCACCAGGGTACAACCACCGCTTTTAGACCGAGAGCTAACGAGCATGTTTGTAGACTCACTGCAGGATCCATACCATGAAAGACTGCTTGGACTTCCGTTAAGTTTCTCTGACTTAGTAGTACTGGGAGAACGCCTTGAGCATGCCATCAAAATCGGGAAAATTCAGATTACTTCAGACAGTCAGGCTTGTGAAGCTGAATCTCTTTATGACTATCAGAATGAAGAAGGAGTTGTGATCAATGCAATCATGCCAGATGTTGGATATCCTCGAGATGACTTGGTGAAATCTGTTAGATCAGTACTTCCTGTACCTTGTTATGTTGGACAGACAACTGTGCCTGGGGTACCCTATCAGGAACGTTATGTCGCTTCTCTTGCAAAGCAGCGAACTTGTGGCCGAGGTTATCAGAATCAACGCCAGAATCAGAACAGGCCTCGTAACAACTTGGAACAAAGGAATGCTCCTTTCCACCCAGTGCCTATGTCGTATAGCCAGTTGCTTCCATCTTTGATCCAGAGTTCTTTAGTGGAACCGAAAGCTCTTAAGCCTGTTCCAGAGCCTTACCCTCCTGGGTACAATCCCCACGCTCAGTGTGGTTACCATGGCGGATCCCCAGGACATTCGACGGAAGATTGTAAAGCATTTCAGGCAAAAGTACAACAGTTGATCGACCAAGATCGCATTTCCTTTCGAGAAGGATTTCTGTTTGTTCATACCAACTTCTCAGCCGTCTAAGCTCGTAGATTCGGAGTTTGTTTTCAAGAAGCCAGTGGTTCAGACAGGCAGACGTCCTCAGCATTGGCAGTCCTTAGACTTTTATATCATTTGCATTTGTAATTTCTTTTCTGTTAGTTACTACTTGCTGTTAAACATTATTTGTTTCGAATGATAATATTGATAAAGTGACTATGCATTTTTCTGAATTAATCATGTCGCTGTCGCTCATTTATTGCATTGCACTGACACTTGCATTTTATTTACCCCTCTTTATCACCGTGATTAGCAAAGATTGGAGGGAGGATGACGAAATTGAATACTCATAACCGATGATCGTATTGCTTTCAAATAAAACCTTGCCGATGGCGTACAAGGCATTATTTTGAATCCCCTAAACACTGGAGATATAAGGAGTTAGTCCCTTGTTAACCACTTCGAGCCAGGAAGTAGAAGTTTTTTCGGACTTTTTTTAACCCTCACATCTCAACCCTGGGCAGGGTAGTTGTCAGTTAGCTTGACCGAGCATTCAAGTCTTACGGAGGAGTGTTATCTTTCAAGGACCAATTGCAGTTTATGCCTCTCAAGAGGTCGTATCTCGTCTACCACAATGATTAAACCTCACCAATCAGGAGTGAGACAGTTACAATCCTTCCGGAGCAGTCAAGACAAACAGTGCCACACGACTTTGTTCCAAAAGAAAGAATAAGAAAGCCCGCTAAAAGAAAAGAAAAGCTAGAAAGCAAATACTTAGGCAAAAATCAGGGCATCCTGCTGGACATCAAAAGAAAATCGAAAAGAACTCTGAAGAGTCAGTCCAGGCAAAAATTAGGGAATCAAAAGAATGAAAAAGAAAGGATATAAAAAGAAAAATCCTCGAACAAGGACAAAGTCGTGTAGATACAGATGCCGAAACGAAAAAGGAGTAGCTGTCACTCCGAAACACCTTGTGAATTCTTTAACCATTTGTTCCCAATATTCAACATACCTCTTGAAGAGGCGAACGCTCGAGCCAAATTAACTGAATTTTAGGATCGGAGATCATCACGTAGAAGGGGTGGGTACAAATCATAATTTGAGCCAAATATCCTTTGTTTCACGAACCGCGAACCCGGCCACGATACAACCCTTAAAAGACCTAATTGAGGTAGGGTTTATTCTGAAAGCGCATTACGATAAGGTTGAGTAACCTGACTCCTTCTTGATTCGCTAATCATATCCTTGTTGTATTTTTCACTGATCACATCAGCATTACGTTTGAACTCTGGTTCATTCGTCACTCACAATCATGACACATATATGAGTGACAGCACAAAAAATTTCAAAATCTGCATAAACACTGCATTAAAATTACCATTCGGGATTAAACAATTTTACTTGCAGGTCAGTAGTTGACAGGAAGGAAATTCCAACAGAGAATAATCGAACAGGACTGAATAATTCAGCAGTCTGGATCAAAATGGTGTATGTTGTGAAAACCTGTGAACCAGGGGCATTGACTTCCAGTAAGTTCAGAATCTGTTAGTCTGAGGACAAATCCCGAAGCATCAGTTGATCAAGGGCAGTTATTTGAGAAGCAGTTGATCAGAATGAATCTTCTCGAAACCCAATCAGGGGCAATCATTTAGAATGTTGTGATTTGAAAGCAGAACCTTCCAGTGGGTGATCAGATCAGGTTAAGTCGCTTATACGCTCATCCAGGGGCAAGTCACTTCAGAGATAGTGAGACCAGCTGGGTTGATAGTTGCTCGATTGAGGTTGAATCCTTTTGTCGTACAGATACCGGGGCAAATAATCTCGAGGTCGTCTCGTAGAAAGTTGTTCAGAACAATATTCCCAAGAGGGGGATTGGGGCAAATTGAATTGTACTGGGGGCAAGTTATTCAAGCCAATCTGTTTATCCCCAGCAAGAGTTGAGTATCGGGGAATCGTGTCGTTACTCTTATCAAAGACCTTGACCTTCCTAAAAAGGCCTTACCGTCGTTGGATCATTATCCTACAAAATAAAACCTGTTACGTGTCAAAACTTTGTAACCAGGGCATTTTCCAAAGTCCAGGTCTCGCCTGGAAAACCGGTAACCAGTTCTCGTCTGGCCCACATTTTTGTAAATACCAGTTCTCGTCTGGTACTTGTTATTTTTTCTAAATCCCTTATCATATGGTCAACCTTTCCGTAAACATCAGTTCTCGTCTGGTGTGGTTTATTGTGGCATCAGTTCTCGTCTGGTGCATGTTACCTTTTAAACCAGTTCCTGTCTGGTCATCAATTTTCTAACATGTTTGTTACATCAGTTCTCGTCTGTGCATGTCAGCTTTCAACCAGTTCTCGTCTGGTCATCGTTTCTTTAACCTATTTGTTGTACTAGTTCTCGTCTGGTGCATGTCAGCTTTCAACCAGTTCTCGCCTGGTCATTTGTTCCTTAAACTAGTATCCAGTCAGCCCCGTCTGATGTTCAAACTGTAAATCAATTCTCGTCCTATAATCTAATCTATTTTGCTATCAGTTCTCGTCTAGTATTTCCCATATCTTACAGTTTGTAAATAACCCATTTTTATCCTTTAAACCAGAAAAATCCTAAAAAATATTCGACACGATAATTCCCAATGACTCGTATGTTGTCACATTCCCCGATACGAAGCTCAATTGATACCAGTTCTCGGATTAATGTTCTGCGTTCCTTATGGATATTGTTAAATCAGGAGTATCCTCAGCAGAAAGATTAATATCCCTGACAGAAGGGGCATTCCCAGCAGTGCGCTGTGCACAATCGACCCCAGTTGTTTAATCCCTACAGAGTACAGGTTACCAGTGGTTTAGAAAGAATATTGTCGTGCAGGGCCGTCCTTCCTTTTTCCAGCATTTATTTTGCTGAGATGATTCTGTGATATCAGGTTACCCTCAGTGGAGTTGACGTTGCCTTCGGCATTTATTTGGCCAAGTGGTTTCAGACCTGGTGTTCTCTGGCAGCTCGAGCCTGCATTTACATTTGCATAAATCGTCATACTTGCATTTACACAAACACACAGCATCTCCATGTCGTATGAGGCTTAGCATCTATCAAAACATGTGCATATTATTTCCATGTCGTGTGGAACATTGCATCATTTTTCAAACATACGCGTTTCGAAACATAGACCAGGGTGGTTGCCTATTGGCTTTCGAGTATGTTCCCCTGCAGAGTTGTTTGGTTAAGCTTCTCTTCTCCCTCAACGGAGTGATTCTTCATATTTGGTTGTTACGTCAGCACTGAAAAAGAAAGGTTGACATATATCAAACTTCTGAAGCTGCCGCCTGGAGAGGTGTCTGGCAGTTTAATTCAGAATTCCCCAGGAGGATTTGCCTCAGGTTCGCTGTAAACTGGGAGTCGACAGAAAATATCCCATAGTAGATGGGAAGGTGTTTGCTTTTTTGAAGCATTATTTCAAAAATTCAGTACCTGTGGCGTCACACATGTAATTGATGTTGAAAAAACAGAGAAAAAAATTTATCAGATAATTGATCAGTTGTTGCCGTGACAACCAGACTTCAGCTCATTGGAAGCTATTCCTCAAGCAGTTCTGCAGTTTATTTATGTGGTTGGCAAATTTCAGGGTTCTTTTGTATTCAACCGTCTTCTACCTTTGAATGTTTGAAAGTCGTTCGCTCTTCAACCATTCAGGTCCAAGCCGCTTGAATAGGGGCAGCTGTTGCACCCTAAAATTTGACCAACCGGGTCCCGTATCTGGCTCGATGTTTCGACGCATTTTGCATTCGCATTCGCATACTGCATACAGTGCATTCTCTCATTCATGTTGATTTTATCGGGATTACAGCCCTATTTTCACATTTCGGGTATTTCGGACCGATTCGGATAATCGGAGGTTATTTTGAGAAGTCACGCGCTTCCTGGGTGTTTTCAGCTTACGCAGTGATTTTGGAGGTTCTTGGTGTCTGTGTTTACTGCTTGCTTCGATCTGGTCTCGCGCTCTCGTTTATTTTGGTTGTTTGCCTTTGTTTGCATTTTTAGGATTTAATAGCCTTTTATCAATTTTAATATAGATTTTCTAGAATTTAAATAATTTTCTTTTAACAGTTTTTAATAGTCTTAAATTATTTTTAGAATTTATAGATTTTTTTTAATAGCTTTTAATTAGTTTTTTAGAATATTAGAGATTAATAGATATTAGTTTTATAGTTTTAATATAGAATTAATAGAACTTTAATAGATTGTTTAGTTTAATTAGTTTTTAGGTTTAATTAGAAGTAATTGTTTGGATATTAATTAGTTTTCAGATTTAATCAGAGTCATTAGCATTTAATTAGGATCAGCTTAATCAATAAGTAGTGCATTAATTTTCGTTTCAGTCTTTAATCCAGTCCCATTAGTCCAATCAACTTTTTAATCATCATTTTTGATCTTTAATCCATTCAGCAATTAATTAGGTCATTAGCAGTATTTTCATTTCCATTAATCCATTTTAATTCACGTTAATTAGTCTCTTAAGATTAGCCTTTTAATTTGTATTAATCATTAATCCAGCTTAAGTCCATCATGCAGTCCAGTTGTCCATTTTCGTTGGGCTCAGAATGGTTGTGGAGGCCCAGCTCAGTCCAATAGGCCAGGTGTCAATATATAGTCTTAGCCACACGTGCAATCTCGAAAAGGGGCCACCTCATATTTCTCATCTCCCAGAGCTAGACATGTAACACACGCGTGTCACTCCCTCTCTTCACCTACACCGCCACCTGTCTCATCCCAAGCCTCACCGGTTGCATGGCCGCCGGCCATGCAACCACCGCCACTAACTATCGACGGCTGCCCTAACTACCTCCAACCACCTCCGACCACCGTCAAACTCGCCGGAAAACCCTAAATTCCCAAAAAATTCATATAATCATCGTTTCTTCATCTTTTCCGCGTGCATCTTCATCTTCTCCGTTCGAACCTTCATCATCAATGACCGTTTTTTCAGAATTCATCACCATCCCAAATTCTTTACTCCGTTCATCATCAAGCAACATCATCAGTTCTCCGATCCAACCTCCAACAATAATTTTTCCAGCACTTCTTCAATCCTCACACAAGATCAATACTCATCATCCTCGTGATTCTTCACCAAATCTGCAAACATCAAGAACAACAACAAGATCTTCCATAAGTCATCGTTCAAAGGTCTCCAACATGCGGTTTCAGTAATCATCGTTAATTCTTCCATCAGTTTCCAGAAATTTGTTCAAGATCTTGATCTTCAACCATCAGATCCTCATCGTGTTCATCGCAAATCTCCAGAAATCCAAAGATCTCCAGATCAACATCAATCTTCATCCTCTTCATCCTTCCAACGAACGACTTCATCTCCAGAAACAGATCAAGATCCTCCACCAGATCTGTCAAAGTTCATCGCGCGCTCACGGATCTGTTCGTCAATAAGGTTGTTCACCAAAGATCTTCGTCCAATCTTCACCATCGCTCATCAGCATTCTTCAGACTCATCAGTAATATTCATCAAACATTCAACGAACTTCTTCAATCTTCATCTGTTGATCTTCGCGAAGAAACGCCAGAAATCATCATCGTTCAGAATCGTTAACATGCGAAACAGGAGTTGAGTGGGAAGATGTTAGAACAAGAAACATTGTGAGAGAGAGAAGTCGGAGAGTGAGTAGCGGCGCTGTGGTGAACAGTAGAATGGGAGAAGAGAGGCGTTTAGGGTTTTCAGAGTGTGAGAGAAATGAGAGATGGATCGCGTGGCTAGGGGATTGGGCTCCGAGGCCCATTAGGTTGGTTGTTTTTGGCACCCCCGTTTTTGGACATACCCCTCCGTTTTTGGTTTGGTTGGTTGGGCTGGGCCCCTTTGCTGATTACACCCTCTGTTTTCTTCCAACACCCCCCTCCCCATTTTTGTTTCACTCTTACTAGGCTGGGCCCCAGTTATCTGCTGTATTATTTTGCTGCTGTACCCCCTGGCTGGACCTGCACCCCCTTTTGTTTTTCTTTTTGTTTTTTTCTTTATTATTTTCATTTATATGCATTTGTTTAGATCTTTAGAAAGAAAAAGAATAATAAAAGAATATTGAAAAAAGAATATTTGAGAAAAGAATAATAAAAGAATATTGAAAAAAGAATATTTGAGAAAAGAATATGAAAAAGAGTATTGAGGAAAATAGAGAAAAATAGTGAGGTATAAAAATAGAAAAAATAATAATGAAAGGGAATATAAAAATATTAGTTCATAGCATTTTAAATACTTTTTAGGGTATATTCTTCATAAAGTTCATTTACACCTTTTTAGAGATAGAATTAAAAGTCCACTTGTTAGGGGACTATTTTTCATTAGATTTTCCATGATAGATGGATAAGATTTTAGGAGTTTAGTCCTATTTCTCAACCATTTTAATTTCTTCAGAATATTAATAAAATGAGATTTGTGCTGTGGTCCCCGTTCTACCTGTAGTTAGCTGAACTACAGCTGCTCTGATTTCTCGTACTGAGCGAGAATATGTAGGCATAGGATGCGATATCCTAGCGAGCACACTAACAACTAACTCTTCTGTTCTCTCGTTGCTGTGCGATCGAGACTTTCCTGCTGACGACTGACATTATCCTTTTCTCTTGCCCTTGGGCATTCGAGACCAGACCGTAGCTTTAGTTCCCGTAGGTTCCCATACCTCTCAAAACAACTTAAATATCTCACTCCTGTGTGAGAACACCCTGTCTAGCCGTAGTTAGCCTGAACTACGAAAGCTCTGATCTTCCATGCTGCGTGGAAGTACGTAGGCACAAGACGCAAAGTCTTGGCGAGCCAATTCCCTGTAGTTTCCCGAACTACGATGACTATGACTTTCTCTCTTGAGAATACGTAGGCATAGAGTGCGACGCTCTATCGAGTCAGTTTTCTTCCCGTTTAGATTTAGCAGCCGTAGATAGATTGTTTTGCATCCTTTAGACAAACCAAGCAAGCGTGGATCCCGTCGAGTACGACGGACGTGAGGGGTGCTAATACCTTCCCCTTGCGTAACCGACTCCCGAATCCAGGATTTGGTTGCGATGACCATTCCTTTCCCGTCTTTGCGGTAGGTTTACTTCGAGCGTTTCCTTTCCCCTCCGTTGGGATAAATAACGCACGGTGGCGACTCTTCTGTTCAGCCGGCGCCGATTTTCGCAGTAGCGACAGAGGACCTACTCTCTATTAGGATCTACTCTGACTCCATTCACATATTCACTTTCTCACTTGTATGTTTTAGCGCTTTCATGCATTTGTATGTTTTACTTCATCAGCAATATACTTTTATCGCATTTATTTTTACCGCATTGCATAAACGTCCAAAGGAAGAATCTGCGAATAACGTGAAACTTGTGCGTATGCATTTTATTTGCATCATACTCCCCACTTGATCCTTGATCCCATTCAAGTCGATCTTTTTAAGATAGATCCTACCCCATAAGGAGGACCTTTTTCTTTTATCTTTACAGCATAGAAAAACAATATTCAACTCAAATCAAACTATTCAAACAATTAGAGAATAAGATGTTAGTCATCTTGATCGTCGAGGTGTAATTCTTGTGCCCCATAACAATACAATCAATATGTAGGAACGTTTCCGCTTGAGAGAGATAGTGACGTACTTGTCGATTAAATTCCGAGTGCTTGAGCCCTTCTCTCAAGACGATGCAAAGACCATTTTCCTACAAGTTGTGGTGGTTAAGTTGAGTAATCTCCCTTAAGATGACAACTCGTCTTTTTCTCCTAGAATCAATCAATCAACTACCCTTTATCCCTTAGGAACTTTGACCAACAGTCAAAGAGTTCCTCAAACCCTTTAGGGGAACTACAGATACTCTGATTCCATTCCCGTTAGGATATGTAGGCATAAGATGCAACGTCTTGGCGAGTATACTTAGAAATAAACCACTAGGTCTTTCATCCTTAAGCAGATAACCCATAGCAATAAACAACATAAAACAAGAGGTTCCTGTAGAGTATTACAGAAACTTAGGATGCTAGCACCTTCCCTAAGTTTAACCAACCCCCAAACCTAAACTCTCTAGCTTTTGCACGCGCATTACATTGTAGGTAATTTGATCTTTTTCCCTTCCTTTCGACAAATAAAAGACCGGTGGTGAACTAAATGAATTAAAGATTCAAATTAATCAATAATTTGACATCCAATTCTCACTGCGACAGTACATTCCCTTGTGTCCTCCACCACCTTTTGTCTCCCATGTCATAGCATTCCTTTAGATCCTCCATTGTTGGTGTCCAGTCATATGCATTAAACACCGCCTTCTCCTTATTATATTTTAAAATCAATTCCTCGGTTTCCACATCTATCTTTCCCTTTTTAGTTGCCAATAATGATCTTCTAAGAATCACAGAACCTTTCGACTCATTTGTCATTTTAATCACCACAAAGTCTTCAGGTAAGGTAAAACCATTGACATAAACTAGCATATTTTGCACAATACCCAACAGTTTAGTTTCAAATGAATTGGCCATAATGTGTGTCATGTCTCTCGGCTTAATCTCTCATATATCCATAGCTTTGAATTTTCTCAGTGACATGACATTTATGCTTGATCCCAAGTTACATAAAGCATGTGGGATTTTTACCCCACCAATGGTGCATGCAATGTAGAACAATCATTTACCATTCATCTTTTTTGGCCTCCCCAAAAGTTCTAGCGTCTTAGCTTTTTCTGCCAGTTTCATCTGTGCTTGAATTAAATTCTGCTTCCCAACCTTTAGCAAGACCTGCATGAACTTAGCAAACTTTGGAACCAAGTCTAAAATTTCATGAAAATAGATACTTACTTGAAGTTATTTTAGCTTTTTTTAATTAATTTTTCAAACATCTCAGCATCATCTTCATGTACCTGGTTCTTCTTAATAATAGGATAAAGTGGTTTCATGTAACCGGGTAATGATGGGTTTGGTTCACTCAAATTTTTCTCCTTGGTTCCCTTCTCCAGAAACTTTTCAGCTATACTTTGCTCAAGTGCAACTCTCTCTTTTTCTTGGTTCACTTGAGGTTCTTTCTCCTTTATTTCCTTTATTTTGAATTTTTCTAATCTCATCCTCCTTAGTCTCCGTGCCCAAATTGGACTTCACCACCTTGTATGTTTCTTTCTTAGGATTGTCCACGGTGTTTCTTAGGATTGTCCACGGTGTTACCTTAGAATCTTCCACCCGAACTTGGGAATGCCAAGAGTTGTTTTGACAATTGACCAATTTGTGTTTCCAAATTTTTGATGGATGCATCATGGTTTCTACTCATGGTCTCAAGCTTATTATGCACCTATTCCAAACTAAGTTGAGTGGCTTTCATGAAAGTTTTCAAGGTTTCTTCCAACCGTGACGCTTTCCTTTGGAAATTGAGATCTTATTGATTTTGTTGCAAACTTAATTACCACTTTGATTTTGATTATTGCTCCAACAGAAGTTTGGATGATCTTTTCATCCCGGATTGTAGGTGTTGGAATAAGGATTGTTCTTTTAAAAATTATCCTATTGTGGCTACGCGCTCGACCCTTCAGATGAGCATTTTCCATTCTCATGTCCTCCGCCATAAAAATCACAAATAAGTGCTTGTACCTGGCTCACGTTAGTGTTATTTAAGCAGCTTGCAGCTAGCTGCTTATTCAATAATTCAATTTGAGATGATAAGGTAATTTGAGTATCAATAGTTAATATATCTTTGGGTGTACCTACTGTTTCAACCATTATCGATCTTTCAATCTTGGTGTGGTACTCATTCATGCACATCTTCACAATTAAGTCCTTGACTTATGCCTCGGTTATTTTCCTAATTATGCCTCTCGCAGAAGCATCTAGCAACATGTGTGTCTTACTCTTTAGGCCTTTTATAAAAATTTGCATTTGCTCCATATTATTAAGAGTATGGTTGGGGCACCTGCGCATCAATAACTTGAATTTTGGCCCTTCTCTCAGTAAATTATGTGGTGGTGATGAATTTCTCCAACAACTTGTCCTCTAGCTCCTTCCATGTCTGAATGTTTCCATTTGGAAGGCATAGAAACCAATATCTTGCCCTTCCAATAAGCAAGAAACCAAACAAATGCAGCTTCACTTGATCATCTGTGACATTATCCAGTATGCACATCGAAGCAATTTCGTAGAAGCGTGCAAGGTGGGCCCATGGATCTCTAATAGCATCTCATCGAACTGGTTGTTTCTTACACCTGAAAGCACAAACAGTTTAATATCAAAGTTAACAGAGTTTGCTGGTACAAACCCTCTAGAAACTTGAATGTCGTTGGTACTTTTGCAATAATCCCTTATAGTTGGGAGTTGTGGAGCAGCCATGTTACTTTTGTCCTCCAAATCCGAAGAAAATTTTGGTGGATCAGCTTTGGGTTGGCGTCTGTCAGTCAAAATTGCTTCTCTAGCTTCTTTTATAAGGGTACGTGTTGTTCTTTCAATTCTCGAATTGAATGATAGTAATGACGTTCTTGAACTAATCATACACAAATAGAAAATACCTCAGTAGCACTATGATAAACAAGAAAATAAATTAAATCTAAACAAAATATTAAATAAGAAAAAATATGTTGCACAAAGTGTTGCCCTATAGTAATCAATAGTCCTCGGCAACGAAGCCAAAAAATTGATGACTTCTCGGCAAGTGTATCGATAATGTTGCAGTAATAAAAAGATTGAACCCACAAGGGTCGTGTTTGGACTGAAAAAAAATTGTATAATATTAAAGAAAAGTAGTAAAAGGGGGTTTTGTAAGTTTCAATGCAAAAAGAATTAAACGAGAAAACATGGTCACGAAGGCGGTTAGGTTGTGTTTTAGAATCCCTTCATCCTCACTTATTGATGACTGATTCCTTGTGTGAATTATCTTATTCTTATAATTTTACGGAGAACCAGCAAAACCGTTATAGCCAGTCCCCCATGGAATAACTCACTAACAACTACTCGGAGCTTTCTATCCCTAGTTGGCCCACATAAGTAGTGTTAGACGTTGTATTAACCATTAGTTATTTGTGCCACTATTCGAGGTATCGTATCCCTATTCGACTAACTTAAATAGAACAATTTCCCTAGATCCACTACATAGGCTACGAGTCAGGAATCCATATGCATCTAACATCATATTAACAGAGTATCTCAAATAATACGCATTAAGCAAAAGAAACAATTGAGTAAAATTATATGTAATAAAGTTTATACAAAGTTAAATTGTCATATAATGTCAACAAGATTGAATAAAGTTCATCACACACAACCTAACCTAGAGAATTTATCTACTCATGATAAAATTACAATATCAATTGATAAAAGATGAATAACATGTGAATTCCCTTTCAAGGATTGGCCTCGGATGACTTCCAATGCTCTCAAAGTCACCCTCTGATGTTGTAAAATCATGCTCCCAATGCCAAATTTTGTAACCCCTATAAATGTGCAAAAAAAAAATCACTTTTTAAAGCTATCAGAATGTGTCAGAAAAAGTCTAGCAAAAGCTGTCATCGCGCGCACTACAGAAGCATCGTGTGTGCGATGTGCCATTTTCATCTCTATTACGTGCATGTTGGGGCGCGATGTTGCGCGTGATTATTCTAGTAGTTGTGTGTTTTAATTCCTTTTTCACCAAAATTTACACTAAGTCTCATTCCTTCATACTTTACTCTTTTTCACTCATTCTTGAGGCATTCATCATCATTTTAGCTCCTCTTTCACTCATTTTTCCCTAATTCATCGCCTGGTTTTATGTAATGATGGACGCTCATCAGAGACACTCTATCCCACCAGGTGGAAGAAGAGCGTGAAGGGGATGATACACTCCCTAAGAAAGAGTACACCGCCTAGGTCCATATATAGCAAAAAAGTTATCTATCAAATACTAGTTAAGCCCAAGGTTAACATTTACCATTATTTTCTTAACAAAGTAGCATTAACCAAGCGAATATCTCGAACCCCCAAACCATCTTTCCCTTTAGGTTTGCACACATATGACCAGCAGACCCAATAAGTCTTAGACCCCTTTGACCCTAAAAGGAAACTCCTATGAGTCCTAACTAGCTTCTTCAAGACCTTTATGAACATCTTCATGAATGAAAAGAAGAAGATCGAGATAAAATTAAGAACCAAGTTAATAAGAAGACTTACATTGTATTATTTTAGAGATATTAAAAATACTAGAACTACATCATTAAAATGGTTTAGAAAGCATATTCAATCAAATAAAGAGTAGTTTAGATATGGACAAATTGATAGGGAATAATTAAGTTCATATCATCGATGAAGAAGACAATGCATGAGACAACGAATATATAAGAAGTATGATTCATATACCTAATATTTAAAGTGTTAAGATTTTTTTCGAGTTTGGAAAAAAAAGAGATTATGATTTTGGAAAAAGAGGATGTACGCGAGGTTCAAAAAATTGAAAGATTAAGGTGGAGAAAACTGTTGGGGTTACTCTTCTTCATAATTCAAAATCCTCTTAATTTAAAGAAAATCAAAATTCTATTGAAGTAGGACTTTGAATGGTTTTTGAATGCTTAGATAAACTCTTCAAAAATAATCTATTTTTATAGTATTTTAAAAATATGAAATATTTTTCTATTATTCATCTAAGTTTTTCCCCAAAACTCTTTCTTATCACTAATACAAAAAACACATATAAAAGCGGTTGGAAAAGATATATAATGATAGTTAAACGTCCTTTGTTAGGTAGCGTTGCGGTTGTAAGTATGCTACTTACAACCACGGTCTATTGCTCATTGTAGTAAACTGGAAAATGAGCTACATATAACCACAACTGTATGAAACAACCGTCGTGAAATTATTTATAGGTTCTGGGTTTGATACCCAACAATATCATTTTTTTGCGTTTATTATTATGGATAGTGTTCTACCTATAACTACGGTTGTATTAAAATACTGTTGTGAAATTAATTTTTTTTGTAAATATATATTTTCTTATTTTACAGATTTTTAATTTTTTAACCTAAATTTTTATGAAATGTATCGGACCAAAAACAACAACACACCCATTTGTGAATCATATCAAAGCAAAACAATGTATTACATCTAAGACAACATTGCATTAAGAACCAAAAATTGTATATTACATCAAAACCAAAATATCACAAAACAACCTACAAATTACACACCATTACATCAAATAATAGTATCTTTGCTTGAGTACCCATGATGTTTTGCTTGAGTAGCCATGATGAATGGTTAAATCGTATAAGTTTCCTTTCCAAGGTCAACCCGTGTGAATCCTAACTCATTATATTGTACACCATTGTTATTGAGAACCCACTTGCATTTAAATAAAGGCACTTTGAAAATAACATAATCAATCTCCAAAATCTCCTTAATGACACCATAGAAAGCTTTACATGCCAATATAAAATTATTATCTTTCGAACTAGAGAAATACATGAACTCCGCCTCAACCATAACCCCCTGTTTTTCATTGTACTACGATCATCTTTTACTTTTGTATAAAAGGAAAAATTAGAAATGTCGTATACAATCCAATCTATCACAATAACTTTTGGCATGTATGATAACTATTTAATTATCTATGATGGAGTATCATCATTAGAAATCCTTTCATAAAACCAACTTATGAATTTATTGTAATGCTTTATCAATAACACTTTGTCACTCATTTTGGGGAAAAATTTCTTCATAACACTTTTGTGGTAGCTATGTAAGGTAGAACTTAATTAAGATTATTCAATATATGGAAATGTGCTTCAAGAACTACATCCGGAGCCATTAACTTAAAATTTAAACCTTGAGTACCTCTACCTCCATATTTTTTAGCATGATGAGACTTTTGGATTCCTATAGACTCTGCTTCTGACAAATAGTTTGAACAAAATTAAACAACTTCTTTTGTGATGTACCTTTCAATGATCACACCTTTTGGTAGGTGATGATACTTCGTATAACCTTTAAATATCTTCATGTATCGCTCTATCGGATATATCCATCTTAAATAAAATGGACCATAAAATTTGGTTTCTCTGACTAGATGAACAAGTAAACCAGAATGTCAAAAAATGATGGAGGAAAATACATCTCCAATTGACACAAGATTATTGAAGCCTCATATTCTAAATCATCTAATTTTTTTGAAATCAATAACTTTACTACATATAACACTAAAGAATAAGCATAATCTAGTTATAGTTACTCATACATATTTTGGTAAGATGCCATGGGTAGCCACTGGTAGAAGTTAGTGCATCAAGACATGACAATTATGAGATTTTAAGCTAATTAACTTGAGATCTTTCATTGATAAAAGTTTTTTAATGTTTGATTAGTAACCTTGGGAAACTTTGATATCATGAAAAAACTCGCAAAAAAAATTATTTTCCTTTTTAGATAGTATGTAACATGTCAGAGGCAAATAAGTTCTTTTTCCTCTATCTTATGGAGCTAACTGTTGTCATATACCCATCTTCATCATATCTAAAGGGTAAATCTTACTATCTTTAGTCTTGCCTAGAATTCTTAAAAGTATTCCTATCAAACAATCACACACATTTTTGTCCATACGCATGACATCAAGACAATGTCTTACATTGAGGCTAGACCAATATGGAAGATCAAAGAACATCGATCTCTTTTCCCAAATATTTCTCTCAACAGGAAATTTTTTCTTTCCAAACACAACAGTAAAGTATTCTTACCATTGATAAACTTCATTTCCGGCTAAAGGTTTAGAAGCGATTTCGAACTCATGTTTTCCGTTAAAAGCCTCCCGCAATCTACAATAAGGATGATTTGGTTTTATAAATTTATGACGCCTAAGATAAACAATATTTTTTCCAAACTCAAGTTGCTAAAAAAATTATTAGATTTACATATAGGACACACTTTATATCTTTTAACACTGTATCTATCCAAATTACCATATGCAAAAAAGTCATTGATTGTGCAAAATAACGTTGCATGCATCTTAAACTTGTCATCAGAATATGAATCATTAATGTAAATGCCTTCCTCTTATAAAAGTCTTAAATCTTAAATTAATGGTCTAGAAATAATCATACTTAACAACATATACTTGTTTTTCATGCACAACCAAGGAGATAGGTTGTATATCGTGAGAACAACAGACCATGAAGAATGGTTAGTACTCAGATTACCAAATGGTTTCATTCCATCAGTGGAAAACTCAAGCCTAAGGTTTCTTGGATCAAGGCCAAAATCCGAAAATAACGAATCAATTTTCTTCCATTACAAAGAATCAAATACATGGAGAATGTTTCCAGAATATTTTCTTTCATCTGTATGTCATCTAATATTCTTTTTGTCATTCGCATTAGCAAAAAGTCTCTTGAACCTTGAAATTATTGGTAAGTACCATACTTTAGAGAGAGGATGCTTCTTCCTAAAATTGTCATTATCATCACAATTATTGTCCTTCAACTTGAAGCGTGACTCACCATATTCTGGACATTAATCCAAATTTTCATAATCTTTCCTGTATAATATATAATCATTTAGGCATGCATGTATTTGTTAGAACAAGATTTGGTTATGCATCTGGCCTTTAGTTTTGATGATAAAAATACATTGTTTCTTAGAGAAAATTTTTTTAAACTAATGGTTTTGTGCTAGTGTGTATCTTTTTCTTAATAGGTTCGGACTCTTAATCTTTGACGTGTGACATCATCAAACTCTAGAATCAACACCCTCTGACTCTGAAGAGATACAAGTGCTTTACAAGATGATGTCAAATTCTAGAAAGCTCATAGACAATGGCTCTGAAAATTTTTTTTGCTAAAGCTTTGAAGAACCTTTTTTCCATAAGTGAATTAAATGACGATGGTTATGATATTATTTCCAATCAAAATTCCTACAAAGCTGCCAGTCAAAAGCATGGCTCAATTCTTTTCAATGGAAAAATGAAAAACAACATTTATAAGATTAGACGTTCTGATTTAAAAAGCTAGAATGTTAAATGTCTTATGTATATTAACAAAGAGCAATGGGAATGTCATAGACGATTGGATCATGTTAGCATGAGAAGGATTTCTTAGCATAACAGGCTTAATTTAGTCGGAGGCCTGCCAAATCTGAAGTTTGCTTTAGATTCTATTTCCGAAGCATGTTATAAAGGAAAGTTTTCTAAAACTTCTTTCAAAGCTAAAAATGTTGTTTCAGCCTCCACACTATTAGAGCTTCTTCACATTGACTTTTTTGGACCAGTGAAAACTGCTTATGTCAATGGTAGGAAGTATGGACAAGTCATTATTGATGACTACATCAAATGAACATGGTGAAATTTCTTAGACACAAGGATGAGTCACATTATGTGTTTTATAACTTGTGCTCCTAAGTGCAAGATGAGAAGGATCTCAGAATTGTGAAATTCAAAAGTGATCATGGCGGTGAATGTGAAAACAAAGATTTTGAGAAACTTTTTGATGAGAATGGAATATCCCATGGTTTCTCCTGCCATAGAACTCCAAAATAGAATGGATTTGTAGAGAGGAAGAATAGGAGTTTGCAGGAAATGACAATGACCATGATCAACGAGACTAATATGTGTTGCACCCTAAAATTTGCTCAACCTATTTCATTTGATTTATGTTTCAATTGCATTATCATTGGTATAATAAATCATGTACATAGTCTAATCATTTGCATAGCATATCATAGCAAGTCATCCAATAAGGGATCAAGTGCCATTCTTATCTAAAGAAGCACATCAAAGGGGTTTTTATTCAAGCTCAAGACTATCCAAGTCATTCAAGAAATGAGTGGAAGCTTTGAGAAGTTTGAAGGTCAACTAGTGGATTTCTCTCCTAATCTTGGGGATATGTTGAAGATCATCAATGAGGTATGAGCTATGAACTGAGGGTATGGAATGTGTACAAAGATCATGGAAGACCTAGAAGGTCATTTTGAAGATGAGACAAGTCATTGATACAAGTACAAGAGCCAGAGTTGAAGTGCAGTCAACTAGGGTTTCATCTGGGTCAACCCTAGGTCAACTGAGTGATTGAAGAGCATCAAGGCTTAATTGAAGGATTTGGGATTCATGAATTGATATGTGGATATATGTGTGGTGTTGTTCCAAGGATAAATCAAAGAGAATCAAGAGGATGAGGAGTTACCAAATTAGGGTTTCGGTGTAAAATCCCCTAATTTAGGCCTAACTTCCAAGCCAGATAAGTCAAAATGCAAGTTTCAAATGGATTCTTGGTTAACATGAAACTTGTATAGCTTCTCAATAGATTTAATTTGAGTACTAGAAGTCTTCAAGTAGATTTGTAGAACACAAGTTATGGTTCTTGCAACTTATGGGTCATTAGAGGACACTGAAATTTGTCTGTGAAAGTCACTTGACTTCCAAGCAACTTTTGCCCATCAAGGAATTTTCAAATGGATTCTTAGCCAACATAAGAATTGTAGAACTTGACCTTAGCTTTAATTTAAGTACTAGAAGTCCTCAAGAGGATTTGTAGAACTCAAGTTATGGTCTTGGCAACCCAAGGGTATTTTGGGAAAGTTGAATTACAGGTCATTTTTCAACATAGGTCAAAATCTCCATCTTCCACTCCTCAAATGGAAAAATGTTCAACATGATATGTGTTTAAAATGATGTTTTTAGGCTAGGTAAGAGGTCATGAGTGATTGGAAATGCTTGCTTCACAAAATCACAAAAATGGCCTAAAATAAGGGTGAATTTTAAATGAACCATGGATGAAAATTGGGATTTTTGATCTACAAGTCCTAACCAAGTCATATGCATACCAATTTAATTGGAAAATACATTTTTAGAACATTGACATTGCCACAATTTTGATTTGAGGGATATTTTTATGACTTGCTTTGTAAAGGGGTTACTTACATCATAAGTAACAAATTGCCAAACCACTCTTCAAGGCAAATGCAAGGCTCCATTCAATCCAAGCACATTCAAAATATCATCTGAGGACAAATTGGATCAGAATTGAGTAGAAACACAAGCTGCAAGGGGACTGTCATGAGTGCAAGCATGAGATGAGATTTCCATGGCATGAGAATTTGAACTTCTCATAAGATCAATCCAGAACTGTCTAAAAGCTTCCTTCATGATCTATATATAAATATGAAGTGATTCAGATCACTGGTTGGTGAGAATTGAGGGAGAAAAGAGAGATTGAGTTTTGAAATTTCCATTGGCAAATCAAAATCGGTTACAGCATTTCACTCCATTTCCATCCATTTTCTTGATTGCAATAGCTTCCATTAGTGTTAGTGATTGATCCCAGATTGAATCCAAGGCAAGATCGTGGAAGAATTGGGAGTTGGCACTTGGAATTCTTCATCTGCAACTCAGAATCGGGTTCAAGAATTCAAGGCATTTCAATCAAGTTTGTTGCATACAGAAGCTAGATCACACTCCATTGAAGGAATCTGGAAGTTCTTGAAGGTTGATTTGAAGCTTTTACAACTCTGTTCACACGATTTTGACAGGTATGTAATTCTCACTCCATGGCTTGATGTAGGCGTAATCAATAGGTTTTAGGTGGTTAGATAGAATGTAGATGATTGTAGGAAGCTTTCTGGTAGCTTTTGGTTAGGTTTAGAGACCATTAGTGGAATGACACGATTTCTGTTCTTGCTCATAGCTTCGTGTTCTTGATGCAAGAACTTTAGTTTGATAGATAGAAATGATCAGGGTGAAGTGGTGAAGAGATTGAGCCATTCAATTGTAGGTTTAGTGAGATTTGATTATTGACCAATTTCTGAGGAGTGTATCGTGTTTGGAGGAGGAAAGGGATTCAAGGATCATGAGTAGCATAGTTGAATTGCTGGCGAAATTTAGAGTGAATTAGGGTGTTCATTTTTTATTTTTGATGAGGAATTGATGGAACACGAATTGGAGAAGATGAAGTGCATAGTTCTGTTCTTCCATGGCAATTCCTTTCCCACCCAATTTCAAATGTAGAAGATGATTCAACCACCATTAGATCATAGGGAAGACTTTGACTCACATAAGGATTCCACGGCCAGGATTAAATGAAGTTTGTAAAGGAGAGTCTGAAAGGATCAAAACGCACCGTATTACTTAAGTTGTAGTATGGGCCTAAGTGACAAATTGCTACTCACACACCCTTTAGTAAGCCCATTAGGAATTGCACTAATATATGTTGCTATTTGAACCAACGTTTTTTCCTATTTTCTTTCTATTTTCACTATTAATTTCTGATTAGTTTAGGCTTAGGCAGCACTCTTCTACGCACACCCCCCTCCTGAGCCCATTTGCTTTTTACTTGGTTTTTAATTGCTATTCATCACACACGCATGTACATTTTTTCATATTTTCTTTTATTTTCTTCATTTTATTAGGTTAATTGAAAAAATCATAATAAATTGAAAAATTCATATTTTTAGATGGGATTTTCCCCATTCTCATTAAAACATCAAGAAAATTATAAAACAATAAAAATAGCATTTCATTCATTTTTCTATTTCTGGTGCATTTTTACATTTAAGTGCTTTTATTTCACTTTCATTGTGTATATCCAACTTGCTGAATTTTGTATGATCATTTCCTTTGGTATTTTGATGCAATTCTTTTTGCTATGGTTAGAATATAGTATTATGTTCCCTCTGGAATTTTATTACATTTTTGTGATTTAATTTAGGTTAGTTTTGAACATTAAACTTTAGGGTGATTAGGATTAGGGTTAACCTTGACATAGGTGCAATTTAACACATAGTTTTTGGGTTTTTAGTTTGATTTAGGTGCTGGGAAATATAGGGGCTATAGGGTAGATAAATAGGTCCCCTTAGAATTAAATTTAGTATTTTATATAGTATATTACTATTTTATTAGATTTTTGCAAATTGTGGTTTGTTTGTGTGTTGCCATTTGGGCTTTTTGTTTGTTTGCTTGGGTTTTGGGTGTTTCTTTGGGGTGTGGGGCTTGGCTTGTGGAGCATGAGGAAGCATGGAAGAAGATTGAAGACAAAGATCAAGGCTTGAAGATTGAAGTTGATTCTTGTGCTTGAAGGTGCTTGTTGAAGACATAGGAAATAGGAGAAATAGGAAAGAGCTCTAGACTTAGAATGATTTCTTTCACAAACATGGAAAGCATCTTGTACTTCAATTCCTCCCAATGACTAAAAGTCCTTCTGATATATTCACATCCCTCCTTTGGAGGGATAAGTGGCTTATCTTAGAAGTAGAACTTTGAGGGAACCAGACTCTTATGATGATAAAACACTTATAGGCTTCCTTTGGTTGTCAATAAGCTGTTTATCATCCCAACTTATTCTGTTAAGTGATTCTCTTCTGAAGTGCATGCATTGAAGATTAGAAGCTTATTGAAGACAAGAGGTTCATTGCATTGAAGATTGATAAGGGAGAAGCTTGTGCCTATCAAAGATAATCAACTGTTAAACTAGGGTTTTACTGCTGTTTGAAGCTGTCTGCTGGTTGAAGCTGTTGACTGTTGGGGTTCATTGCTTGCTAAAGCTTGGTGTTTTCTTGGAGATGGAGGGCTTTCCTTGAAGCTTATAAGTCATTGAAGATTGAAATGGAGTCTTACTTGAAGATGTTACTGTCAATTGGCTTACTGTTGATTATTTGCTGCTGAAGAAGCTGGATTTGCTGTCAGAGCTGGTTTTGGGCTTTATTTTCTTGTATTGATTGTTGGCTTGTTCAACTTGCCCCTTAGGTTTGAAGTGAAGCTGTTTCACTTTGCCTATTGTTTTCCCAGGTTCGAGGTTGAGTGGGACTCCCTTGCCTCGCTTGCATTGCTGCATCTCATGCATTTTTACTGTTTACTGTATATCTGCTGTTTCTTTTCCGTTTATCCCCTAGGATCTCTGTTTCTCTCTGTGCAAGAGAGAAACATGACAGACATTAGGCGTTAACCCATGCATGACAACATTAGGGTAGTTTTGATCCCCATTTTTCAACCATAGGATTTTAGAGTGTCGTTCTCTTCTCATCTTGAAATGTTCAAAAATACAATAAGATTTCAAACATCAATAAAAGACAGTTCTTGCATAAAAGACTGGAAACCAATCAAAACGTCATTTTGTCCGCTTGGACCCATAATCAGGAGAAAAAACCTCTTTCATAAGGATAAAAACAATCAAGACAGACGGGTGTCGTACGTGGCCCGAACTACGTTTGCTCTGATCTTTCATGTTGTATGAAAGTATGTAGGCATAGGATGCTGTATCCTAGCGAGCAACCTTCCCCTCCTTTCCCGTAGGTAGGCGAACTACGTTGACTCTGATTTTTCATTCCAGACGAGAATACGTAGGCATAAAGTGCGATACTTTGCCGAGTCATTTTCTTTTCTTTTAACCCTTGACCTTTAGTTTAGATAGAATAACAATCCGTACTAGAAAACAAGCGTGGATCCCGTCGAGTACGACGGACGTGAGGGGTGCTAATACCTTCCCCTTGCGTAATCGAATCCCAAATCCAGGATTTGGTTGCGATGACCATTCCTTTCCCGTTTTGCGTTAGGTTTACTCTGAGCATTTCATTTCCCTCCTTTGGGATAAATAACGCACGGTGGCGACTCTTCTGTCATAGACGGCGCCGATTTTCGCAGTAGCGACAATATGGCCAAGCACTTTTGACAGAGGCAGTCAACATAGCCTGTTATATTCATAATAATGTCTTTATAAGACCTATACTAGGTAATATTCTCTATGTTATGGAAGAATTTGAAAACCAACATTTCGTATTTTCATCCTTTGGGATGCTCTTGTTTTATGTTGAATACTAAAGAGAATCTTAGCATGTTTGATTCTAAGGCGTAGAAGTGCATCATGTTAAGATACTCTAAACGCTCAAAAGGTTATAGAGTATATAACATTGAGACACAGATTATTGAAGAATCAATATATGTCAGATTTAATGACTAGCTTGACTCAAAAAGCCAAAGTTAGTTGGGAAATTTGCAGATTTGGAGATCACTTAGTTAGGTTCTGAAGGAAAAATTTTAGAAGCCAATGAAGATGAGGCTAAAGACTTTAAAGCTTCTCAAAGAGAATCCATTGAAGCTCAGAATCCTCTGAGAAGGCACAAAAAAAGATCTTCACATTCTGAAGAATTGATTCTGGGAGACAAGTTTGAACCTGACAAAACTTGATCCTCTTTCAAGCCCTCTAAAGAAAACCTTTTGGTTTTGGTGTCTCTAGTAGAGCCTAAATCAATTGATGAAGCACTCCAAGACACAGAATGAATTATGTCTATGCAAGAGGAACTCAATCAATTCTCCAGAAATGACTTGTGGGATCTGGTGCTAAGACCCAAAGGAACTTGAGTTATTAGAACAAAGTGGGTCTTTAAAAACAAGCTGAACGAACAAGGAGAGGTAGTAAGAAATAAGGCTTAGCTGGTAGCACAAGGTTATAGTCAGCAAGAAGGGATTGGCTATACAAAAACCTTTGCCCCAGTTGCCAGTTTAGAGTCTATTTGTCTCTTAATTTATTTTTCTATTAATCATAACATCATTCTATATCAGATGGATGTTAAGAGTGCATTTTTGAATGGTTATATTACTGAAGAAGTGTATGTACACAAATCCAGTGGTTTTGAAAACCCTAAGAAATCATTGTATGGTATGAAACAAAACCCTAGAGCGTGGTATTACAGACTAAGCAATTTTCTTCTTGAAAATGTTTTTACCAAAAGGGAAAGTTGATACAACACTTTTCTGTAAGCCATTCAAAAATGACATTCTTTTTGTTAAATTTTTGTTGATGATATTATATTTGGTTTTGCTAATGCTACTTTGTGCAAGGAATTTGCTAAGTCTATGCACAAAGAGTTTAAGATGAGTTTGTTGCACCCTAATTTTTGACTTTAAGACCCCACCTCCTCGTGCATTTTCTAAGATTATCATCCATGCACAACTAACTGTTTTACCTAGCCTTTTTGTTTCTTTTGTAGGTTTGAAGGAAGTAAAAGCACTAAAGTCGTGGGTGCATTCCCTAGCAGGATTATATTCCTTTACATGTGGATAAAAGAAGGGTGTTCTCTTTGTTCTTACAACCCCTTGGTCAATACCAAGTCTTTTGTTTCTCAAAATTCCTAGAGGTTTCTAAAAAGGAACGGGTACAAATAAAATTTGACTTCATTATATGGATCAGAATTCATCAGAGTGGAATTTGTTTGTTCTCGTGGATTTGCATCTAATTTAAGGACGAGCTTGATCCCATTTCCATTTAGGGGGTTTGGATTATCATAACCTTGGGATGTTAAGAGAAAGAGTTGGGTCTTATAATTATGGACGACGTGAGTTTGCAAATTATGGATTAAAAAATGTTGAGTCAAGCATTGCTTTTAAAGATTGCTAAATGGCATCCCAGACTCATAAATTCCTCGGTGGTTTTCGTCATGAGTTTAGTATGAGGTCCATATTTTCTTGATAATTTGAGATTTAATTCCAGCTTCAAGAGTTTTCAAAATTCAAAAGATGCTCGTTCAAGATTGGTACAAGGCTAACTCAAAGGAGGGGTCCCATTCATAAGGTTCAAGAGGTTCAAGATGCAATTTGTTGCTCAAGGAACATTCAGAAGGTTCAAGAGTACAAGCTTACAAGCTTTTGGCTTAACGAAAATGTGACCATTCAACTCTACATCAGTCTTAGTATACAACATTTGTTTTAAAGAGGACATGGTTATAACTATCACAGGAGAGTGGTTCGTAAGTTGTAAGTTGCCCCTGGTACGTCAAAGCAGACTTTGTCGGGATATGCCGTAAGAGTCATGGTATTGCCCGAGCACCCCAGCAGATATTCATTCCTGTAAAAGCAAAACCAATAGCTATTGAGAAACCGAAGAACAATTCATTTCACGGGATGATTCTATATTAAAGTCGCAAGCATACATCGTACCAAATGTCATCGCAAGCTATGACTTTCGTGTGCCTACAGGTCGGGGTCTCACTAGCTGGCAAAACCACATCATGCTATCCGAAATTCCACAAATAGCGTGTTCACGATTACACCCCTGCAAAAGCAACAACACAATTCACAAGGTGCATTTGGTGGCATGGCATCAAATGCTCAGAATCTACAATCTGGTATGATGACACTTCAGAACGCACAACAGAATCATCCTAATTTCTCTCAACAGAGACAGCAAAATCAATAGTGATAGGACTGGTCATGGTTGGATTCGGTTTAGAATGAATTATCAAACCATGTTGCTCTTGAAACATGATTCACAAAAACATAAGCAAACTGTTTTGTTCTTTTCCTTGTTCTTTTGGATTGTCAAGCTGCTACAACAAAATCAACAATATCTTCCTCCACAGCAGCCCCCATCATGGAATCCAACTCAACAGTTCCAGCATCATGCGACTTGGGCAGCAACATAACGGATTTACGAACAGCTTGACCAATCACCAGAGGCATGAAAGGAAACCGGCAGCAAACGTAAACCATTAAACCACTTGCATCAAGAAGAACAGAACAACTCAATCAAACTAACCAAACACATTATTAATTGCATGATTAGCGGTATTATGTTCAGCACCGTATGCATTCCTCTCACCAACGTCTTGCACAGAACAGGAAGGAGAATGTTAGAAGAAATTCATATGCAATATTAATTCACTTATACCAAGAACAGTTTAAAGAGGTGATAGCTATCGCAGTCCAAATGACTGCCTTACCTTTAAATTGAAGGAAGTTTTTCCTTTGCCGAAAGCAACGTTTCGAGGGAGTTTGATTTGAATAGTTGGATACCACTGCTACAAATAGAAGAAGCTCCATGATTGGGATGTGACTTTTGTGCAAACCTGGAAGTAATTAAAGGTGTCGGGAAGCTTACGAGACAAACCGAGCTGCGACTTCAACAGAACCTCCAACTTTGACCATGACGCTTCAGTTAGCTTTTCCCGTTTAACACCTGCAATTCGACCTGCAAAAGCTGTTAAGGAGAGCTTCTTCATTTGTGTCTTAGGCATTTCCCAACTTCCAACAGCCTACAAGAAGACCGAAAACAACTTCAGACAAGGATAATGTTGAGAGATACTAAACCGAATACCGTGTTCTGGTCGAATTAATGCATACCGGAACATCGAGCCAACCATCTGAATTCATCAACCTCCCATTTGAGGAGCATCGAACCAGTCTGCAAAGAACAACAGAGGAGTTAGTGTAATTAAACGCTAATACCGACACCATATCTAAAAGAGAACCGAAACCAAGCGCAAGATTTCGAGTTCGCACCAAATCCCGTTACAACAAAAATAAGAATCAATAGGAGGAAAATAAGAGGCCATAGTAGTTATGATTTTTCTCTTTTAAAAACAATACCTAATGGAAACCGTGATTTAGAAAATGCTAGCCACCTTAGGCAGTCTGGTGAACTCACCCGGAAAATATACTATACAAAGAAAATGGTTGTCAAGTTTCTGATGTGGAAGCTGCGATGGTTCATTCACCTGTGGCAACAGTTACTGCAAAATCCAATCTTGATAATTATTCTGCTGAGATAGGTGGGATTGAAACAGGTTACACTCATGACTCTAGATTGCATTCCAAAGGAATTGATACTAGATAGACTGGGATTCCTTTTGCGAACTCATGCTCGGTCAAAAAAACTTCAGCCTTCAATACACAAAAGCTTTTTGATTATAACTTTGTCTACATTTTATCATTCCGAGACTTGGACCGCCAGACTAGTGCTAGACTGCTTCTGCTTGCTGGAATTAATGATACCATAGTGCATGTGTATGATGATGAGCCTACTAGTGTTATAGCACACGTGCTTGTATCAAAAGTTTATCAGCTATTTGACACGTTTATGACACCACCGACACAATCCAACGGATTTGGAAGCTTATCCATTCTGTTTACCTGCAATTAAGTTCCCACAAAGAATTAAAGCAGGACAAAAATAGAAAATGAAAATGATTCATTACCATTAACAACCTTTATCTTGCTTCCAAATCAACAATTTCGAAGGGCATAAATAAGAGGGGACACAACATCAAGAAAAAGGGGAAAAAATAAGAAAACCCAGGGGAATCCACAGAAACTCACACATAAACTAGAAAATCCTAAATGGCAGAAACACCATAAGCCCCAAATCAACATTAATTTCGTAATCGAAGGATGATAAGAAACTTATCTCGAAATCCGCCGCGAAACCCTTCGACAAACTTAATCGTAGCCACCTCCACGAACCGCCGTCAAAGTCCATGCATCATCAACCGGAACCTGTAAAACCATTTAGGCGTGAGTTTTCTTTTGCTTTTGATTAATAGTTTTTGTTTTTGTTTTTAGATGTGATCGAAAAGTGGCGAAGAAGAACAAGTCGTGGAAGAAGCGAGAAGGAGTGATGGCGAAAACATTAGGAGGTGAAGGGTGATCGAAGACATGAGAAGTAGGTGGAAGAAATTAGAGATTGACGGCAAGGGAAGGGATCGAGCGAGAGAGGAAAAGAATGGAGGAAGATGGCGAACGGGAGAGAAGATGCGAATCGGAAGGGGAATTGGGGCTTCTTTTGGGGATTTAGGGTTTTTACGTAATTTTGTTTAAACTGTTGTAATTTCATAATCTCATGCACACACACTCATGGTAGTACCATGTACCCTCAGGCACACAACCATCAGATCTCCAACGGATCTGATCTGGCGCTCCACGTTACCCCTTACCGTATACTTTCGCAAGGCTACCACACCGGATTCTCTCGCCCCCACTAAACCATCCCTTTAATCCGTCATTAATCAACCTAATAATTGTTTTAATTTTTAATCATTTTAAATAATAATCATCCAATTTATACCATTAATATCTAGTTTAATTAAATAACCGGTAATCAACCTTTAATCAACTATTTTTATATATAAAAAAATCTTTTTAAATTAACCCTTTTAATTAAATCTTTTTTCTTTAACTCTTTAATTTAATTTATCTAATAATTTTCTTATTCACTTTTTATTTAACTTAGTCATCAATCTTAATAACCCTTTTTTTTTATATAATATTTAATTTGCTCATTTTCTTAATAAAAAAATCTACTTCATTTAATTTAACTTTTATTTATTTAAAATCTATTTAGTAATAATTAAAAACTCTTTTCTTAATTTAATTTAACCTTTTAGACTAATAATTTTTATTTAAGGATAAACCTTTTCACATTTAAATTAAATTTTATTTAATAAGATAAAAATGAAACCTCTTAGATATTTAGATCCTTTTTTAAATCACACTCTAAAATTTAATTAACCCTCTAACTTTTTACTAGAACACAAAGCTAATATAATTAATACAACTTTTTTAAAAATCAATCTCACCAAAAATATTTTCTCATAAGTATAATTCAACTAAAATTAGTCCATCTCACTATTAATAAATACAACTTTTTTACTAAAATCAATTTCACATATAAAATTGAATAACCTCACTAAACACAATTCAACTAAAAAAACTCAATGTCCCTCTTAAAATTAATCAATCTGCTTAAAATCAATCGAGCACGCTTACGCCTCTCTCCGTCCTCGCACTCCACATTCACAATCCACACACTTTAGCGCTTTCATGCGTCCGTGTATAAATTTACCTTATATGCCCTTTTATTTTCCGCAATCTACTTTACCGTAATTCATCTTATCGCATTGCATTCCGTCCAAAGGAAGAACCTGCACATGATTTAAACAATCGTGCGTATGCATCTACATTTGCATCATAATCCTCTTGATCCTTGATCCCATTCAAGTCGATCCTCTAAGCTAGATCCTACCCCATAGGAAGGTCCTTTTTACAACTTAGAATAAACAAAACAACTCATACAATTATTCAAACATTAGAGAACGATGTTAATCATCTTAAGCGAGATAGAATGTCCACTCCACAACAATACAATCTCTTACACTTGTGGCGGTTAAATCTCCCTTAAAATGATAACTCATCTTTTCTCCTAAAATCAATCAATCAACTACCCTAAACCCGTAGGAACTTTGACCACAGTCAAAGAACTCCTCAAAACCTTTAGGGGAACTACAGATACTCTGATTCCACTCCCGTATGGATATGTAGGCATAAGATGCGATATCTTATCGAGTATACTTAGAAATAAACCCCTAGGCCTTTCATCCTTAAGCAGATAAACCTTAGCAAATAAACAACATAAAACAAGAGGTTCCTGTAGAGTACTACAGAAACTTAGGATGCTAGCACCTTCCCTAAGTTTAACCAACCCCCGAACCTATAACTCTCTAAACTTTGCATATGCATTGCATTGTGGGTATTTCGATCTTTTTCCCTTTCTTTGGACAAATCAAAGTTCAGTTGCAAATGAATTAAAGATTGAAACTAATCAATAGTTTAGTATCTGATTTTCACGGCGACAGAAATGGCGACATCACTGGGGACCTCTTCAGCGGGTTTCCCTAACTTGATTTATATTTGCTTATATTTGCCTAATTGTTTACTTGTATACTTGTTTGTTTATTACCTTTGGGTTGATACTTTTGAGTGGTGAGGCAAAGTCCTACACCCGGACTTGAGTGAACTTAAGATAGGATAGTGATATGTTCGACGAGGCTTATAGGGGGTGGAATCCCGACCAAGCTGACTTGAAAATCACGCTCAATTGAGGCCCTCTCGAAAGCTGTATTGTTGAACGAGTTTTTAATCGTGAAAACATGCACTATATTCGATGTTCGGGCCTATGATATTGAGGACCGTAGTTACCTTAACCCCACTTTGGCCTTTATTAGGATGTAGTGCGGGAATATGAGGGAGTACCCCCGAAACAGTGCTACGCGATGCTACATTCAAAAGAGGTTCTCTTGAAAATATTATTAACCACCGAGTACTTGGGAAGTTGATAATATCCGAAAGATGGGCTAATGACTTTGGGAACCTTCTTAGAACCTTGTTTTGTAGGTACAATCAACCTTTAGTCCACATCCTTTGGGAATGGGTATACTCTTTGGCTCCATGCTTGTTGCAAACCTAGGGTTTCCCTTGTTTGTTTATCTTTGTGTCTCTATGTGCTTACCTATGTTTGTTGCATTCATAAAGCACCATATTGCATCAGTTTCATGGAACTCCAAGTTTATTTGTAAACATTATAGAACCAATAGGGATTACAATAGGAAAATATTTTAAAAGTCCTAACTTGGGTGACCTAAGGAAGTTAAGGACACTAATCGAAGAATCAAGAAACTCAAAAGGACGAATACGAGAGGTTTCCCTTATCGTTGAGGATCAAATGAGGTTTCAAAAGGCTATCATCAACATTGAAGATCCAAGGGCTTCCTTCCTTACTTTCAACAAGAGATAGAGGATTTATTTTCCACTATCACATTACTCCTTAGAAGTTGATCATGGACAACTTATATTCAAGAAAGTCCAGCTAGAAGAGCAAATCAACAAGCGCGATGAAGGACTTCCTTAGGACTTATTTAACTTTTATTTAGCTATTATGTCAGGACTCTTATAAGAATGTGTCCCCTTAATCCGATATAAAAAATAATAAATGAATTTTCTTTGGTATTCTGTAGCGTTTATAAAAACTTGAGTTCCACGAAACTTTTCATTTTCTGCATTCCGCATTCTGCATCCTTCATTTAGCATTTGCATATGCATGTGTCTCTCCTCTTATGTGGCTCATTCCAGTCTTCTGTCTTTGTCTTGTCAGTTGACATCTCGACCATTCGACCAAGCTTGAAGTATTATTAAAGGATAGCAAAGAGAATGTAAGATATGGATTCCATGACTAGCTTCAGAGTAAGGACTAATCTGTTATTTGATCTTCCCTCTGACAATAATGTTCAACAAGTGGATGTTTCTACACAACCTCAGCCTGTGCAAGACAACCTGTTTGTCCCAATTGATAGAAGAGATTTCCAGTTTCCACAGCATATTCCTAATCTTCAGAATGTCCGTATTGATAAAAAGATGGATGATCCTAGATTTATATCAATGGAGAAAGAATTTCGTGATCTTAAAGAACAATTGAAAATGATGAAAGGAGCTGATGCATCTGATCTTAATGCTCACGACTTATGTTTAGTTCCAGGCGTAATTTTTCCTCTGAAGTTCAAGATGTCTGTCTTTGAAGTTTACAAGGGTGTTAGTTGTCCAAGATACCATTTGACAATGTTTTGTCGAAAGATGACTGCTTATGTTGGCAACGACAAACTGATGATTCACTGCTTTCAAGAAAGTTTAAGTGGGGCATCCCTAATGTGGTATATGAAGCTACAAAGGAACCGTATTCAGTCTTGGAGAGACTTAGCTGATGCTTTCGTGAAACAGTACAATTATAATTTGGATGTGGCTCCAGACAGTGATCAACTGACAAGAATGAGTAAGAATGACGATGAGTCTTTCAGGGAATACGCGCAACGATGGAAAGAGTTGGCAGCCCAAATTTATCCACCACTTCAAGAGACGGAATTAAGCAAGATGTTTTTAAGAATGCTGCCAGGCTTTTATTATGTTAGGATGGTAGGCGTTGTGCCATTAGATTTCTACAAGATTGTAGAAGTCGGGGTAAACATCGAGAATGCACTCAAAAGCGGAAGAATTCAAGATGACTTGAATGGCCAATCTAATGAAGAAATTTCAGTTGATGATCCCCTAGAGGAAAGAAGCATTGATGTTAATGCAGTTTGGGACTCCTCTCAAATCCTGTCAGATCCAGTTCCAGTACCTCATCCTCAATATCAGTGTGCAGCGCCTGCTCGACGCAAGCAGCGACTACCTTATAAACGAAGATTAACTTCTCTAGATCAACATCAGAATTGACAAGTTCGAAGACGGTTTCAGAATCAGAAGGCACCTCTGAGTATTCCGAAAGAAGAAACTCTCTGGTTTGATCTTATCACAATGACTTACCGTCAACTATGGTTTTATTTTGCTAGAAACTTGGTGATGACACCCAGAAAGACTAGAATCATGAAGTCTCGCCCACCGTGGTTTGACTCAAACGCCAGCTATGAATTTCATGATGGAGTGGTGGGGCATTTGATTGAAGAATGCAAAGTTTTCCAAGAGAAAGTTCAAGAGATGATAGATGACGAAGTGCTAACTTTCAAAGGATGAAACCCGGTCATGAATGGAATACTATTACGCTGATATAAGTGAAAACTCCAGAAAATATTGAGAAGGGCTCATCAGCTGTTTACTTCGTTTCCTTATGTGTACTTACTTTTCATTTCTTTGATTAAAAGCATAATTGGCATATAAGAACTTGTTATTTTGAATAAGTAGTGCAATAAGTGTTTGTCTTAAAGAAATCCATTCGTTTCACTCGTAAATTTTTTTCCGTAATTTATAATGCCAACTTTACCCAATCTTTCTCACTTTAGTGAAGAATTGGAAGGAGGATGACGAATCAAAAATGCAAGGTCTCTTGATGTATGCTTTTGAATAAAATCCTACTGATGATGTAAGGCATTATTTCAAAACCTCCTAAACCCTAGATATAGAGTAGTTAATTCCTCTTTAACCCTTTTCAACCTCATTTTTTAGCCTGGGGCAATTTTCAGTCAGCTCGATTGAACACTTAAAACCTTTCAGAAAGTGAGCATCTTTCAAAAATTGGGTGGGCACAAATATATTTTAGCCTTTCATTCCTTTGTTTTACAAATCGGAAACCAAGCCCTGATATAAACCTTCAAAAGTCCTAATTGAAGTAAGGTTTACTTCGAAAGCATACTCAGTGAGATAATGTTTCCTGACTCCTATGAGTTATGCTCAACTTTTTATATTGGCTTTATAAAAATAAAAAAATTAATTTATATCCTAACTAGTGATTTCGGTCACAAGTTATCGTGATATCTCTTTTCAAAACTTCAAGACAAACGCGTATTGCATTAATAGTTTCGAAATTAACATTTCTGACTTGCTAACTTCGCTTGATATCTTAGAAAGATTACATACAGACATTGATGATGAAATTTGAAGACTCTGTTGACCTGGGGCAAGTTTGTTTCCAAGTGGTTTGTTCTGTACAAGTCTGACTTACTGAAGATCTATTCTTGAAGGCTCAGTCATAATATCGTTAATCAGGGCCAGTTACGTCGAGATTCGACGAATATCTCTAAGAGTTTGAAAACCATGAGACGCCATGTTTCTGTAAAATCCTCTCAGGACGAATTCTTCTCATAACCATTTGACTTAGGGCATCTGAGAAGCAAAGATCATGATATCCGCTCACAACAAACTATTGTTTAAAATGGCGACTACCATTACGTAGCTCATCAAGACAAATGACTTTGTTGCTATAACATTCTTCATGTCCCCAGTGAATTTTTAATTCTGGTGGTCATGACATTCTCCAATGAAGCTTTTCGACACAAGAAATCTCCAGTTGGTAACCTGAGAATTCCCAGTGATTTGCTTAACTTCACTTTCCCAATGAAGTAGATAATATTCTAATCCTCAGTGATTTGCTTCTCCAACTTCACATTTCCAGTGAAGTGGACGTGTTGTACTCCCTAGTGGATATTTTGCAACGTCGATCTTCCCCAGCAAAGCGGATGTTTATTTCATCCCCATTTGAAGTTTCGACTCCGGCATGTTCAACATTTATGACAATCCAGGTTTCCCCATTTGAAGTGGATATTTATTCCCCTGCGAAACCTCAGTTCAGGTATCTCCATCTACAACTCCAGCAAGAATCTCTCCAGTGAAATGGATATTTATTTTATTCCATGAAGTTTCTCCAGTTATTGAGTTTGATCCACCCCTAGTAGATCTTTATTCTCATCTTCAACAAGACAGCTATGATTCATCCTAATAAATTCTTCAATGTAAGATCAAAACGTTACGTCTCCAAGTGGAATGTTCTCTATTCCCCAGAAGAATATTTGAGACCTTGAAGCAGGATTGTGATCCCATATTCGGTTCTCCACCCATCCCCAATGATACTTCTATCTTTGAAGATTGGTCGGATGTTTTGTTTTGAGATGTTTACTTCATCTTTGGTTCCCTCTTGTTGTTTGTTTTGTCAGCATAGCATATAGATAGATAGCATGGCATATGAATTTTGCATCTTTGCGCTTGTTTATTCTGTCTCTTCGGTCGTGTTTATCCCCGAGTAGTTGGGCGCGTCCTCTCATTCCAATTAGAGTTGTTAGCTTTAGGCAGAAAAAGCGCAATATTTCTATTTCCCCACAAGAGTTCGATCCTCGTGGAAGACGGTTATTTTAGTACATCCCATTTGAGCTCATACCTTAATAGTCGAGTCTTGCTTGACAGTTTCTCTTCAGTTATTTCCTGAATTGAATTTCGATCCCTGACAATCACATTGAGGACATCTCCAACTTTTGAGTATTGGATCAAGTGTGCATTTATTTTGCACTTTACTCCCCAAGAGAATCTTTATAACGATAACTATTGAAGATGGATACTTCTCCAACAATATTATCAGATCTCCTCGACAATTTGCATCCAGATTGTAAGCAATCTCTTTATTTGAGCAACTCGTTTTGACCAAGATCTTATTCAAAACGACAAATGACAGTCTCCTCGAGACGGTTTATCCATCCCCAGTGATTATCGACTCGGTAAATGGAAAACCTTGCAGACATTTCTCTTTATTTGAGAATTCACACATTTTGCAACAGCTAGGATGCTCCTTAGGAATGTATTCCCCAACGAGTTCACCACACAAGTTTATCAAGCGACATCTCCCCAGAGAAGTTTGGTGAAGATTATTACAATTAGTCTCTCTTTATTTAAGAAGACATACTTTACAATTCAACCGGCTCGCATCTCTCCCAAAGATCCCCGATGATGTTTTACAACCTCCAGTATAATGGCCTACAGCCGAAAATCTACAATAACATCAACAATCTACAATAATATCAACAATCTACAATAACATCTACAATCTACAATGATTCTACAATCTACAAATCTACAATCCCCTGTGAAGATGCTCTCATGAGTTTTCATCATTTCAGGAAGAAACTGAGACCAGCTCATGGCACCCAGACCATGACGCTCGGGGAGGTTTTACACCAAGAAACTGAGACCAGCTCATGGCATCCATACCATGGGGCTCGGGGAGGTTTATTTCAAGAAACTGAGACCAGCTCATGGCACCCAGACCATGAGGCGTGGGGAGGTTTATTTCGAGAAGCTGAGACTCGTTCATGGCACCCTGACCATGAGGCGTGGGGAGGTTTATTACATCCTTTTCAACAGTCATTCAAACGTCTTTCTTTTCCTGGTTAATCTCGGCAGTAGATTCCCAGAAGACCTCGGCAGTAGGTATTTCTTTTCTTTTCCTGGTTAATCTCGGCAGTAGATTTCCAGAAAACCTCGGCAATAGGTATCCTTTTATTTCCTGGTTAATCTCTGCAGTAGATTTCTAGAGGACTTCGTCAGAAGTATTTCACCAGCAACTTCAACATTGAATCTCGGTAGCAGATTCCCTAGAAGACGCTAGCCACCTTAGGCAGTCTGGTGAACTCACCCAGAAAATATACTATACAAAGAAAATGGTTGTAAAGTTTCTGATGTGGAAACTGCGATAGTTCATTCACCTGTGGCAACAGTTACTGCAAAATCCAATCTTGATAATTATTCTGCTGAGATAGGAGGGATTGAAACAGGTTACACTCATGACTCTAGATTGCATTCCAAAGGACTTGATACTAGATGGACTGGGATGCCTTTTGTGAACTCATGCTCGGTCAACAAAACTTCAGCGTTCAATACACAAAAGCTTTTTGATTACAACTTTGTCTACATTTTATCATTCCGAGACTTGGACCGCCAGACTGGTGCTAGACTGCTTCTGCCTGCTGGCATTAATGATACCATAGTGCCTGTGTATGATGATTAGCCTACTAGTGTTATAGCACACGTGCTTGTATCAAAAGATTATCAGTTATTTGACTCGTTTATGACACCACCGACACAATCCGACGGATTTGGAAGCTTATCCATTTTGTTTACCTTCAATTAAGTTCCCACAAAGAATTAAATCAGGACAAAAACAGAAAAGGAAAATGATTCATTACCATTAACAACCTTTATCTTGTTTCCAAATCAACAATTTCGAAGGGCATAAATAAGAGGGGACACAACATCAAGAAAAAGGGGGGAAAATAAGAAAACCCAGGGGAATCCACAGCAACTCATTCATAAACCAGAAAATCCCAAATGGCGGAAACACCATAAGCCCCAAATCAACATTAATTTCGTAATCGAAGGATGATAAGAAACTTATCTCGAAATCCGCCGCGAAACCCTTCGACAAACTTAATCATAGCCACCTCCACGAACCGCCGTCAAAGTCCATGCATCATCAACCGGAACCTATAAAACCATTTAGGCGTGAGTTTTCTTTTGCTTTTGATTAATAGTTTTTGTTTTTGTTTTTAGATGTGATCGAAAAGTGGCGAAGAAAAACAAGTCGTGGAAGAAGCGAGAAGGAGTGATGGCGAAAACATTAGGAGGTGAAGGGTGATCGAAGACAGGAGAAATAGGTGGAAGAAATTAGAGATTGACGGCGAGGGAAGGGATCGAGCGAGAGAGGAAAAGAATGGAGGAAGATGGCGAACGAGAGAGAAGATGCGAATCGGAAGGGGAATTGGGGCTTCTTTTGGGGATTTAGGGTTTTTACGTAATTTTATTTAAACTGTTGTAATTTCATAATCCCACGCACACACACCCATGGTAGTACCATGTACCCTCAGGCACACAGCCATCAGATCTCCAACGGATCTGATCTGGTGCTCCACGTTACCCCTTACCGTATACTTTCGCAAGGCTACCACACCGGATTCTCTCGCCCCCACTAAACCATCCCTTTAATCCGTCATTAATCATCCTAATAATTATTTTAATCTTTAATCATTTTAAATAATAATCATCCAATTTATACCATTAATATCTAGTTTAATTAATAACCGGTAATCAACCTTTAATCAACTGTTTTTATATATAAAATAATCTTTTTAAATTAACCCTTTTAATTAAATCTTTTTTCTTTAACTCTTTAATTTAATCTATCTAATAATTTTCTTATTCACTTTTTATTTAACTTAGTCATCAATCTTAATAACCCTTTTTTTATATAATATTTAATTTGCTCATTTTCTTAATAAAAAAATCTACTTCATTTAATTTAACTTTTATTTATTTAAAATCTATTTAGTAATAATTAAAAACTCTTTTCTTAATTTAATTTAACCTTTTATAATAACAATTTTTATTTAAGGATAAACCTTTTCACATTTAAATTAAATTTTATTTAATAAGATAAAAATGAAACCTCTTAGATATTTAGATCCTTTTTTAAATCACATTCTAAAATTTAATTAACCCTCTAACTTTTTACTAGAACACAAAACTAATATAATTAATACAACTTTTTTAAAAATCAATCTCACCAAAAATATTTTCTCATAAGTATAATTCAACTAAAATTAGTCCATATCACTATTAATAAATACAACTTTTTTACTAAAATCAATTTCACATATAAAATCGAATAACCTCACTAAACACAATTCAACTAAAAAAACTCAACGTCCCTCTTAAAATTAATCAATCTGCTTAAAATCAATCAACGTGGCTTAAAATCAATCGAGCACGCTTACGCCTCTCTCCGTCCTCGCACTCCACATTCACAATCCACACACTTTAGCGCTTTCATGCGTCCGTGTATGAATTTACCTTATATGCCCTTTTATTTTCCGCAATCTACTTTACCGTAATTCATCTTATCGCATTGCATTCCGTCCAAAGGAAGAACCTGCACATGATTTAAACAATCGTGCGTATGCATCTACATTTGCATCATAATCCTCTTGATCCTTGATCCCATTCAAGTCGATCCTCTAAGCTAGATCCTACCCCATAGGAAGGTCCTTTTTACAACTTAGAATAAACAAAACAACTCATACAATTATTCAAACATTAGATAAAGATGTTAATCATCTTAAGCGAGATAGAATGTCCACCCCACAACAATACAATCTCTTACACTTGTGGCAGTTAAATCTCCCTTAAAATGATAACTCATCTTTTCTCCTAAAATCAATCAATCAACTACCCTAAACCCGTAGGAACTTTGACCAAAGTCAAAGAACTCCTCAAAACCTTTAGGGGAACTACAGATACTCTGATTCCACTCCCGTAAGGATATGTAGGCATAAGATGCGATATCTTATCGAGTATACTTAGAAATAAACCCCTAGGCCTTTCATCCTTAAGCAGATAAACCTTAGCAAATAAACAACATAAAACAAGAGGTTCCTGTAGAGTACTACAGAAACTTAGGATGCTAGCACCTTCCCTAAGTTTAACCAACCCCCAAACCTATAACTCTCTAACCTTTGCATATGCATTGCATTGTGGGTATTTCGATCTTTTTCCCTTCCTTTGGACAAATCAAAGTTCGGTTGCAAATGAATTAAAGATTCAAACTAATCAATAGTTTGGTATCCGATTTTCACCGCGACAGAGTCTAATAGGAGACCTCAAGTTTTTTATGGGGATTCAGATCAATCAGAGTCCAAAAGGAACATACTTCCGTTAGAGAAAGTGCACCAAGGAACTTCGAAAGAAGTTTGACATTTTAGAATTCGAGATGTCTAAGACTCCTATGTATTCAACATGTATCCTTGAGAATAATGAGGTAAGTGCTAATGTAGATCAGAAGCTATATAGAGGTATGATTGAATCTCTCTTATACTTTACTGCTTTTAGACCTAATATTTTATTTAGTGTCTGTTTGTGTTCTTGTTTCCAATCAGATCCTAGAGAGTCCCACTTAGATTCTGTTAAGATGATCTTAAGGTATTTTAAAGGTACGATTAACATTCACTTGTGTTATAGAAAATTTAAAGAGTACAAGCTAGTGGGTTATTGTGATTCTGACTATGTTGGAGATAGACTTGAAGGAAAATCACTTCTGGAAGCTGCCAGTTTTAGGAGATAACCCAATCTCTTGTTCCACCAAAAGGCAATCAACAATAGAATTATTAACTACTGAAGTTGAGTAAATTGCATCTTTTAGATGCAGCACTCAGATTATCTAGATGAAAAGTTAACTAGAATATTTCTAGATATATGAGAGTAACATTCATATACTCTGTGATAATACTTCTGCTATTTGTTTATCTAAGAATCCCATTTTGCATTTGAGAGCTAAACATATTGAGATAAAACATCACTTTATATGTGACTATGTTCAGAAGGGATTTTTAGATCTAAGATTTATTGATACAGAACATCAATGGGATGATATCTTTATAAAACCCTTTGCCGAAGATAGATTCATTTTCATTCTGAAAATTTTAAAAATGGAATTGTGTCCAGAATGAAAAATATTTTCTCAGAATGGTTAAATGAGACTATGAGATTTGTTTTAATTCTAAACGTGTGAGTCTTTTGAAGTGAGAAGGTTTTATAAGTTTAGATGTGTCTAGTCAATGGTTAAACAAATCTGTTTTATGGATACTGAATAGTTTTTCCCTTTAATAGTTGTCAATCAGTCTTGGATAATGGGACGGTTTTTAAAGACAACTGTCTTAGAAAACTGAACCACTTTCTAACATCTGTGTGACACATTATATTAAATCATTAACCTTGGGATTAGGTTAAACTCTTCACGCTTTACTCCTTTGTCATTATTATTTATTTTTATCATGATTGTAAAACTTCTATTTAAACTAACTTCTCTCACTTCACTCACATCACACACCTTCGCTACTTTTCAATCCCCACATTTTCTTATTTTCAAGCCGAAAAATTTCTCAAACCCTGAAACAAATTTCTCTCTTCACCAATGGCTTCTCAACAACAACAAGAGCAATAACTTGAAGGTCTTCAAGAACTTAAGTTATCGATTCAAGTTAAAGAGCTATCTATTCTAAGTGAATTACTAGTGGATTTTGATAATCTCAAAGCAAATGGATATGATCTGATAGAAACTGCTATATTTCAAAGATGGGAAGGTTACTTTGAACGTCTCAAAGGACCAGTTTTCGACCAACTTATTAAGAACTTTTGGATCTTTTCTAAAGCTTTGTCTCGTCAAGTGGCATCCTATGTTCTAGGTCACTGGATTTCTATCTCTGAAAAATCCATTCTACTCTTTTAGGACATTATGGTTCTAGAAAATGGTGATTTGTCATGGTTTCTAAGAAGAAGAAGAAGAAGATGGAAGAGATTGCTAAAGTTATCTTTACAACTAAAAACCCGTCTTTTAATCCTAAAAATATTCATGGAAATCTTAGGATCTGGTTCAAGATTATTTTTGGATGTATTCATCCATATTTTCTTCAAATTCCCCATATTATAATAATGTTGATCAGAAGTACATGTTGTTTTATCTGGCCAATAATGTGAAGATGAATCTGCCATCTATTCTCTTCAAATATATGAAGGTTATGGTGAAATAAACTAGAAATGGAGGTTCTAAGATGAGAACATGGATACATATGGGTAGGTTGATCTCATATATTGATCAGTCGCTATTTTTTTCGTGTTTCCATCACTTATTCGACATTAATCCATGAAATCAGTAATACTTTGTTTCGTGGATTAATTTCGAATAAGTAATTTTTGCATTTTAGTATTTTAAGTTTTATTTCGAGTATTTTACATTTTATGCTTTGGTTTTTTTATTTTGAGTGTTTTCAGGTTTACGCAAAAGACCCAAAGGACTAAGTGCAAAGAAAATGGAAAACTCGAGGAGTCGGAAACTATTTTTGTAAGGGGCAGAAGGCCTGACACGGGCAGTATCAGCAGGCCTGGAAGAAAAAAAACAAAAGAAGTGAATAGACAGGTAGCCAAGACGGGCACCCGTGTTGCTTGACACAGGCTGTGTTGGTCTGGATCCTAATTTTCTCATTTTTCGTGCTTTTCAACTAGATATTGACCTAAAGGGTATTTTTGGTATTTCCACCTACTGTTATTTGATTTTTCGCTATTTAAAAGAGCTTTTGGAAAGGGAAGTGATACTTTTGACTGGAGAGAATTATACGATCAAAAGATTGGAGAGCTCAAGTTTTTTGGAAGACGAAGGGTTTTCAGGAGCGCAAGCGATTGGCCATCCAAGTTTCTCCAACTTCTTGTAATTTCTCTATTTTACATTGTATTTTCTCTGAACCATATGAGTAGCTAAACCCCCCAATGCTAGGGGTGTCCCTGATTTGACTTTGTAATGACGTTAATTTCATATTTTTAGTGATACTGTTGTTTATTGATAATCATTTTAATCGTCTAATGTTTTTAATGCTTTCTCTGTCGGAACAATAGAGAATGATTTACGATTAACAATTAGGCTAGACCGCCATTGTTATGGTTTTTGTGCAATTATGCTTAAGTAGATATTACCTAGGACTAGGGATGTCCTATTGTACTTGGAACATTGTTGACATTATAATGTATGATTTCAAACTAATTACCTATGGACATAGTAATTAGGTTAGAAATCATAAGTTTTCTCACTAAGGACTTAGGGGTAAACAACTTAAGATCAGGAAATTGATTATTTTGAAGTTTTCACTAAAATAAGGATTCAATGTCGTTACACTGCAAATTATACACCTTACCCTGACATGTTTGTCATCTCTGTCAAAAAAGCCTATTTTATTATTTTGTTTTATTATTTTTGTTAAGTCATAACTTTGCAAACAAATCCCAAACCCCCAAGTTATTTTGTTTAATTGAATTATAATTGGAACGAATTATTTATACACTGTCCTCGAGACCGGTACTTGGGAGTTATCCCTATTTTAACTACGTCGACTGAAATAGTACACTTGCTATTTTTCCTGAAATTCTGGCAAGCACACAATAGATGTTATCACGGATGTTATGACATCCAATGTAACACAGACTACTGAACTAACTAATAAGCTGTAAATGGAAAACAGTAAATAACAGAAGTAATTGGTCACCCAGTTCAGTGTCAACCATACCTACATCAGGGGGCTACCAAGCCAGGAAGGAAATTCACTATTAGTAGAATTAATTCAGAGTCAAACAGCTTGTTTGCACTCTTCACTTAAAACCTACCCAATGACACTTCAGCCTAGAGACCACTAGACCAGAGTTTCCCACTCACTCCCCCTCAATCACCGCAGTGATAATCAATTCACAATTACAATATGAAGACACTCTTCAAACACACCTTGATCTTTCTTCCCAGCTTTCATCAAGAGACACACACTATTGCTTAACATCTTTGAGTGGCATAATGAACACACCTGTTCATACACAATAACCAAAGCAATTATATAACATACAATTGCTTGACACACAAGGAATCCTAAGACTCCTAGACACACGTGAAGAGCAAACCTCTTCCCTCACAAGACACACTCTCCAATCTCTCTTTTGAAGGTCTGCCTTTAAGCACTCTGCTATTTGGAGTGATCCTTTTGCTATTTATAGCAGCAGACTTGCTTTGGGCCTTGATGGAGAAATTAGGTTTACCTAAGATAAACCTCTCTTCATGAAGCCGCAAACTTATCATTAGGTCAGGAGTCTTCTATGTTATGCCTGTTATGTGTTGATGTCGTTAAGCAGCAAGCAAAAAATATTAAGTACCCAGTTTTATCGTCTCCACAGGGATTAGTGTGATATGAACACCGTTCAATGGCCTCTACATTTCTAAGATTATTATTCAAAAGTTTTGGTTTAAAAGTTCTAGGAACCATAAATAAAAACATAAATTATAAAATAAAGACTGAAATACAAACAGGGCCTTGTTGGGATTGGATTTCATCAATTGATAACATATGCATTCTTCTGATCAAATTAAACATAACGCAATCATTCGTCTAATATCATCACGTATCACCCACGATAAAGCTTATCTCTAATGCAGCATCGAGAGAACAACCATGTTGTCTCATTGGTGACCTCTCATCCAACAAAAACACAACACAGAGCATTACAAACTGATACTCAAGCAAATGCTAAGCCTAAACCTATCTCTAGCATTTAGGACCTAACAGACAATCATCCTAGATCCAGATCTGAAGAGTATATCTCTATTATGGTTCAGATAAAAAATAAACAGGTAAACAAGGACGACACCCATATCGGATAAACGATTATTTCATATAAAACACAATGATCAGAATACATACACACGCTTAACCCTTTGTACATGTATTCACCTAATCTGCCAAATGGTTGTGAACATCGTTCTTCATCACTATTATCACATACCCACACAATATCATATTGATCCTACTCATGCTACCCATGCTACTTAATCAACACAGTACCAAAGAGGATATAATGAATATCAACTACAAAACCATGTCAAAAGTTTGTTTATTGATAGAACAAAATCTGAGATCAAAGATGTGAAAAGGTTTTGTCAAGACCCACAAATACATAATCAAAGATAATCAATCAATAGAGAATCCAAACTAGTTCACAAACATAAATTAGATGAAATACATAAGGTATCAAAAGATTACATCCAAACCCCAACAAGAGATCAAAGATCTTACCTCCTCCCTCTTAGGGTTTTGTGTTCCTCTCTCTAAAATAAATGAAGAGAGATAAGTTCTAATGTACCCAATGTTACAAAATGGAAAAATGACCTAAAAAGCAAGAAAAACACTTAAATACTACATTCAGGATCTGTCATGTTTGCCTAGCGAACAGATCTTTCTCCTAGCAAACAGTAAGTTAGGCACGTGAGGTGCCTCTGAACAGTCAAACCGCCTCTGATACATTTCCAGATATTCTCTAGGCGAGCAATTCCTTCGCCTAGTGAAGCCTTCACTGCGAGCTTCACCTAGCGAATTTATGCTTCTTTCGCCCCTGCCTTAAGTCTGGGAGTGTTCGCTAGAGCTTTGCTACCACTTCGCCTAGCGAGTCTTTCGCTACATAGTTCGCCTAGCGAACTTCATGATGTTCTGGAGGGAGTTTCGCTAGCAAGTTCGCCTAGCAAACTTGTTGTTGTTTGCATGCTGTCTTGGTTTCCTTGCCCATTTCTTGTGTCTTACTTTTCACTTGTTTTGTGCCTAATTCCTGCACAATAACACACAAATCAAAGGTACCAATATATTTTCATAATATATTGCAAATAAATAAAGCAAGAGTGGTTTTCAAGACTTTCTTAACAAAAATGAGTGAAAGATGCCAACATTTGATAGATCAAATAAGTGAAATTTGGCATCTAACAACTCTCCCCAACTAGATTTTTGCTTGTCCTTAAGTAAAGTATGCCTCTCATTTCGCAACAAGAGGATTTGCTCAAGATTAAGATTCAACCAAGAATGGATAAAATTGGCTCAAACACAAATGACGCAAATAAGCAATGGTTTCAAATGTTTAGAATCAAACAATTCACAAGAACAAAATTCTTAAAGCAAAAATAAAGCGATGCATCAATCAACAACTATGTTTTTCATGACTAAATCACTCTATCTCTTCTCTTCGAATAAGGATTGAAGAAATTACATGTTTGCAACTGCAGGGATAATGTCACTCACCTAACCAACAATGCCAATATCAATTCAACTCATACAAAATCTAACAATCAAAAGTAAAAATATGGAAACAAGAAGATCACTAAGGTCTTTAAGGTTGTAGCTTGGTCGGGTTTACAAACAAGGGACATTTCTAAGTCCATTGAAACGAAATTGCCGACGCAAAAGAGACATTCACTACACATGTTATTTACACATCACAACTTCATTCAATTAGTTTTTCGATTGCAAACCTTCCCAACTCTTATTTCACAACTTATTCTTTCACTATTTATCTTTTTCAAGCAAGCATTATTTTTCTCCTTTTTTTTTTACATTCATATTCACATAACAATTTTTTTCAATGCTTGCTTAAATTTTTCAAAAGTTGTAGCAACCTACCATCCTTCTTTTTCATTCTCCCCAACTTGAATTTTACTCAACCTTCAAGTGAATGCTCTTGGCTTTTTATGGCAAAGAGTACAATTAATACCAAATTCAAGGGTTCAAGAAAAAAGTTTAGAATCTCACACAAATTCAAACTGAGATTCATACTATTTAGGCTCAAGGGGGTTAACGAATTCTCTCTACTCACGGGTAAGTTGCATTTGGACGTGGTTGTGCTCAATATAAACAAGTGTCTTGATCATTTCTAATGCTTCCACAAATTCACAATAATAACAAGATAAAGCATGAATCAAACAAATCAACAAAGTTTATCAGAAATCCAGCATTTAGTAAACAATGGAAGCTTTCTTACAAATTGTGGTTTTTGGTCCTAAGTGAAACAATCATTCAAACAAGTTGCTAAAAGAACAAATTTCATTTGCACAAAGACTTAAGTTCTTAAGCATTCTAAAATTCTAAACAAAGGAAACCATGTACCTTGACAACATTCACTTGTTTCATACTATCATCGCCATCGAAACTCGGTCGAAGCTTCATTGAATGCTTTTGTACCGATAGCAACCACTCTAGAAGGAGTTTTTGTCATTCCTGAGCACACTAGAAAAAACATAAAAAGAAACAAATATATACAAAATATACAAAGCTTAAAAACATAGAACCATTGCAATGCACTTCAATATCTCAACACCAATCCCCGACAAAGGCGCCATTTTGTTGGTGCGGTTAAGCAACAAGCAAAAAATATTAAGTACCCATTTTTATAGTCTCCAAAGGGATTAATGCAATATGAACTCCGTTCAATGACCTCTACATTTCTAAGCTTATTGTTAAAAAATTTTGGTTTAAAAGTTCTAGGAACCATAAATAAAAACATAAATTATAAAATAAAGACTAAAATGTAAACGGAGCCTTGTTGGGATTGGATTTGATAAATTGATAAGTTATGCATTCTTCTGATCAAATTAAACACAACGCAATCATTCGTCTAATATCATCACGTACCACCCACGACAAAGCTTGTCTCTAATGCAGCGTCGAGAGAACAACCATGTTGTCTCATTGGTGATCTCTCATCCAACAAAAACATAACACAGAGCATTATGAACTGATAGTCAAGCAAATACTAAGCTTAAACCTATATCTAGCATTTAGGACCTAACAGACAATCATCCTAGATTCAGATATGAAGAGTATATCTCTATTACGGTTCAGATCAAAAATAAAAAGGTAAACAAGGACGACACCCATATCAGATAAACGATTGTTTCATATAAAACACAATGATCAGAATACGTACACACGCTTAACACTTTGTACATGTATTCACCTAATCTGCCAAATGGTTGTGAACATCGTTCTTCATCCCTATTATCACATACCCACACAATATCATATTGATCCTACTCATGCTACCTATGCTACTTAATCAACCCAGACCAAAGAGGATATAATGAATATCAACTACAAAACCATGTCAAAAGTTTGTTCATTGATAGAAGAAAATCTGAGATCAAAGATGTGAAAAGGTTTTGTCAAGGCCCACAAATACATAATCAAAGATAATCAATCAATAGAGAATTCAAACTAGTTCACAAACATAAATTAGATGAAATACATAAGGTATCAAAAGATTACATCCAAACTGCAACAAGAGATCAAAGATCTTACCTCCTCCCTCTTAGGGTTTTGTGTTCCTCTCTCTAAAATAAATGAAGAGAGATAAGTTCTGATGTACCCAATGTTACAAAATGGAAAAATGGCCTAAAAAGCAAGAAAAACACTTAAACATTACATTTAGGATCTTTCATGTTCGCCTAGGGAATAGATCCTTCACCTAGCGAACAGTAAGTTAGGCACGTGAGATGCCTCTGAATAGTCAAACCGCCTCTGAGACATTTCCAGATATTCGCTAGGCGAGCTATTCCTTCGCCTAGCGAAGCCTTCGGCGTGAGCTTTGCCTAGCGAATTTATGCTCCTTTCGCCCCTGCCTCAAGTCTAGGAGTGTTCGCTAAAGCTTTGCTACCACTTCTCCTAGCGAGTCTTTCACTACATATTTCGCCTAGCGAACTTCATGATGTTCTGGAGGGAGCTTTGCTAGCAAGTTTTCTTAGCGAACTTGCTGTTCTTTGCATGTTGTCTTGGTTTCCTTGCCCATTTCTTGTGTCTTACTTTTCACTTGTTTTGTGCCTAATTCCTGCACAATAACACACAAATCAAAGGTACCAAGAGATTTTCACTATATATTGCAAACCAAACAAAGAAAGAGTGGTTTTCAACACTTTCTTGACAAAAATGAGCGAAAGATGCCAATATTTGATAGATCAAATAAGTGAAATTTGGCATCTAACATTATGTCGCCTAAGATAACTATGCTTCCTGAATTGTTTCTCGAAGTATAGCATGAGCTAATAACAGAAAAACAAACCCTGCACGTCTTGATGTCATACGCTTGATGTCATAACATCCAGCCATGACATTCAGCTTCACTTACTCTTAGCTCTCCCTGCATAACACTCTTCATGTATGTCATAACATCAGTTATGACTTCATACATACATTAATGTTTTGCCATAAAATGCAGCCAATCAAAGACATCTACATTTTCGAACAAGTTATTGGCGCCGTTGTTAGGGATTGCCAAAATATAAGTTTTAATATCTGTTCAATTGAAATTTTGTCGCTCCGCAACTAATATTTCTTTTCCTATTATTTTTATCATTTGTTATTATTACTGATATTTGTCTAATCTGTGTATGCAAGGGAAGCCCTCAGCTGACTTTCCTTTTGACACAGAACCAGAGAGATCGTTGCATGCTAGACTCTGGCAGCGCAAACAAGCAAGATTGGCAGCTTTAAAAGCAGAAAAGTCAGAATTGGAAAACGAAAGAGAGGAGGAAGTTTCTAACCACTCCGACACAGAGTCTGACAGAGAAACAACAATGGGAGAACCTCAGGAAATACTTCTTGGGGACTATGGCAGAGCAAATGCTCCAGCAGGGCAATTGACCATAGTGAATCAACCGGTCAATGTGGCACACTTTCAGTTGCACCCAACAACGATTCGACAGCTCGAGAAGAGAATGTTTACAGGAAATATTAATGAAGATGTAAATAATCATTTACAACGGTTTCTTACAATAAGCACTGCTTTGAAGATCGAGGGGCATTCTAAAGAGACAAAGAAGCTAAGGATGTTTCTATTCACCTTAGTGAAAGATTCAGAAGAGTGGTTTTACTCTCTACCTGCGGGAAGTATCACTACCTGGGAGGAAATGGAGAAGACATTTCTGAATGAGTATTTTCCTGCTTCTGTTTACATTTGCAAACGATATGGCATTGTGAATTTTAAACAGAAAGAAGGAGAATCACTCGAAGATGCGTACAAAAGGTTCAAGAGGTTATTGGTAGCCCGCCCGACACACAACATGGACCCTACTGAACAGATGCAAATGTTTGTGAATGGTTTGAGTGTGAAGACCAAACAACTTATTGATACAGCTGTTGGTGGCTCATCAAACTTTACAACAACCACTAATATTAAAAAGATTATAGAAGCAATAGCAGCAAACGAGCACTTGGAACTATATGATCATAGTGTGAGTAAACCAGAAGGGATAATTGATCTAAAGCTGGCTAACCAAGTGGTGAAAATGAAAGATCAAATTACTTCTAAGGTAGAAACAAGGCTTAAAGCAGCGACTGTAAGTACCCAGACTGTTGCTCAAGTTCAACCAGTACAAACAGTTAGTTATGAGATTTGTGGGGGACCTCATTTTGCGATGCATTGTGTTGAAACTCCATAACAAATTGAGGCAATAAATTTTCTGAAGCAGAATAACCCGTATTCCAACACATACAACCCCGGTTGGAAGAATCATCCTAGTTTCTCTTGGAAAGATCAACAAGGAAATGTTCAAAAATAGGGACCCGCTCAGTATCAGAGCTAACCACAACAACAACAGTATCAGCCTCAACAATAACAACCACCACCATAATACCAACAAAAATACCAACAACCATAGCAACCTTATCAAAAACAAGCACTAAAGAAGGCAAATTGAAAGATTTCCATTGAAAAGATGGTTGCTTAAAGCTCTCAATTCCAAGAAGAAACGAGAAATAATCAAAGGAACACCACTGCTTCCATTAAAAATCTTGAAGTGCAGATGGGTCAGATAGCACAGAAAATTGCAAATTTTCAAACACAAGGTGCTCTTTCGAGTGCTACGGTAACAAATCCAAGAGATCATAATAATGTGAGTGTTGTGACCATGAGAAGTGGTAAGTATCTTGAAGTATCTGAGGAAAAATCTAAAAATGAAGACCAACTGATTGAAGTAGATCTGGAGATTAAAGAAAATGAAATGGTAAATGAAGAAGTGGTTGGACTAAATCAGAAGGTAAAAGAGAAAATCGTTGAACCAAAACCGGTTATGAAGCTCCGTTTCCCATCAAGAAATAAGAAAAAGCGGTAACATGAGAATTTTTTTGAAAATTTCTTAGAGATTTTCAAGATTCTTGAAATCAACATCTTATTCTTGGAGGAACTTGAGCAAATGCCTACTTATTATTCCAAGTTCATGAAGGACATCATCTCAAAGAAGCGAACCATTGATACTGATCCGATTATTATAACTGGAACTTTTAGTTCTATTTTGCAGGGTATGAAGATTCTGGTGAAGAAAAAAGATCGAGGTTCAATCACCATCACTTACTCCACTAGGGATCACTCATTTAAAAAAGCTCTTATTGATTTGGGAGCCAATGTGAGTCTCATGTTGTTATCCATCTACAAGAAATTAGGGATAGGAACGGTGCAAGATGACACTTTAGTTTGCTGATCATTCGGTAAAGAGACCTTACGGGGTAGTTGAAGATGTTCTTGTGAATACTGCTAAGTTTGTGTTTCTAGTAGATTTTGTAATTCTAGAGATGCCGGAAGATGAAGAGATTCCTTTCATTCTTAGGAGACCCTTTTTAGAGACCGGAAGGTGTTTGATAGACACAGAGGAGGGTACTATGAATTTGAAGGTCTATGATGAGGAATTAAAAATTGATGTTCGAAACACCATGAAGTACAAATATGATATTGGCACAAGTCATAACATAGAGGTGATGGATCAAGTCATTTAACAAGATAGCCCTTTGAATGTACCACAATTACCTTTGGAAAGAGTTTTGAGCTTATCAATTTTTGAAGTAATCAAAAAGTTGACGATAAAGAGTCAGAAGTGCTAGCCATGATGGAAGTACAACCCCCATGGAAAGGATCTAGACAACACCTGTGGGAAGATTTAAGGCAACATCACTCATCAGAAGAGAATGAATAGTCTAAAAAAGGGACGGAGCTGAAACAACTACCAGAGAATCTCAAATATGTCTTCCTTGACACAAAAGGTAAATGCCCAGCTATAATAAATTCCAGCCTAAAGAGTGTCCAAGAAGACATGCTCATTCAAGTCCTAAAAAAATATAAAAATTCTATTGGATGGGCCATTGATTATTTGAAAGGTATTAGTCCTACAGTTTGCATGCACAAGATTCTCATGGAGGACCGGTCGTCTAACATCATAAGAGACTTAACCCCACAATGAAAGAAGTTGTTCAAAAAGAAGTGGTAAAGTTGTTATATGCAGGTCTTATCTATCGTATATCTGACAGCTCATGGGTTAATCCAGTGCATGTGGTACCCAAGAAAGGGCGAACCACCGTCATCAAGAATGAGAAGAATGAGCTAATTCCTACAAGGACGTTTACGGGTTGGCGAGTGTGTATTTACTACAGGAAGTTGAACCTAGCAACAAGAAAATACCAGTTTCCTTTGCCATTCATTGGCCAAATGTTCGAAAGGTTGGTTGGTCATGATTACTATTGTTTTCTTGACGGTTATTCCAGTTATAATCAGATTGCAGTTGCTCCTGAAGATCAAGAGAAGACGTCATTCACATGACCTTATGGGGTTTTTTCTTACAGAAGAATGCCATTTGGGGTTTGTGTTGCACTAGCCACATTTCAAAGATGCATGACATCCATTTTTACTGACATGCTTGAAAAGCAAATAGAAGTGTTCATGGATGATTTTTATGTTTTTGGTTCTTCCTTTGATAATTATTTGACTAACCTATCTCTTATTTTAGAAAGATTCCAGGAAACAAACTTAATCCTCAACTGGGAAAAATGTCATTTCATGGTGCGTGAAGGTATAGTTTTGGGTCACAAAATTTACCACAAGGGAATAGAAGTTGACCAAGCAAAAGTAGAGGTGATATCGAAGCTTCCACCTCCGATGAATGAGAAAGGTAGAAGAAGTTTCTTGGGGCATGCGGGTTTCTACAGTAGTTTTATATGAGATTTCTCTAAGTTATCCAAACCTCTAACCACTCAATTGGTTAAAGATAGGGCTTTTGTGTTTGATAAAGAGTGTGCCGAGGCATTTGAGACATTAAATAAAAAATTAGTGTCGGCACCAATTGTGGTTGCCCCTGCCTCGTCTCTCCCATTTGATATCATGTGTGATGTAAGTGATATTGTAGTAGGGACAATTTTAGGACAACAGAGAGAGAAGCTGTTACATATTATATACTATGCTAGTCATGTTTTGAACCCTGCTCAGATGACCTATACAACTACCAAAAATGAGTTGTTAGCAGTGGTTTATGCAATATCTCTTAGGATCTAATGTAGTTTTCTATATTGACTATGCTGCTTTGAAGTATTTGTTTGCTAAACAGGATTCTAAGCTGAGATTACTGAAATGGATATTGCTTCTTCAGGAGTTTGACATAGAGATTCAGGACAAAAGAGGATGTGAAAATATTATTGCTTATCACCTATATCGGATGTCCCCGATTGAAGACAAGCTTCCAATAAAGTATGAGTTTGCTGATGAACACATCCTCGTTGTTATTGGTATTCTGAGGTTCGCAGACTATGGGAATTATCTAGTAGGTGATGTTAGTCCTGATGATTTTGATTATAACAGGAAGAAAAAGTTTGTGCATGATTTCAGGTTTTACGCATGGGATGACCTATTCTTATACAAGAGAGGAATGGATAGATTAGTTAGAAGATGTGTTCCTGAGGAAGAACAGATGGGCATTCTTAAAGCTTGCCATAACTCAGACTATGGAGGACGCTTTAGTGGTGATAGGACAGCAGCTAAAGTCCTCCAGTCAAGGTTATATTGGCCTACATTGTTCAAGGATGCCTTCAAGGAGTGCGATAGATGTCAAAGAATATGTAATATTTCTAAGAGAAATTAGATGCCTCAAAATGCCATGTTGGAAGTCGAGCTGTTTGTTGTTTAGGGCATAGATTTTATGGGCCTATTCCTTCTATCATTTGGTAAGACTTACAGTTAAATGGCGATAGATTATGTTTCTAAATGGGTAGAAGCGGTGGCCTTGCTGACCAATGATGCAAAAATGGTTGTGAAGTTTCTGAAAGCAAACATCTTTGTAAGGTTTGGGGTACCAAGAGCTCTAGTAAGTGATGAGGGGACTTATTTCCTAAATCATATCATGGAGAAGTTACTCAAGAAATATAATGTGAGGCATAAAACTGCTACTACTTACCATCCTCAAACCAGTGGCCAAGTGGATGTTTCTAATCGGCAGCTCAAGCAAATCCTAGAGAATACTGTAAGCTCATCTCGCAAAGATTGGGCAACCAAGTTGGATGATGCGTTGTGGGCGTATTGAACTGCATTCAAAACACCGATAGGTATGTCTCCCTACCAGTTAGTTTATGGAAAAGCTAGTCATTTACCTCTAGAATTGGAACACAAAGCTTTGTGGGCCTCAAAATTCCTGAATTTTGATATTCCGAAAGCGGGAGATTCCAGAATCCTTCAACTCCATGAGTTAGAAGAATAGAGTCGAGCATACGAGAATGCCAAGTTATACAAAGAGCAAACTAAAAAATGGAATGATCGAAGGATTGAAAGGAAGGAACTTTGGGAGGGACAATTAGTGCTTTTGTTTAATTCTAGGTTAAATTTGTTCCCTGGAAAGCTGGGGTTTAGATGGTCAGGACCGTTTGTGGTTAACAAAGTGTTCCCACATGGAGCAATCGAGCTTAAGAATCAAGCAAACGGGGATACCTTTAAGGTTAACTGACAGAGGTTAAAGCCTTATTACCAAGGAAAAGAGATTGGTCGGATAGATGATGTTCATCTTATCGGATAAGATGGACGACCGTCGAGCCATGCGATGTTAAACAAAGCGCTTCATGGAAGGAAACCCACACGTTTTACTTCTAATTTATTTCCTTTGTTTTGTTGTGTGTTTTGTAGGTTTTAATTAGGTATGAACAATCCGTTGCAGAAGAGAGGAAGATATATTTGTAAAAAACAGAGAAAATAGACGAAAAAGTGAAAAAACAGTCACCTAACATGGCCCCTGATAGGATGGTGAGAACAATATTGCAAAAATAAACTTTTCCAGCATGCTGACACAGCCGCCCATGTTACCTAATACGGCCTATGACAGCCCCCCTGAAGGTTTAAAATTTGAATAATGAGAAAATGAGGATTCCAGTCGCCTGAGACGGCCCCCCGTGTCACCGGAAACGGTCCGTGTCAGGCTTGCGAAGCATGAAATATTTTTACTTTTGTTTTGACTTGTGGATCCCACCGTTCATTTAATCCACTCACCCATCATTACACACCATAAACTCAGATTTTTATTATTCTCCCATCACCAACCCTAACCTAATTTTCATTTTCTTCCTCTTTTCTCTCTAAAACCTCCATTAACACAAACACAAAAGCTTCCACCTTTCCTCTCTAAACCAACCCAAATCATCATCCGTCTTCACAAAGGAGGCATGCTCCCCAGGCGCAACGACAACCCAGTCTTCCCCAGAACTACTGGGGACGAATGTTTCTCCGACATTCCTGGGAGCGAAAACTTCATCAGTACTATTGTCGTCCGAACATCTCTCCTTGGACAACTCCCTCGTGACTTCATCCGTGGGATCATGAGATATCTCATTTACCTAAAAATCAGAGGATAAAAGTGAATTTAATGACAAAGTCAAATCCACCCTTCCACCATTAGTCAAGTAAAAGGGCACACGAAGGCCCGGGGACAACGTCCCCGACCTAAGCCCTTACTCAAAGAGCGCAGCAACAACGCGGAGAGACGCCCTTGGCAACCCTTCAAACCCACAAGGGGAGACCTTCTCTAGAGCGTTACCTAAAACTCCGATGAAGGTCCACCAAAAAACTCATGAGTACACCGGAAAACACATAAACTCCACCGACGACTAACTCATTCATTATCATATGGTGTCAGGATCGACAAAAATCCTAAGTCCCTAACACATCAGTGACGGCAATGGAAAATGGCCTAACCACCGTGAACGACCAACATTTTCCGGAAACTACCCCTACTCTACCCAGTTTTATCCTAACCACATGCAATCTAAGCAAAACAAAGATTGAAACATATAAAAAGGAAAGGATGAAAAAACTTACAAGGTTGAAAAGAAAGAGGCGGTCGGCAAAGGATGGACGTTGCTCGTACGGAGGCGGACGGCGGAACCCAAGACAATCAGCTAGAAAAGAAAGAGAAGTGGAAAGTGAAAATGAACGCTTCTTTCCCCTATTTATATGCAGAGCAGGGGCACGTGTACGAGGACACACGGCGTAGGGCCATCATTATGACCCTAGCATAGCCATCATTACACATTAAATGCAGTACGTGGCTCGATGCACATGTGTCACTTCATCCCTTCGAGTCCTATCAACCGTTGGGCTCCCTGTCCGTCGGGAACTCAGAACAACATTCTAGATTTCCCGGGCATGAGCGCCTTCAAGCACTACAAAGAGACCTCATATCAGTAACGGGCGTCAACCATACCCACTCTTCTTCGGACCGCGGGCTGCTCTTAAGTCATCACTCATATGCTCAGGAGGAACGACCTAGGGGGCTTCTATTTCGGACTGGCCCAATGGCTAGGCATGACCCAATCCACTTCTGTGCCCAAAACGACCCAATAGCCTTAGCCTTGCCAGCTAAAGGCAAAGAAAAGTCGTCTCTCCTCTGCCCCTCTGCCAAGGAAGACTGGCCAGCTGATCCCTAGGACCAGCTGCCCCTCGTCACATTCCTACCCATCACGCACGGTTTCACCATCCATAAATAGTCTCGACGTTTGTGCTCGCGACCACGCCCTTGCCCATGACAACAACTAGTTTCGAGCTCCTCTTCCCGTCCCAACGGCTATTTTCTGGAAGTTACCTATTCTTTTGGAACAAATATCTCGCCTCGAAAATAGGGACCAATGGCCAAGCGCTGGAGGCATTATAAAAACCCTTTCTCTTGAGAGGGTCAGGTATTCTAAATTATTCTAAATCACCTTAAGATATACACTCTTTGTACTTGTCTTCTCTTCTCCTTATTCTTACTTTAGCATCGAAGCGTCTTGCAGGTACACCCTTCCTCATCCTTGCAACCCAGCATCACAGACAAAGTCTCTGACCCACTTCAGATTTTGATCAATCGTCAAGATCAATATATATATATATATATATATATATATATATATATATATATATATATATATATATATATATATATATATATATATATATATATATATATATATATATATATATATATATATATATATATATATATATATATATATATGTGTGTGTGTGTGTGTGTGTGTGTGTATGTTATGGTGAAAATAAATCATAAGAATTAAATTGGTCTACTGGTAGACGTTATTTTATGCATGTTCAAGTTCATGGGTTGAACAAATTCACTGGAGGGTTGTTTTTTTTACAAGGGTATTTTCCAGATTTGCACCATATGACATGGGTGAAATAAATATTAACCCTATAATCAAAGTGACAAACTCTACTATCACTCGCGCAATATTCATTGTTCGATTATGATCAGACGATATTGATTTAAGCACAATATTCTCAAAATTATAATTAAAAGAAAATTGAATTTGTTTTTCTACACCATTAAACAAAGATTAACCAAGTCATAATATTTTAATTGTTTGGTTGCGTCAAAAAATGACGACATCGAAATCTGATACTATTGAATATAAACGAAGATCATTTGAAGACTTAAGTGATAGTGTACTTTTAAATTATGAAATCTTTAAATACATGAAAAGGAAGAAATAATAATAATAATAATAATAATAATAATAATAATAATAATAATAATAATAATAATAATAATAATAATAATAATAATAATAATAATAATAATAATAATCTTTGTTTTATAATGAGTAATTCACTTGACTATTTATGCATATTAAAAAAATTAAAAATAATAGAGAAAGAATTATATTTTCATTAAAGTATCATAATCATGTATTGGAAATGATAAAAGTAGAATTAATTAGAGAGTAAAATTAGAAAAGACTTTAAATGAAATAGATGATTTATTTTAGGATACTTTTTTTATTTCAAATAGATCATTAATGGTAAAATAAACATAATAATAATAATAATAATGATGATAATAATAATAATAATAATAGTAATAATAATAATAAATAATAATAATAATAATAATAATAATAATAAAAATAATAATATTAATAATAATATTAATAATAATGATAATAATAATAATAATAATAATAATAATAATAATAATAATAATGATGATGATGATGATAATAATAATAACATAATAATAAAAAAAAAAAAAAAAAAAAAATAATAATAATAATAATAATAATAATAATAATAATAATAATAATAATAAAAATGCATTTGTCAATGAGAAGGAGATTTTTGATGTTATGCATGACATGTGGGATTCCAAAGCTCCAGGTTTAGATGGTTACAATGCTAAATTTTTCAAGAGGTTCTGGAATATTGTGAAACAGGATCTCATAAACACTATCTGTTGTGTGAAGCAAGATTTCAATAGTACCCTTGTTACTCTTATACCTAAGAAAGATGATGCTAGATACCTTAAAGATTATAGACCCATTGCTTGTTGTACCATGGTTTACAAAGTTTACTCTAAAGTATTAACAGCCAGGCTTGCCAAAGTCATTGGTAGTATTGTCAGTCATAACCAAGTAGCCTTCATTTCTGGCCAATAGATACATAACCATATCCTGCTAACTTATGAGCTCATTAAGGGCTATTCTAGGAAGAATGACACTCCCAATGCCTTATGCGGCTTGAATTACAAAAAGCATATGATAACTTAATTGGAAATCCCTAGAAACTATCCTTTTGGAGGTTGAAATTCTTGAGCAATTTGTGAATTGGATCATGAATGATGTCACCAATGTTTCTTATAGATACAACATCAATGGTGAAAACTCAAGAATAATGAAAGCTAGAAGAGGAATCAGACAGGGTGACCATATCTCACCCTTTCTGTTTGTTATTGTCATGGAGTATATGAGTAGATGCTCTATGAAATGCAAAGAAACTCTAACTTTAACCACCACTCCAAGTGTGAAAAGATGGACCTCACTCATCTAATCTTTGCTGATGATGTTCTCTTGTTCTGTAGAGGTGATAAGGGGTCTGTGGAGTTAATGACTCATACTATGCAGCAGTTCTCCAACTCTACTGGTTTGGTGGTGAATCCATCTAAATGTAATGTGTATCTTGGAGCTGTTGAAGAGGCCGAAAAGCACCACGTCCTCAGGATGACTGGGTATAATGAGGGAAACTCCCTTTCAAGTATCTTGGAGTCCCTCTAACTAGTAGAAAACTTTCTGTGAGACACTATCTTCCCCTCATAGAGAAAATTCTGCATAGGATTCATCACTGGAGTGCTAAATTGCATAGTTATGCAGGTAGAGTGCAATTAGTGAATGTTGTAGGATTTGCTATATCCAACTACTGGCTCCAATGCTTCCCAATTCCTAAAGTTGTAATTGAGAAAATCCATACTGCCTGCAGAATTTTTATCTGGACTGGTGGCACCTCCTCTAGCAGGAAAAGCCCAATAGCTTGGAAAACTATTTGCAGTCCCAAAATCAAGGGTGGTCTGAATATCTTAAATCTTGATATTTGGAATCCAATAACCATGTTGAAGCTCCAGCGGAATTTGTGCAGGAAAAGTGAATGCCTGTGGGTCAAATGGATGCATATGTACTTCATAAAAAGCAATGATGTGTTGACAATAAAGGTGGCTAAGAGATCCTCCTAGGTCCTGAAAGGAATTATGAAGACCAAGAAAATAATTCCTGATGTGCATAGATATTGGAAATAAAGTTTGAGAGAGGAAAAAATCAGAATGGGAGATGTCTACAAAGATATACAGAACCAAGAATTTAATGTCAACTGGTATCCTATAACATCCAGGAATAAGGCCAGACCTAGGGTTGTGTTCTGTCTTTGGCTTGCTTGCCATAGAAAATTAGCCACAAAGGAGAGATTAGCCAAATAGGATATGATTTCTGATAGAACTTGTTGTTTCTGTCAAGCCATTGAAAACATTGACCACCTGCTGTTTGGTTGTAATGTGATGAAGGAGATTTAATCAAATGTTCTTCATTGACTTTAGGTGAGTCACATTTCGAGTCATCGGGAGGAGAAAATGGGATGGATTAGCAATTACTGCAATGGCAAAGGCAATAATGTTGGAGTGATGAAAATAGCTATTGCTGAAACTGTCTATCATTGCTGGAATTATAGGAACAATACTTGCTTTAATAAGAACCAGAACATAGATAAAATAGAAGTTGTAAATAACATTGTAAAGTTTATTATTCAGAGAGGTTGGTGTTGCGGTGGAAATAGGATATCAAACTATTAATTAGCTCGAATCACAATTTTTTGATTCACAACCGACTTTGATTTATCCGAAGGAAAAGGTCAAAAGAGGGAAAACCTATTTTTGCATCGTAAACACAATGTGGGGAAAGACCTATGTAAGGGGTTGGTTAAGCTTTAGGGAAGGTACTAGCACCCTAAACTTCTGTAGTACTCTACAAGAACCTTTTGTTTATTGTATGCCTTTTTTATTTTATTATTTGCTTTAAGGGATAGAGTGACCTAAAAAGACATAAGAGTTAGTCCTAAGTTTACTCGACAAGCCGTTGCATCTTGTGCCTACATATCCTGTCGGGAATGGAATCAGAGTAATTGTAGTTCCCCTCGAAAGGGAGGTTAGAAACGTCTTGACTGTGGTCAAGGTTTCAATGGGGAGTAAATGTATCTTAAGGACACGCTTATGTGAAGTCTTGAAACTCCTATCTCTATGTTGAAATGGTTAACTGAAATTAGGGTTAAAATTAGGTATTCCACGGCGGGAAACCCTAAAACAGAGTACGGCGACTCTTTGACCTAAAGCTAGGGTAAAGGGCATTTTCGTCCACGGCGGAACACCTAGGCTATTAGGGTTTGGAATGGTCAAAGGAGAGGACTATTGACTCGGCGGTCAAATGGATAGACCTAATCCTTCGGAGGGTGATTAACGGTAAAAACATGCAGACAAAGAATATCATCACAAGACAGAATTAAAGTACGGAAAGTAAAGAAAATTGTAAAAGAAATGCATCGCGACGATCACTTGCGTAAATTACAAATCCCAAAATACAGAAATAAATAAATGCTACGACAGTCTCGCCAAATCACAACTGAAAATCGACAATATGAACAGACAAAACCTTAATAAGTTGAAACCAACAAACTAGCGAGGGTTAGACGAAGATGAAACGGCTATATCAAAGACTTTATTTTTTTTTTGAATGTTTATTTTAAAGGAGAAGTTAATTTCGCAATTAAAGGAGAATTCATTTTAATTTGATGGTTTTTGATTAATAAAATTTTGTCTTATTTCTATGTTTTAATCAAGAAAAATGTTTTAAATTTGAAGTTTTAAGAAAAATTTGTTTTTAATTTTTGTTGTAGTTAAAAAAAAGTTTTAATTTAAAGGCTGAAAAATGTTTAATTTTGATATTAACAAATATTTTAAGTTATAAAATTGATTTTTTTTCTAATTATGAAATGGTTTGATTTTGACAATGGTTTTAACTAAATTATGTAAAAAGGTTTTATTCCTACATCATTAAAAAAAATAGAAAGGTTTTAAGTTTACATGGTGTTAATGTTTTAACTACCAGCTGTTGCACCCCAAAATTTGTCCTCTTTCAAGACTTGACTCATTTCTTCATTTCTTTCAAATTCAATGACATAAAGGAAATCCATCATGAATTCAAGATTAAAGGCAAGAATATTATAAAGAGAAGTTTTGTGACATTACAAGAATGTCATTTGTAGCAAGATTTTCAACTCTAAGTAATGTTTAGAAATTAATTTATTTGTAATACTTCATTCAAGTCTCTAGTCAAATTCATGTTATGGTAATGCCACACCAAGTCTACATTATGCTTACAAACATCCAAGAAACATGCAAGGATTAAATCAACATTGGAATGTTTTAGGACCAAGAGTATGCATGTTTAATCATGGCAAAACAGTCCCATGCAAGAGGTGACAAATTTCTTCATGTCACAAGATCACATGTCACAAGACCAAGGGAATAGCACATGATAATGCATCTAAATATTAGAATTTGAAATTCTGTCCAAAAAGTAGTAGCATTGACCACAAGGGTATGTCCAAGCATAAGCCAATAAAAGGTCACAAGACACAAAGTGCTGCAGAAAAAAGGCCTAGCAATAGTGCAGAAAATACAGCATAACAACATACATGGAAATGGAAAGAAAGAGAGTGACATGAAGAAAGTTGCCTTGGATATTTCTAAGTAAGGATTTGAAGTCTTGAAGGAAGAGTAAACCCTAATGTGTTGAGATAAGAGAGGAGAGGGGGCTGCAAACTATCATTCAAAAAACACAAGATTGAGAGAGTAAGAGAGAAGAGAAAAACAGAAAATAGAGAGAGCAAAACAATACCCTAAAAAACAGAAAAATAGGAAGCTTTGCAAACCAAAAAAGAGAGTGATATAGAACCAAGAGGATCATTAAGAAACAAAACCTTCACAACATAGAGGGAAGAGGAGTGAGGTACATTCAACCAAGACCAAGGAGGACTTGCAAGAAGAATAGAAAGCTCTTGGGTATCCATTTCCTCCAACCTTTCTCTTTTTATATTTTTGCTATTTACATTCATTTCGTTTACTCTTTTATGTGTTGTTGTATTGTATGCATCATGTAAGGTCCTAAGAGACCAAGGAACCTTTTGAAGGAACCACAAAAAGAAGCAAAAAACATAGAAAAAGTTAGGTTTTTCACTCTGGTAGCCTGACACGGGCCGTGTCCCACAACACGGCCACCCGTGTCGCCCAACACGGGCCGTGTCACACAACACGGCCACCCGTGTTGCACCTCTGTTTGAGGTTTCCAACGACCAAAAAACCCCAGGCTTCACAACACGGGCCGTGTCACACAACACGGCCACCCGTGTTGCACCTCTGTCATGCCCTAAAAACTCACATTGCAGGTACCCTATGACACGGGCCGTGTCATACAACACGGCCACCCGTGTTACTCCACTGTTTTCCACTTATTTTTGTTATTTGTACCTCCAAAAAAAATTTTCTCAAGGAGTTCGCCGTGCCGTTTTTATTGCATGTCTCGATTTTTTTTTAGCCGATTAATCCCATATGTTGTATGATTTTAGTAGGAATGTTGTTATTGTCCTTGGTGACTTTTGATTCCAAAAACCATTTTCAAAAGCAAACTCTCGATTTTATCGAGCCATTTTTAACCCTTGTAAGTCGGCCGCCTTGTGCGTCCGCCATCGACCTTGCTCGCTTCACCTCAAACCTTTTTAAACAATTAAATCCTTGACCCAACGTCAAGCGGAATTTCTCAAACGATTGTTAAGTCAATTCACCATATTTAATAAATAAATCGATTCTCTTGGTATTGAACTAAAGAGAGAGGATTGAGTGTAGACTTCTTCCTCTCCGAGTGTTGGGATATTCACTGTAGTGTGGGTGGTCTCGATACTCGTCTTTCAATACGAAGACGTGACTTTATCCGCCACCCATCTCCCTCTACAACTTCTTTCCGCAACCTTTGTCACCTAAAAACCTTGGCCCCGTACCGAGCGTGTTTTTAAACTCTTTTCATAACAAAAATTTGAATGGTCGTGGAGTGGTTAGGCGTAGGCCTTCTCCTATCCCGAGTGCTGACGTTTACCGTAGGGTTCTCTGTCGCAAAAGCACTTACCATTCAAAACCAAAAACACTTTAATAAGAGAGTGAAGTTCTCTTTGTATTGAACTAAAAATAGAGGATTAAGTGTAGACTTCTTCCTTTCCGAGTGTCGAGATGCTCACTGTAGTGTGGGTGGTTTTGATACTCGTCTTTCAATACGAAGACGCTATGTTCGCCACACCCTTTCATAACAAAACCTTTGAGATAAAGAATTGGGTACTACCCGTAGGGGTTACTATCCGAGGACCTATCCCGCCCCTAAAAAATAATTCAACAAATCAAATGTGACATCTTGCCTCGCATGGCGAAAATTTATCTTTCAAAAAGGATATGATACGTCCGTTCTACCGCAAACAGGTAATGCCTAAGTCTCCAACGAGCGAGCAGTAATACACCTAACTGCTAGAATGCGTACAATAGCATCATCCATAAAAACATCAACAAATCGTAGGCCGAACTACGGCTGCTCTGATTCTTTACTTCGTTCAAGTAAAGATACGTAGGCACAAGGGACACAATCCTTGCCGAGCACATTCCCCCTTATATCTGTAGTTCCTCGAACTACGTCGACTCTGATTTTCTCATGTCTATCGAGAATACGTAGGCCTAGGACCGCGAAGTCCTACCGAGTCCGTCCTTTCTCTTCCTTCTCCTGTTATCTCTCTTTTCCCAATTTCTAACCTTTCCCTCTATCCTTTGGAACACTCTTTTATAGCATAATTTTTAAGAAAATAAATCACACACGACAAACAAATGGTTCCCATCGAGTACGATGGATGTGAGGGGTGCTAATACCTTCCCCTCGCATAACCGGCTTCCGAACCCGTTCTTGGTCGCGAGACCATCTTATCCATTTCTTTCTTAAGGTTTTCTCGATATTTCCCTTTCCTCTTATGGGATAAATAAAGTTCGGTGGCGACTCTTCTGTCCTTTTCCTTTTCGCCTTCCCCGTCGTTGCGCGTATTTTTCGAGTACCGACACCAGGAAATGGCTTAATCCAATTTCTACTGATTAATAACCAACCAACAATAAGAAATAAAATAATAAAAGGAAAATCAAAAAAGGAAAAAAAAAAAGATAACAAAAGGCCAAGGTAAAACGGTATAAGCCAGCATTGGGGAGGGGCATTGTCGGCACTTTCTCACTTGAGAGGGTCCTTCTTCTTTAACCTAGCGCCGTCGCCGGTGCCTCCACTCTTGCACTTCAAAGCTTTTTCTCTCCTCTTTCTCTGATGCATGTCGCCGATTTTCTTCTTGCATTGTTCCACCTGAAAAAAATCATGAAAAGCGGCAAAAATCATGATGAAATATTTACCGTTTCGGTTTGCGACGGATTGTTTTTGGCTTAAATGATGGCCGACGGTCACGCTCGGCTGGTGTTTGAACCCTTGTAGGTTCTGCCGCCGCCTTCCGGTTATGGGTCGTTTGATGTCATTGATGGTACATAGATTATGATTGCGGCCGATGATGTTTCGTGCTGAGGCTTTAAAGTGGAGACTTCGTTCTTCTCTTTCCGGATGACGGTAATGAAGGATTTTCCTCTTCTTCTTCTTGTTTCGATGATGATGATCCTTAGGCGTCTTCTGAGAAACCTCTCGCTCGTCCCTTTTTCGGTTATCTTGGATGAGAAAAATTCCCTCCGATGATGGTAACTGAGGGGGGTTTTGATTCGCCGCTTTTGTCTTAGGGTTCTCCGGATCCCTTTCTGAAAATCCTCTTATGATTTTATATGGTTTTTTTATGGGCTGGATTTGCTTGTGATTTTTCCTGGTGGCTTCTGATTTGAACGAGATTGTTGGTTTGCTTTGGTGAAATTGTCTGCTACTTCCACCGAGATGGAATTTTGACTGGGTTTTTCCGAAAACGTAGTGTTTCCGTTTGGCCTTTTTCACGGATGATTTGTTGTTGTTGTGTTTGAACGGTTTGTTGTTGGGCTTGTTCGTTAGATCTTGCGGATGTTGACATGCGTGGATGTTTGACTTAGTCATCGCCTTTATGAAATAAGTTCCTTTTCAAAGGGCTTATTTCAATAAGCACTTATTTGGCAAACCAGCTTTTCACATAAGCCCTTTTCCGGAAAAACATCTTTTTATCTCTCTCTCTGGTAGCCTCAGAATTATAAGAACAAAACTGCCTGACTTTAACCTTTCGGTCGCAATAAGTCGGGAGCCGGAGACGGAGCAATCCGTTACCCTCCCGACGCACCTGATGATGACAGTGCTCTAAGGGTGTCGGGTAAAACTAACCGATAAAATTTCTTTGTTTGTTTTGAATTGCAGGTGCGGAAGGAATAGCCGGAGAGACGCCGGAACAATTCGAAATCGGGACGACGACATGGATTAGGACATTAGGAAAAAATATAGGACAAATTTGTTTATATTTTTTTTTGTAATTTATTTTTATATATTTTTTTGTAAAGAAATATTATAAAATTCTTTATTTTTTAAAAATATTGTAAACTACAATTTTATTATTATTACTTTTGCCATCCAATGAAAGGAAAAACAATATTAAAATAAAATCAATAAAGAAAACAAATATGGAACAATAAAGTCTGATTAATTTAAAAATGCAATGTGACTCCTTAAAAAATGAAATTTGATTGGCTTAAAAATGCAATTAATTAAAAATGAAATAAGATTAATTTTTTTAAAAAACGACATGAAAGTGAAAAATGAAATAAAGTTGACCTCCTAACAATGACATGAACTTAATTTAAGATCTGAACTAAAATGAAATTTACAAAAGTGACATGAAATGATTTTTTAAAATGAGATGAAGAGCACCACAAAAATTCCATTCATCCAAATTATCCGACTAATCCGGTCTCCGACATCCCTTCCGATCAATCTCTCCGACAAATTCGCAAGTTGACAGTCGGTTGCAAACAAATGACTATTTTACCCTTCATGACCTGAACAGCGCGCCACACGATACTTTCCTACAAAAATCAGTCAATTGCACAACCCGTTAGTGGTTAGTTAAACGCCATGATTAAATGCAATGGGATGCGACATGAGACGACAAATCTTAGGGCAAAATTTAGGGTATTACAGTTGCCCCTATTTAAATAGTTTCACCTGATGATTTGAGCGACGTAGGCTCGAGAGATCATGGTGAAAGGGATTTAAATATAGTTAACTGAAAATTTTGCCTTTAGATGCAGTGATATGCAATGCTATGGACAAAACGGAACGAAATATAATGCTGACCATGCCATGAATCTAGTATCATGCGTATGATGGAATGATAAATGCAAGGATGCAGACGACACGACGACACAGGGGACAGACGCGACGAACGAACCACACTGGGAATACGACGCACTGGGTGACAGCACGAAACTGGGGAATTCTAAAATGATGGTCAATTGGTGCGAGCACGACCAATTGTCACTTTAGGAAAGGGAACGGTAAGAACAAAATCCTCAAATGGAGATGGCTCCGTTAAGACGGCCTCCACTGGGGGAATATCTGAGATTACTTGTTTAACAGGTTCAGGCGTGACCGACTGATACTCTAGGGTAAAAAGTAAAATAGGATCTGCACGCCTGTAGGATTGATTAACAAGATGCTGGAGCATTAAGCGAAGAATAACATCCGAGCTTCTGGAAATTCTCCCTCGTGACAGGATCAAACGGAATTTTCAGTAATCCCTAGAAAATATACAGGGCAAAATCAGCTGTATGCCAAAATAAATGGACTTTAATGTGAAACGCCCTGATAAGCTTTCTCGAGAGAGAATTGCCACTTATCGTTGGAAGGGACTTACATGCTAAACTGGATAAGCTCTCAAATAAAGAGACTGCTGCTTATCTGTGGATAATAGATTGATTGATAAAATAAACCTCTTCACGTCTCAGGTCTGTACTCCCTGAACATGATTTGGTTTCTTCTTTTGCTAAAGGATAAAATGAACTTCCTCATGCTTCAAGATTCATGCTCTCCTGAATATGATTCAGCTTATTCTTTTACTAAAGGATAAAACGAACTTCTTCATACTTCAAGATTCATGCTCTCCTGATTATGATTCAGTTCAAAACCTCCTCGCACTTCAAAATGAAAAGGAAAATGGAAGCCCAGCTGCTCGATGGAGATGGCCATTTGCTGCAAGTCATAACAAAGATAGGATAAGCTCCTCATGCGAGAAATACCGCTTATTGATAGGCTTCTTAGGTGAGAACTGCTTGTAGAGGTGGTAACAAGTAATGTAAATTGTAATGAAGATTGTAATGAAAGTTGTGATGAAGGTTGAAATGAAATTCGTAATGAAAGTAGCAAGGTAAATTGTAATGAAGGTTATAATGAAATAATGGACTCCTTGTACGATAAGATCAATTGTAGAGTGTAATGAAAAGTTGTAATGAAGGTGATATAACAGTAGGCTTCTCGGCTGAAAACAGTCACACACCAGTTGTTGTAATGCTTGTACTGTAATGACAATCGTAGTGTGATGATACGTTTCTCAGAAGAGAACTGTCGCATATCTGTAAAGGATTGTGAAGGCTTTCTTGAGAGATAGTGCAAAATAAATGCACGTCCAGGTAGGTTCGACGTCAGACGGGCCCGAAGTTCGATCTAGAATTGGGCCAGAAAGAACTAACAGACAAGACTTTATTGAGGAAATGAACTCAAATGGGGATTATCTTATCCTATCACGGAAAGATAACTGAAATAACCATAATCCATGAGGTTCGAGCTCTGTGGGGAATTGGAACAAATAGGTATTTTATGCTTAGGGCTGACGATCTAGTTGGAGAGCACGGACAAGCCCGGGTACTCGGCGGTAATGACAAAGGATGACGACGAATAGCAAGCATGCAAATGCTAATGAGTATGTCAAATTGTATACTAATTTGTATGGAAATGAAACATAATGAGTAGGCTTATGCCACTACGCCAAAATTGGTTTTTTGTATCGCCTACTTTAATAGCGCTTTTTAAATAAGCGCTATTAAAAAGGAAACAAACATATTTATAATAGCGCTTTATAGTAAAGCGCTATTAAAGAGTACAGAGAATATGATTTTGATAGCACTTTGTAAAAAAGCGCTATTATAGATATTCACTAAGATAGCGCTTTTGTAAAAAGCGCTATTAAAATGTTGTATTACAATAGCACTTTTATAAAAGCGCTATTATTAAAAGCACTACGATAGCGCTTTTTAAAAAACGCTATTAAAATATGTAACTACAATAGCGCTTTTTGAAAAAGCGCTATTAAAATGTTGCACTATAATAGCACTTTTATAAAAGCGCTATTATTAAACTATCCTATGTTCACTAAGATAGCGCTTTTTAAAAAAACGCTATTAAAATATTTCACTAAAATTTTAAAGTATCGTTTGTTAGCATTACTGAAATGAATTAAAAGACCAAACAAATAAACTAATCAGTCCCAGATACAAAGACCATCATAAAAACAAACAAAGAAATTGCTATTTGCTTACAGAGGTGGTGTCCACCCAAAACTGGGAGACAAATCCTAAACTAAGAGCAGATTGAATGCTGATCACCTGCTTTGCCAACAAAATTGATTGTCTAATCACTTGTTTACCTTTCCTTAATCTAAAATTGCCACCAAATTTCTCAACTTTATCATCTTTTCTCAAATCAACCCCTTCATCTCCTTCTCCGTCGTCGCGAACCCGAATCAAATCGTCTTCCCGCATCTCGTTCTCATTCTTTCCACTTCCCTTATCATCATTCTCATCTAATGGAATAGACCCGTCAGTTTCTTTGGACGAACCCTCGTCAAGTGGGTTTCTTTCCAACTCCAACTCCAACTCAAAATCGTTCTCCGTTGTGTTGTCAAATTGAAGTTCTTTGTAAAAGCTATGGCCCTTTGATGGTGGACCTGGCCTTCCGTTGAAGCTGGAGCTCAAGGCTGCGGAAACGATGTTGTTGGCATAGGTGGTTTTAGATGGTTTGGGAGAAAAGGGGGAAAGGAAAACTGGCTTGAGTTGGGTTCTGGTTGAAGGAGTTGGGTGTGAATTGAGAAAGGGGAAGCGTGGAGAGTCTGTAGCTGAAATGGAGAGTGGGTTTATATCTAGAAAGTCAGTCATTGTGAGTGAGATCAGAAAACCATGGATCTCCTCAAGGTCGTGGTTTTGGGAAATTTGTTCAGGCGAGTCTTCCAAGTTAATATCTCATTACTTTATGACTTTTTCTATGTTATTATGGTAACTGCACACCCTTGTATTTGTGGCTCGTTGTATACATATAGCATTCTCTTGATTTTAATTTAAAAATAGATTCTATAACATGCCTACCATCTCTTTTCCTTCTCAACAAATACATCATACCAAAGCACAAATTTATTCATCGTACTATGGTTGTTCAGGATGCAGGTGTTACCATTTTGGGTACCGTTCCAAGCTACTAATAAAAATGAACTAGACTTCTGCCCTTGTATGTAGGTTATTTTGTTCCACTGGAGAAACATCAAATGTTGATGATGATCTATGGCTTTCTTAAAAATCTTATTACAGTCCAATTATTGAACTATGTGGAGGAACGAAGCTTGCGTCCAGCTACATTGCGGGAAGCCCCCTGCAGCCTCAAGCTTTTGGAGCATTCAGTACAACAGAGTATCTTTGGGTTTATTCAGTACAACATTCATACACTTGTGAAATTACCTTCAATAAACTTTCATCATTTTTCCATAGTAGCAGAGTATCTTTGGGTTTATACAATTTATTTATAGGTTTTCTCATTTATAGATTTCTATGACAAATCTGACAGCCAGAAAATGTTCCTTGCGTTGGTGAAGTGGGTTTGTTCTCTCTCTCTCTTGGAGCTTCTGATAGATTGCTAAACGCCGACCATGATGAGGTTTACTTTAAGGGAATGCCCGTGTATAAAGGAAAGGTATCTACTACTTCAATTAATATGCTTAGAATCATTTTCACATTTAGATACAGCTACTTTGATATATCAGTTCTTTCATTCATGAAAGGCAACATATTCTCACCGTGTCCTAACTTTTTAAGGACTGTTTTCATGTGAAATTACCAGATTACACATCGAACATCCATACTAGTTAGAGTAAAAAGATAGGAAAATCTTCTATTAAGTTTGGATGTTTGACTGTTTGTCTTTAAATGTTGTTAAATCCTATGCAAACTATCAATGTCCAAAAGTGTTGTATATCAGTAAGGTATACATCAGTCCTTGATATTAGTACTTTGTAAGTGCAATTATAATTTCTGTTAACTGATTTTTTATATAAAAATTGTGATTTACATTACCGTAAACAAACATAACATATTGAAAGAAAAGAATCATGGTGCTTTGGCTCTAGTGGTAGGGTATGTGTTTGGGTTTTACTGGTTTGTTTTTCCTACTTTGGTTAGTTTAAAAGGACTTAAACATGTTTAATTCAGGGGTAAGTCTGCTATGGCTAAATATTGCGCTAAACAGCTTCCACTAATTCAGGGGTAAGTCTGCTATGGCTAAATAAAGTATAATAAGTTTTGTTTCCATTTGTGACGGGTAGTTTTATATTGGATCCAAGACTAAGCATAGATAACCCGAGTGACAGAATAATCCAATCTGAATTTGGCTGCGCCGTGGTGGAAGGTGAGAAATCACTACACCAAAATACCAAGGAATCAAAAGAATAAACATTTGACGATCCAGAAAAGCACAAGTCACGATCAATATCCATGTTTGTAGGTGAACCTTCTAAGCAGAAGCTTGGATGGCCTCTACTCTGCAGAACGAGTTCAGAAATCTCACAAAGCTGTCATGTAAGGGATATGTCAGTAGTACAATGGGTAATGACTCTACCAGACCGTTCTTCGGAAAGTAGTCCTCAATCATCTTCTAGCAACGAAAATCGATTCGAAAGGAGCACCAGCGACATTCTTGAGGACGAGAGCATCAAAAGTTATTTATCTCCATCTGTTGTACTACCAAAAGGCCTAGAGGAGATATTAAATGTAAATTCACTCGATTGCAAGTGGTTCACCCTCGAGGCTCTGAAGTCTTGCACTAACCAATTCTTTTCAGGTTCGAACACGACTTCTTATTATGATCTTTATACAAACTAGCATATCCGACTCGAGCTCAACACGGGCACGAAAAAACCAGCTGATAAGAAAACTGTGTTAATATTATAATATGATATAATGTTGTATTCCCTTGCAGAAAATTTGATTGGGAAAGGCGGGAGCAACCGTGTGTACAAAGGAATTCTCTCTGATGGAAAGCCAATTGCTGTTAGAGTATTGCGGTCATCAAAAGAAGCCTGGAAAGATTTTTCCTTTGAGATGAAAATAATATCCCCATTGAAGCATAAAAACATTACTCAACTACTTGGAATTTGCATAGAGGACAATAATACATTAATATCCGTTTATGATTATTTCCTCAAAGGCAGTTTAGAAGAAAATCTACATGGTAAAGTTTAAGTTGATTTTCTGTTTTCACGTTTCCACCATCATATAAATTGCTGTAAATGGAAAGGATGCTTATATGAAGTTATAAATGGTTGTAGGAAAGAAGAAAGACGGATCTATATTGTCATGGGAAGTGAGATTCAGCGTAGCTGTTGGAATAGCTGAGGCCCTTGATTACCTACACACAGAAGCCTTGAAGCCTGTTATACATAGAGATGTCAAGTCTTCAAACATTCTTCTTTCTCAAGACTTAGAACCACAAGTAATCAATTTTTTTTGACATCATTAGAGAATTGAAATGAGTATTTTGTAAAGATGAATTATTTTTGCACAACCAAATTTAGTGACAATTTTTTAAGTGGTTTATGAAGTTCAAATAGTGGTTAATTATGTCCAATAGATAGTTAATGGATATATTACATGTGAAAACTCATTAACCACCAAATAACTTCGTTAAACATGTAGATTTGAACACATGCAAATTTTGCATAATCGCATCCAAATTTGTGGTTAATGAGTTTTAGCATCTGATATATCCATTAAGTATCTAACTGAACGTGATTAACCACTTAAAAAGTTGTTGCAAAAAGTGACTAAATTTGGTTGATACAACTTGCAGTCAATCAAAGTTAAACATTATGTATGAAATTGATCGTGTCACTAATGAATCGTGATCATCATTTTGTTGCAGTTGTCTGATTTTGGACTTGCAATATGGGGACCAACAAAAACACCCTTTTTGACACAAGAAGATGTAGTAGGAACGTTTTGTTACCTTGCTCCTGAATACCTTGCTCCTGAATATATATATGTGTAAAATTAACTTGAATTATTAACGCATACATATTGTACTGATTACATTGCATTAAAAATAGATACTATGTGTGGTATTATTTTACAAACATAACCATACAATTCTTACACAGTATCAGTAGTTTTATTGTCCAGCCATATATATATATATATATATATATATATATATATATATATATATATATATATATATATATATATATATATATATATATATATATATATATATATATATATATATATATATATATATATATATATATATATATATATATATATATATATATATATATATCCCATAAAACACCATCTTATAATAGCGCTTTGTTTGAAAGTGCTATCGAATATGTGAATTATAATAGCGCTTTCTTTGAAAGTGCTATTAAATATTTGTCTTATAATAGCGCTTTATTTGAAAGCGCTATTAAATATGTGTATTATAATAGCGCTTTTTTTGAAAGTGCTATCAAAATTAAAGCAAATTAACGGTGCTATAATAGCGCTTTATTTGAAAGCGCTAACAAATATGTGACTTATAATAGCGCTTTTTCAAAAGCGCTTTTAAATAGAGGTACTATAATAGCGTTTTTTCAAAAGCGCTATTATAGTACCTGTATTTAATAGCGCTTTTAAAGCGCTATTAAAATTTTTTTTTTACAATAGCGCTTTAAAGCACTATTAAAAAGCAAAAAAAGCGCTATTAAAAAACTTTTTTGTTGATGGTAGAACTGACAAAACAGATGAGAGAGGAGAGAGGAGACATGAGATGAAATAAACATCTCGACAGGAATACCCGGCGACCTCTGCAACAGTACATCTATCGAGGGATAGGAATGTTGATGGTAGAACTGACTCTGATTCAAAGTTCTAACTTCCCTGGGGATAAAAATAATCCACTTGGGGGATACGGCATTATAACCTCCTTTTGGGGATACGATACGACTTCCCTGGAGAGTACGATATCATGACTTCAATTGGGGATCCCTGACCTCTGCATGGGGATACGATGTCATGACTTCACGTGAGGGATTGATATCATAAACCATAATCAGCCCAAGAACTCTTGGGATCAGAGACTTCCGGGGATAAGATAAATATCCACTGTATGGGGAAGGTGTGGAATCAGGCAACTTCATGGAGATAGTGTAGCAACTTCCTGGGGATGGTACATCGGCTTCCTATGGAAAAGATACATCCGACTGGGGATAACATATACCAAACGTCCCTGCGGAGAGTTCGTCAGACTTACTGGGGGAGAAATCAAATAGACATTCCTCGGGACAGTATCTCGACTTCTTGGGGAGAATATGGCAATCTCTTGGGGACTGATTCCAGAGGAAGGTAATGCAATTTCACTGAGGAACAGATGCTTCCACTGAGAATGGGTCTTCAAGAACATATATCACATGGAGGATACCAGGACATCTCTGCAGTCTTGAAAGTCACTGGGGATTTATCGGATGGTTCCCAAAAGTGTGGACATCTTAAAGTCTCGCTGGGGACTATCACGAGGAAGATGTTTGTATGATCTCTGTAGTCTAGGAAATTACTGGCTCGGTCCAAAGGGTTGTCAGCTTATAGTCTCGCTGGGAACTGTGTCAGTTTAAAATCTCTCTGGGGACTGTGTTGAGGCAATGGTTAAGACGTAGATTCTACGATGATGAGATTTACTAGGGAATGAAGCCCGCCGGGAGTAAAATCCATCGGGTGCATGGAGAATGTTGTAAAGCTAATTTTGATCTCAATGGACTTTGTAGTAGTCGCCATTTTGAAAATATCATGCCCTAGAATACCTGCATTGTGGGAAATTCATCTCGAGAGGATTTTACAGAGAAACATGGAGTCCAGATGCCCCACTGTTTTCAAACTCATGGAGAGATTTGTCAGATCTCGACGTAACTGGCACGGATCAACCGTGTTACGACTGAGTCTACAAGAATATCTCTTAAGTACTTCAGGCTTGCATCGATACACGATTGGGAAACCACATGCCCCTGTTTAGCAGGATCTTCGAGTTCCATTATGGATGTATGTATGTATATTTCTAAGATGTTAGGCAAAATCGACATGCGTGAAATGCTATCCTGAAACTATCAATGCAACAGATGTATTTGTCTTGAAAATTTTTTGTTTTCATCTTTTGAAAAAGGATATCGCTATAACTCGTGACTGGAATCACATAGCTAGGATATGAATTTAATTTGTAATGCCAACGGTGAGTTGAGCATAGCTCGTAGGATTCAGGAAACATTATCTTGTCGAGTATGCTTTCAAAAGAATTCCTACTTCAATTAGGTCTTTCAAAGGTTGTATCGCGGCTTGGTTCACGGTTTAAGAAACAAAGGATAAAGGCTCAAGGTTATTTGTACCCACCCCTCTTCGTGATGTTCTCTAATCCTAATTCAGTTAACCGGATATGAGCGCTCATATCTCAAATGGATTTGACATGGTCGATAACTCATTAAGGCTTTGGACAATGGCAGTCACTCACCTATTCTTTTTGTGTTTGATCAACACAACTTTGTTCTTTATTGGGGATTATTTATTGTAATCCCTTGTTTTTATTATATTTTTTCATTCCCTAACTTTTTCCTGGACGGCGTCTTTTGGATTTGACTTTGGAGTCCAGCAGGATGCCCCAGTTTTGCCTAAGTCTCCTTCATAAGTTTTGACTTAGAGGGCTATATCTTTTTTTTATTTTTTTTGAATAAGTCGTGTGACTCTTTTGAGAGGCTTGTGACTGCCCCACTCTTCCAATGGCTTCTAACTTCCTAAGATGTTAAGAATAGATTCTCAAAGGTTCGCTCCTCCTTTTTTGAGAGTCTGAGCGCTCAATCAATTTAACTGAAAAACTACCCTGCCCTAGGTTAAGATGCTGGTTTTATTTAGAAAAGAAAACTCCTACTTCAAGGCTCAAAGGGGTTAAAGAGGGGTTATCATCCTTATATCTCCATTGTTTGGGATTTTGAAACAATGCCTTACATTATCAGCAGGTTTCAATCGAAGCATACAGCAAGAGATTTGACGTTTTTGGTTCATCATCCTACTCCCAATTCTCTATCGAACAAGAGATCGGGTAAAGTTGGCATTATAAGTTTAGGAAAAAATATTTTTATGAGTGTACGAATGTAGTTATTCAAGACAAACATATGCATTAATTATTCCACAATAAAAAAGTTTGTACATGCTAATTATGCTTAATCAAAGAAATAAAACATAACTAAACAAAATGAACTGCATGACAAGCCCTTCAACGGGTGTTTATGAAGATAAGGATCATCTTGCTTGCCCCAGCTATGTTGATCTGATCTACATCAAGAATAAGACCTTTCAACGGACGACTCGTCAGCAGAATTAACAACCCCATGGTTAGGTGGAGGGTTGCTTTTGGCATTGGGTTGCGGATCATTGAAAGACAAGATCTTCTTTTCCATCAGATCCATCACAATATTCCTCAAAGCATAGCAGTTCTCTAAATCGTGATGTGGCGCACCCTCATGAAATAAACAATGAGCGGCGGCGTTGTAATTGACAGGTACCAGATTGGGAGGTGGACCCAAAGTTCGGGTAACAACCAGACCTCGTTGCACTAAGAAAGGATACAACTCGGTGAACGTCATTGGGATCAGAGGACAAGGCTTGTATGGTCTCCAATTTTGACGAGGTATCATCTCCTCTGATGGTTGGCACACGAGAGCGTTGGGCACTCGTTGACAGTTGACAGGAGCTTGTGGAGGCTGATGAACAGGAGGTTGTTGATACCCCAAATGTTGATAGACAGGATGCTGATAAATCGGAGCCGGTTGCGCAGGCTGGTGTGTAGGGAACTGTTGAACGAAAGGAGACGCAACAGTAGCTACATAGGGTTGCTGAGCATACTGAACTGGATAACCTTGAACGTAATTTTGCTGAGGTTGCCAAGATTGATGAGTAGCCACCAAGTGATTCCTCGGACGTGCAAATCCTTTATAATGGTCAAAGCTCGGAGTTTTGTACTTCGGAGGAGTAACTCGTCGAACTGGTTGAGCAAAAGTGGGACGCACCAAACTGGATTGAAGACCATGAGAAGGTACATTCGCAACAGTAACGACTGGTTGAGGATCCACAGCAGTATGGGTGATCTCAGAAACAACAGTGAGTTGAGTATCCATCTTTTCATTAAGAGCTTGTAGCATCTCCATAATCTTCCCTACGCTTCCTTGAAGATCTTCGAGTTCATGGCTGACACGGTCGATCTCTTGAGCTTGTTCTTCCATCCTTTTTCGAGCTTGGGCCCTAGTATTGTACTGTTGTGGAGGACCCAGGGTGACGAAACTAGAAGGCGATAGAACCGAGTATGAGAAACCGGGAGACACATGTGATGCAAAAATATGATGCAAAAAATGCGAAATGCGAATGAAATGATTTCATGGAATTCAAATATCTACGAATGTTGCAGAATACCAAAACTTTATTTATTAATTTGAAAATGGATTACAAATAACATTCTTAGAAAAGTCTTGGCATAATATCTAAATAAAAGCTAATAATGACCCTAAGGAAGTTTCCTGTTCTGCCCCTTGATCTGCTCTTCTAGCTGGGCCCTTTTTTGAGGATCCACCTATCTTCAAAAGGTAGATCGAAAGTCAGAGGAAATGAAATCCTCCACTAGAACCAAACAAGGGTACGTTGGAAAAGTCTCCACAACTATTGGTGATTAGTGTCCTTGATGTCGGATAACTTCGAGCATATGGCTTTAGCAACGTCTTGTTCTTTAGGGTTCACCTTCAAGAAAGGGAAAGGAGTCTTATCCAAAATAGGTAGCCCTACAAGCTGAGAATACTCTTCCAAAGTAGGTAATAACTGATAGTCGGGAAATGTGAAGCAATGATATTCGGGATCATATAATTGTAGCAAAACCGACAGAAGTCCTTCGTTCCCTTTATATTCCAATAAAGATAACAACCTTCCATACCGATTTTGAAATCCGTCTTGATCTTTGATTAAAGATCCTAGCTTCCTTAGGTCATCTAGCTTAGGACTTTTAAAAGTATATTTCAAATTTTTTCTTCTGTTGTAATCCATAGTATCCTGCAATATTCATAAATGAGGCTTGAATTCCATGAAATGTAATGCAATGTAATGTTTTAATGGATGCAATGCACACATATACACAAGTCCTAGGTTAAAGGTATGTGCAAGGAGTTAGGGTCTACCCATCCCCAATAGGGTATGTACTAAGGTTAGTTGTATCTGCAGAACAAGGTTCTAAAGAAGTGCCCAAAGTCATCAGTCCGTCCTTTGGATATTATCAACCTTCCTACTGACTCGGGGGTCGATAATATTCTCAAGAGAACCTCTTTTAAGGGTAGTATCGCGTAGCAACTATTGTAGGACTACTCCCACATAGTTCCCGCACTACGTCCTATATAAGGCCAAAGTGGTGTTAAGGTACTACGGTCCTCAATATCATAGACTCCTTTCCAAAAATAGTAAATGTTTTCACGACTACTCGTTAAACCGAACTATATTATGGAAGGGTCTCAATTGAGCGGTGATTCTCAAGTCAACTTAATCGGGACTCACTCCCTATAAGTCTCTTGAATATATCACCAACCTATAATAAGGTCACTCAAGTCCGGGTTAGGACTTATCTCACAATAACAGGGTACCCCCCAAGCAAGGCACAATAATATATACAGATAATTAATAATATAAAAACATGCAATAAACAAAATAGGGGTAACACTTAAACATTATGGCATCCATAGTGAAGTCGCCATTTTCTGTTGCGGTGGAAATAGGATATCAAACTATTAATTAGCTCGAATCATAATTTTTTGATTCACAACCGACTTTGATTTATGCGAAGGAAAAGGTCAAAAGAGGGAAAACCTATTTTTGCATCGTAAACACAATGCGGGGAGAGACCTAGGTAAGGGGTTGGTTAAGCTTTAAGGAAGGTACTAGCACCCTAAACTTCTGTACTACTCTACAGGAACCTTTTGTTTATTGTATGCCTTTTTTATTTTATTATCTGCTTTAACTATATAATGTGCTAAGGGATAGAGTGACCTAAAAATACCTAAGGGTTAGTCCTAAGTTTACTTGGCAAGACGTCGCATCTTGTGCCTACATATCCTGTCGGGAATGAAATCAGAGTAATTGTAGTTCCCCTCGAAAGGGAGGTTAGAAACGTCTCGACTGTGGTCAAGGTTTCAATGGGGGAGTAAACGTATCTTAAGGACACACTTATGTGGAGTCTTGAAACTCCTATCTCTAAGTTGAAATGGTTAACTGAAGTTAGGGTTAAAATTAGGTATTCCACGGCAGGAAACCCTAAAACAGAGTACAGCGACTCTTTGACCTAAAGCTAGGGTAAAGGGCGTTTTCGTCTACGGCAGAACACCTAGGCTATTAGGGTTTGGAATGGTCAAAGGAGAGGACTATTGACTCGGCGGTCAAACGGCTAGACCTAATCCTTCGAATGGTGATTAACGGTAAAAACATGCAGACAAAGAATATCATCACAAGACAGAATTAAAGTACGGAAAGTAATGAAAATTGTAAAAGAAATGCATCGCGACGATCACTCGCGTAAATTACAAATCCCAAAAATACAGAAATAAATAAATGCGACGACAGTCTCGCCAAATCACAACTGAAAATCGACAATATGAACATACGAAACCTTAATAAGTTGAAACCAACAAACTAGCAAGGGTTAGACGAAGATGAAACGGCTATATCAAAGACTTTATTATTTTTGAATTTTTATTTTAAAGGAGAAGTTAATTTTGCAATTAAAGGAGAATCCGTTTTAATTTTATGATTTTTGATTAATAAAAGTTTGTTTTATTTCTATGTTTTAACCAAGAAAAATGTTTTAAATTTGAAGTTTTAAGAAAAATTTGTTTTTAGTTTTTGTTGCAGTTAAAAAAAGTTTTAATTTAAAGGCTGAAAAATGTTTAATTTTGCTATTAACAAATATTTTAAAATGTTTTAAGTTATAAAATTGATTTTTGTTCTAATTAAGAAATCGTTTGATTTTAACAATGGTTTTAACTAAATTATGTAAAAAGGTTTTATTCCTACATCATTAAAAAAATTGAAAGGTTTTAAGTTTACATGGTGTTAATGTTTTAACTACCAGGAAATGGCTTAATCCAATTTCTACTGATTAATAACCAACCAACAATAAGAAATAAAACAATAAAAGTAAAATCAAAAAAGGAAAAAAAAGATAACAAAAGGCCAAGGTAAAACGGTATAAGCCAGCATTGGGGAGGGGCATTGTCGGCACTTTGTCACTTGAGAGGGTCCTTCTTCTTTAACCTAGCGCCGCCGCCGGTGCCTTCATTCTTGCACTTCAAAGCTTTTTCTCTCCTCTTTCTCTGATGCATTTCGCCGATTTTCTTCTTGCATTGTTCCACCTGAAAAAAATCATGAAAAGCGGCAAAAATCATGATGAAATATTTACCGTTTTGGGTTGCGACGGATTGTTTTCGGTTTAAATGATGGCCGACGGTTGCGCTCAGCTGGTGTTTGAACCCTTTTAGGTTCGCCGCCGCCTTCCAGTTATGGGTCGTTTGACGTCGTTGATGGTAACTTGATTATGATTGCGGCCAATGATGTTTCGTGTTGAGGCTTTGAAGTGGAGACTTTGTTCTTCTCTTTCCGGATGACGGTAATGAAGGATTTTCCTCTTCTTCTTCTTGTTTCGATGATAATGATCCTTAGGGGTCTTCTGAGAAATCTCTCGCTCGTCCCTTTTTCGGTTATCTTGGATGAGAAAAATTCCCTCCGATGATGGTAATTGAGGGGGATTTTGATTCGCCTCTTTTGTATTAGGGTTCTCCGGATCCCTTTTTGAAAATCCTCTGATGATTTTATATGGTTTTTTATGGGCTGGATTTGCTTGCGATTTTTTATGGTGGCTTCTGATTTGGACGAACTTGTTGGTTTGCTTTGGTGAAATTGTCTGCTACTTCCACGGAGATGGAATTTTGACTGGGTTTTTCCGGAAACGTAGTGTTTCCGTTTGGCCTTTTCACGGATGATTTGTTGTTGTTGTGTTTGAACGGTTTGTTGCTAGGCTTGTTCGTTGGATCTTGCGGATGTTGACATGCGTGGATGTTTGACTTAGTCATCGCCTTTATGAAATAAGTGCTTTTTCAAAGGGTTTATTTCAATAAGCACTTATTTGGCAAACCAGCTTTTCACATAAGCACTTTTCCGGAAGAACTTTTTATCTCTCTCTTTGGTAGCCTCGGAATCATAAGAACAAAACTGCCTGACTTTAGCTTTTCGGTCGGAATAAGTCGGGAGCCGGAGACGAAGCAATTCGTTACCCTCCCGACGCACCTGATGATGACAGTGCTCTGAGGGTGTCGGGTAAAACTAACCGATAAAATTTCTTTGTTTGTTTTGAATTGCAGGTTCAGAAGGAATAGTCGGAGAGACGCCGGAACAAGTCGAAATCGGGACGACGACATGGATTAGGACATTAGAAAAAAAATTAGGACAAATTTGTTTACATTTTTTTTTGTAATTTTTTTTTATATTTTTTTTTGTAAAGAAATATTATAAAATTCTTTATTTTTTAAAAATATTGTAAACTACAATTTTATTATTATTATTTTTGCCATCAAATGAAAGGAAAAACAATATTAAAATAAAATCAATAAAGAAAACAAATATGGAACAATGAAATCTGATTAATTTTAAAATGCAATGTGACTCGTTAAAAAATAAAATTTGATTGGCTTAAAAATGCAATTAATTAAAAATGAAATAAGATTAATTTTTTTAATAAACGACATGAAAGTGAAAAATGAAATAAAGTTGACCTCCTAACAATGACATGAACTTAATTTAAGATCTGAACTAAAATGAAATTTACAAAAGTGACATGAAATGATTTTTTAAAATGAGATGAAGAGCACCACGAAAATTCAATTCATCCAAATTATCCGACTAATCCGGTCTTCGACATCCCTTCCGATCAATCTCTCCGACAAATTCGCAAGTTGACAAACGGTTGCAAACAAATGACCATTTTACCCTTCATGACCTGAACAGCGCGCCACACGATATTTTTCTGCAAAAATCAGCCAACTGCATAACTCGTTAGTGGTTAGTTAAACGTCATGCTTAAATGCAATGGGATGCGACATAAGACGACAAATCTTAAGATAAAATTTGGAGTATTTCATGTTGGTACAATAGAAAATATAGGAAGTATATAGCTTTGCTTATGCTATAATTTTCATCTTGGGGGGTGGTTCTCTTATGATCATGCTTGTATTCCTTATTTTTTGAATTAATGCAATTTTTATTGATTAATAATAATAATAATAATAATAATAATAATAATAATAATAATAATAATAATAATAATAATAATAATAATAATAATAAAAACGATGATGATAATAATAATAATAATAATTTTGAAGATAGTGATGCCACTTGCAAGATATATGCGGAAAAAACAAAGAAAGACAATAGTACAATAATGTCACTTTTGTTTGTTCTGGAACTTATGAAGTAACCAATAAGGAGTCGTAAACGTAGCAATTTGTCCTCAAGTGAATATGACAGTTATGTCCCATCCATAACTTTTTGATTGCTCTTTTAATACAGTAATGCCTTTTCTATTTTCGTACATACAATGATTTATAATTCAAGCTTGTATTTTTATATTCGTCAGTTACTCCATTTGTCAGTAGTACTATCTTTTTTATTTGAAAGCTTTGTTAAGCATTCCTTGTATTTTTGTAGAAGCACCTAATTTAATGCATTATTACACTGCCTTTTTGTACATTTGTTTTGTTTACCTAAATGAAAACATGAAAAGTAATAAAAGGGTACATGACATAGACATACTATTATCATAGAATTCAAAGTCCAAAAACTAATATTAGACCGCTACTGTAATGTTTTTCTTTAACTCCATAAAATGGATTCTTTACCCCAGTACCCTCTTTTGAAAAAAAAAATACCAAAATACCCCAGTTTGAAATTTTTTTACCAGTATGCCCCCTTTCTTGTATGGGCTCGTCCATTCATTGGACCAACTACTTTAGCCCACTACATGCTCGCCCATTGGAAGGACGAGCTAGTGGAGATTTTTTAGGAAGCATGAGCTCGTCCATTGAAAGGACGAGCGTGTGTTAGTTTTATTTTTTTTAATTTTTTTTTTCTGAATTATATTTATGTATTATTGGATTTATTTATTAAAACATTTAATATTTATTTATTATAATTAATAATAAATAATAATATAAAATTTAATAAATAATAAAATTTTATTTTTTTTAATTCTTAATTTTATGTATATTTATTTTTTAATACATTTTTTATTTATTTATTTATGAATTGTAAATAATAAAATTACTAATGTTTATTTTTATAAATAATAAAATTACTAATTTTAATTTTTATAAATAATAAAATTTTAATGTTAATTTGAATAAATAATAAAACTTTAAGTATAATTAATACGAAAAATAATGTTAATTTTTTTTTGAAAAATAAATTATTAAATAGTCATTGATTAAGAATTAAATGAGTATAAATAATTTGTTATAAATAAATTATTGTTTTGTATAACTAAATTAGATGAGTATAAATAATTATATAATTATATTGTATACGAATAAAAAAATAATGAATACAGAGTCTCAGTTACTGAATGACCGAGCTCAAACGTTATTTTTTTTTTTATAAATAAGTGTATTGCTCATCACCAAGTATCATTCGTGACCACTTATCTTAATCATAAAAATGTCGGTTGAAGCTCTTGTTTTCTATGGGCCAGAGAAAAAAATCAGTATTAACCTAGATCCTTTGTGGAATTTCAGAACATTGGTTGCAGCAATTAACACCGGAATCCGGTGTTAATTGCTGCAACCAATGTTCTGAAATCCGGTGTTAATTGCTGCAACCAATGTTCTGAAATCCGGTGTTAATTGCTGCAACCAATGTTCTGAAATCCGGTGTTAATTGCTGCAACCAATGTTCTGAAATCCGGTGTTAATTGCTGCAACCAATGTTCTGAAATTCCACAAAGGATCTAGGTTAATACTGATTTTTTTCTCTGGCCCATAGAAAACAAGAGCTTCAACCGACATTTTTATGATTAAGATAAGTGGTCACGAATGATACTTGGTGATGAGCAATACACTTATTTATAAAAAAAATAACGTTTGAGCTCGGTCATTCAGTAACCGAGACTCTGTATTCATTATTTTTTTATTCGTATACAATATAATTATATAATTATTTATACTCATCTAATTTAGTTATACAAAACAATAATTTATTTATAACAAATTATTTATACTCATTTAATTCTTAATCAATGACTATTTAATAATTTATTTTTCAAAAAAAAATTAACATTATTTTTCGTATTAATTATACTTAAAGTTTTATTATTTATTCAAATTAACATTAAAATTTTATTATTTATAAAAATTAAAATTAGTAATTTTATTATTTATAAAAATAAACATTAGTAATTTTATTATTTACAATTCATAAATAAATAAATAAAAAATGTATTAAAAAATAAATATACATAAAATTAAGAATTAAAAAAAATAAATTTTTATTATTTATTAAATTTTATATTATTATTTTATTATTAATTATAATAAATAAATATTAAATGTTTTAATAAATAAATCCAATAATACATAAATATAATTCAGAAAAAAAAAATTAAAAAAAACAAAACTAACACACGCTCGTCCTTTCAATGGACGAGCTCATGCTTCCTAAAAAATCTCCACTAGCTCGTCCTTCCAATGGGCGAGCATGTAGTGGGCTAAGGTAGTTGGTCCAATGAATGGACGAGCCCATACAAGAAAGGGGGCATACTGATAAAAAATTTTCAAACTGGGGTATTTTGGTATTTTTTTTTCAAAAGAGGGTACTGGGGTAAAAAATCCCCATAAAATAATCACAATGTTTAAATAATTAATATTAGATGGCTATTGTAATGTTGCAAAATTATGTCATTCTTCTTAACATAAATATTCACACAGTCTGTATACTATAAATAAGCAAAATGGTTTTAAATTACGATTCTTCAAAAATCTTCAACAAAAAAAAGACGTTGATGATTTAAGGATTTGCATTTTTTTCATGGTTTTTCATTCAAACTAAAAGGATGCATACGGTAATAAATTAGAAGACATAATATCATTACAAACTACAAATATGTATTGCACTAAATTTGTATTTTTTGACGAAAGAAAGAATTACGACAGTTGCAACAAAAGCCTCTTTGAAAAAACATTGTGACATTTCTTGAGCCCCTTTGAAAAAACATTGTGACATTGCAACAAATTAAAGCCCCTTTGCAACAAAAGAATTACGACAGTTGCACAACATATTTTGTAATATCTTCCACTTTGTATTACCTTGCCAGTCTAATATTTTGCAATGCTCATAGAAATTGTAACATTTTACACTGTATTAACTTATCTTTATTTATGACAACACCATACTCATATTCTTTCGTCATTTTGATATCCTTGTCTTTATTTTTAAAATTCTACACTTTATAATGTTTATTGATGTGATTATCGTATTATGAATTATACTCATTATTATAAATAATGCTTATAACGTCGCATGCGAAAGAGATGTACCAAAGAGTGACATGAAAAATTGTCACTTAACACCTCGGTTAATAAAAATCTGAGAGATAAAACTATATGATCATGGATTCGAACCTCAACATCCGTATTTTTATTATTTACAAATACACGTCTCATACCTCTCGGTTTATTTAAAAACCGAAGGTTTAGGTAGTTTTATTTTTCAAATAAAACTAGTTACATTATTTTCACATAATATTAATAAATACATTTTTTTTATAAAACTACATATTTTACACAAAATATTAAAGTAAAAAATGTTGTTCTTCATCGTCATCGTCGTCAGTGAAAAACAAATGTTGGATGGATATCTTAGAGAAGAGAAAATTTTAGAGATCCTCGTTTCATAGATCAAATGCAATATATTCTCTATGACCTACATTCATTTGTTTCTAATATAAAACAAAAAAAAGGTTAGTTAAATAAAATAAATATTCAGTTATATGATTATTTAAGAACACATCCTTGAAACCATGATAATTTTCTTCACTTGCAATCCATCACATAAATCTTTGGCAAAGTAAATACACTCTCATGGCGCTCTAACTAAAAACAGAGTTTCACAACTATGTTTCTTGTGGATTAACTACTATTTAATTTAAATATTCTAATGCTTTTATAATGTGGGTTTTAGGTTTCACGAGGATCATTAATGGCGGTGTCTTAAGCAATGATAGCCCATTAAAAGAACGGTGAAGATTTTTTAAAGAACATTGAAGAAACCAGAAAAACACGCAAATATGTTACTTCGGTTATTACTCAATACTGAGGTGAAAAATCTTCTATTTTTTAAATTTTTACAATTTTTACAAAGAATATTAAAATAAATTACTTAATCAAATCAAGAGTTTGACAATGGATTCTTGGAGAACAACCCAAATGAATTTATGTGTTGCAAACAAAGGAAATTTTTTTTATATTTACACTACAAGAAAATTATTAATTTGCGAACTTAGTTTGCGACAGTTGACACACAATTGTCGCAACTTACAAATTGCGACCGTTTTGATTATCTGTCGTGAATCTACAACCACTACAAACAAATTGCCATATAACAAAAGGGAGTTTTAGTAACAATATTTAAAATTTGTTGATATTAGTGACATGTACCAACCAAAATTTATAATGACCCTATATGCCATCATAATAAAAAGAACGATATCTCAATTTCTCTCTCTTGCAATCGAGCGCCTCATTTTTTCATATTCCTCTCTCTTTTTCATTTCACTTTCTTCTCTCTTTTCCTAATATTAAAAATCACAAAAGAATCCTAATTTGAAATTCCTCTCTTATCTTCTTTGATATAAAACTTGCATCCCTATATTCTCCTTTGATCTAAAATTTGTTCTCCTAAAAACACTTTAATGAACAAATGAGCTGCTTGAATTCATTACATACTGAATGAATCTCCGACTCTTTTTTCATGCATTCTATTGTAGTGAGCCATAATTTTTATTATACACAAAGATTATATGTGATTATAAGTTTAAGGTTATAACTCTAGATCTCTTTTGTATTTTCTTTAGTATTTAATTTTAATTTATTAGGTTTTTTCTTGAATTATATTAGATTTTGAATTGGTTCTAATACAGTTGTTGAGATAATTAAGTATAATGCACTGGAAAATAGAAAACTTAAGCGGTGAAGGAGTTGTATATGTGGCGACAAGGAACTGGTTAAGGTCTTAATTCGGGTGACGACATTGCTGATTCAAAGGAGAAAGGTGCCGCCTTTGCTGAAAATCAAAGAAAATATATGATTCTGGTGTTGTATGGAGATTAGAAGTCTCCTCCACCGTCTCAATGAGCCTCCCCACCTTATGCACTATCGAACATGAGAAATGATAGGCTCGCATCATCAATACCAACATCAAAATATAAGTGACTTTATTGCTTTTCAATAATCGATCAGAGTTTTATTTCCAAATGTTCTTAAAGCACAATATGATTTGATACATTCCTGCCTACAAAGTAATTGGGACTAGTGTTTGCAATGATGGAATTTGAAATTGAATTATTGTACTTGAATGCCCACTCTAATAGTGTTATATACTTTTGTTTCATGGCTGCAATTTCATTAATTTAGAGTTAATTATGCTTTAGAGCTTTAAAGGGAAAGAAGTATTGAAAACTTAGAGTTGGATCAATGAAAGAAATAAAATATAACAAATAAGTTGTTTTAGTCAAGATTTGAACCCATATTCTCTCAAGCATTTCTCCGTTAATAATGGACACTCATGAACCACTTAGATTCAAAAGAATAGATAATAAACATAACCTGTTATTCAAAATGAAGCAAATTGTTATAAAAGTTGAATTAATGTATTTAATAATCATGAAAAATGAATGAATGAATACAGGTGGGGAGGAATATTGACTTGTTATTCCATATTTTGTGATTTGCTGTTGCTGTAGGAGTGAGTTTTTAAATCAAGGATTTATTTTCATGTGTGCTTGGAGGTGAGGATATCATCTATCTCAGCTTTAACACTGATGATGTTAGCTTTGTGAACCATGTGATTCCGCTGGGCTCTCTATGAGAAAACCGAAGACCTCTACATGGTGCGGCCACGTGATCCCACCGAGATCTTCCTTTTTTTGTTCACTCATTTTGCAGGTGATATCCTTTTATCTTCTGTTTTATTTATTTTTTCAATTACTTGTTGTTATGTACTATTTTTTATGGTAATGGTACTCCTCTTTTACACGTTTTGCGAAAGAATTTATTACTTTGTGGTGGACTTAAATTTGAAATGGGGGTAGTAGAAAATTAGTATCTACAACTCAAGTTCAACCTTTTGATCGCATATAATTAATATAATAAATATTTACTATCCAAAAGTAGATAGATTATTTTTTATGGAATTTGTGATGAACTTATTAGTTTCACTTGCAGACTAAAATTTCTAGTCTGATGGGAACTGAGCTTGATGATTTAGTTAGACTTTCCTAAATTTGCAATGGACAATTGTAACACTTGCAGTTTAATGATAGTTTCAACTTCAATTTTAAGTGGATTTAACCTGCTCTTATATAAGCATTTAGCATCTTATATAGGTCATGAAGGAGTATATAATATAACACTAAAGAGACTGCATAACAATATAACTTACTTCAATCGATGTTGAAATATTTTTTTCACTAATTTTCTCATACTTCTGTTTCTTGATCCTTGCTTTAAGTCCCTGCCAAGGAAGACTACAAAAAGAGCACAAATTAGATAAAGTTGGTGCTGGAAGACACTGAATTATAAGTAGAAAGTAATAATCACCTTCCTCTCAGGAAGTACATAAAAACATAACCAAGAGACTCTAAATCATCTCTTCGACTTTGTTCTGTGCATCAATCACCAGAGAAGTAGAACCAATATTAGATACAAAATTTAATCATTCAAAATACAAGTTGAATGAAGGGTCATAACACATACCAATGCCAAGGTGAGTATTCATGCTAGCATATCTTGCAGTTCCAATCAAATTTCTATTTTCCCTACAGTGTTGATGATTTAACAGATTACACAAATCACTCCAAAAAATGATTTTCAAATAGTAGCAGTCAGTTCTACACTTTCAAAAAATATTGGTGATATTACCGACAAGATTCACAACCTGACCTTAATAGAATCTAGAAACCAGAAACTAAAGTGAAAGGAAGTGTTAAAATAGTATGTATATGATTTAGGAGTCATTGTCTAAGTAAACATATATAACAACTTTAATATCGCATGTCAGGGATAGGAACATAGGAGTCTTCAAAGAATATTTGAATTTATGAACAAGTTAAAAATCAAATTTGGAGTCTAGTCTTTTGATGTGGGTTAAAAAGAAAGAATTTATGTTCGAAAAGTTACAAATAAGTATCTTTCTCTAAGCTCACTATATTCTTAAATTTTACTTTCATTATTATTGCTTAGTTACTTTTACAACTATACAATAGCTCTATCTCTGTTTTAAGAAAATAATATTAACCAAATAGTAATACTACTTGAAATCAAGCCAATTAAATTATATATTCGGAATAAGTATGCCATTGCCACATAAAATCCTAGTCCTTGTCGATTTCCAGTTTAGCAGCTTCCTGAAAATCACAAATTCTATATAGAATACAGTGTGTAGAATCATTGAGAAACTGACATTCAGATTTTTTGCTTACTAGAATGAAACACTACTACAAAACGCGCAAACAACAACGTCGGGTTTACAACGGATTCATATACACCGTTGTAATAGGTTAAATTTTTGCGCACTGGATTTATAAATAGTAATTTAATGACGGTTGTCTTAAAAAACCATAGTAATAAATGATGTGTAGCAAGTTTTGATTCCCAACAACTACATTTTTTCCATTTTTTATAGTACATTAAGCGTGTGTCACTTAAGCCCATTATTTAAAAAATAAATTATAAATGATTTTACAACGGTGAAGTAAACCAACTGTTGTAAAATTTGAAAGTTATTTAACTAGGGTTTTACATACAACCGTTGTTTTTAGTATATAAGCGAAAGTATCTATAGTTCAGTACGTAACAACCATTTCTCTCAAAAAAGAAAATCTTACCATAGCTTCACTCTTCTCTCTCATAATATAACCCTAACATCCATGTCACCTTTTAAACATACTTCAACCTTCAGATTCGTCTTCACCGATTGCTAACTTGAGGTTCGTTCATTAAACTTATGTTTCGATTTTATTTACGTTTCTTATTAAAAATGGGTTCTTATTTTTTTATTTGGTGAATATTCTCATTTTTTCAGATTCGTATTCACCACATTAACAAGAGAAACACCCATGGTTTGTGTAGCTATGAAGAGAAATACAAGAAGTGTGAAACTATTGTGTAAACTTTATTCACCTTATATTTGTTCTTCATTGCTTCATAAACTAGATGAACTTCATAATTTGTTTGACATCCACGATTAATTAAAAAAAAGATGTATCATGAAACATTACATAATATCTTGTGTTATTGTATGTTGTTGATTAATGTTGTTGTTATTGATACATATGGTTTGTGTAGCTATAAAGAGAAATACAAGAAGTATAAAGCTATTATGTTAACTTCATTCACCTTGTACTTTTTCTTCATAGCTTCATAAACTAGATGAACTTCATAATTTGTTCAACATTAAAGGTGTGTCTTGAAACATTAATGTTGTTGTTTTTGTTTATTATATTTTGCGTTCTTGATCCTTTTGAATTATTTTCATCTTCTTTTTTCCCTAGTCACTGTCTGTCTTCTTCTCACCCAGTTTCTTCAAGTTTTCATCAAATCCTTCCATTAAAATGTCTCAGCAGTCCGATTGTAGCCATGGAAGCAGGTTCTCAAGTCACTCAAGGTACGTATGCAAGTGTGGTCTCGACGCTCTGTTGATGACGATATGGACAGATTCGAACCCAGGCCATCGTTCCTATGATTGTGGGATGTATAAGATTCAAGGATACAAAAAATGCTTTCACTTTGCTTGGTCGAATGAAGAGATGGATCCTAGGGAAAATAAATAATTTCTTCACTGGTAAAGAAATTGAATAAGAAGAAGATGGTTAACACTTGCAAAGGCAAGGAGGACGAATTGACGTTGAAGGTGAACATCCTGAAGAAACAGTTGAAGATTACATGGATTTTTTTATTTGTAGTGTTCATTGTATTTGTTGTAACAACAATGACGAAATATGTTATAGTTGATTAGGTTTGTATGTTAACTGATGGTGTAATGATTGATGTATTGGTTACCTTGGATTCATGTGTTGATGTTATGGTGTATTGAATATGATATAATTATTTGATATTATGAATATGATACAATTAATATTATTATGATAATTTTATCACAAATGTGAGTTGTATTTTTTGCTGTGATATGGTGAACAATAATACAGGTTAAAAAATGAGATTAATTATAAAAGCAGGATATTATTTCTTAATTCTGCAGAAAATTTAACAATGGTTATACATCATAATCGTTACAATATCTCTTGCGCTGACCAGTTTATTACAACTGTTATATATCATAACTTTTGTGATAGGGTGCGTGCTTTTCAGTTTATTACAATGGTTAATAAGTCGTGATTGTAAGTATTATATATACAACAACACTTTATATAATAACACATGGGCCCGTGTGATTATATGTTTTTTCCAACCATTGTTAAATGGGTTTTCCGTAGGAGTGAATGTCGATAAAAGAACAAGCAACGGGATTATTGATATGGATATACTTGGTGCTATGATTTCCACTGTAAGATCCGATAACACATATCAATTTAATAGAACATTCTCAATAAAACTCTAATAGCACATCCTCCCTAACCGTTGTTCTTTTCACATTTAACAGATATGCACGATACATGAGTTACAACAGTCATTGGATAAATGTGGTTCCTACTAGACCGGATCCTATAACTAAGCTATCAAAACTTCACAATAGGAATAACAAAGATAAGCACCACGTTTAATGCACACCAATGGAAGTTTTGTACCTGTAAGGAATGTTTCGATGGGTTGATATATCTCTGTATTTCATAGCCAGACCAAAATCAATGGAAAAAACCTACATGCACATCGATAGGCATTAAAGTCTCTAATATAGAAAAATAAAAGTACCATACAAAATACATCCACGTTATGCATTTTAACAAGATTAACTACTTTGTTTGCACGCCTTCCTAACCCCATTAGAAAATTATCTAGTTTGATATCTCCGTGGAGAAATGATTTCCCATGAATGAACTCAACACGGTTAATTTGGAGAAAAAATTGAGGAGTTCTTTAACTTACCAAAAGAAATGGCAACAGAAAAGTAGATAGTTATCAAAGTCAATCAGGGCGCACCATTTTATCAGCAAGCATAATAACTGTTGGAAATAAGACCTTTTGTGTTTAAGAAAAATGTGTGGGAATATTAGGGGCTTAAAGAAAAAACTTGATAGGTGGAAGAATTATTTATGGAAGAGAGAACTTTGTATTTTTCTTGATGCAAAAGTGTAGAATTACATCTCTATTTATAGTACTCTAAGGAGAACTCTAGACACACTAATTCTAGAGAGTTCTCAACTCTAGAAATTCCAAGAGTACTCTAGAAAGTATTACAACCCTAAGAAATATCTAGACACTCCAAACATTACAAGAGTATTCTAGAAACATTAATTAAAATTACTTAAGTCCAAAACAACTAAGCCCAAAAATCCAAATAATATTTTAGGCCCAAATCAAGTTTAATCTTTCAACATCCCCCCTTAAACTTGATTTGTGACTCCAAGCATACTCCTTAGCTTTATGAACGTTTCCAACTTGAGTGGCTTGGTAAAAATGTCGGCAGCTTGATCTCGAGACATCACATACTTCAACTTCACATCCTTCTTCTCGATGCATTCTCTTATAAAGTGGTAACGGTTGTCGATGTGTTTACTTCTTTCATGAAATACAGGATTTTTTGCCAAAGCAAGTGCTGATTTATTGTCAACACATATTTCCATAGGATCTTCTTGTGGCATTTTTAACTCTTTCAACAAGTTCTTTAGCCAAATTGCATGGCAAACACATGATGTAGCGGCAACATATTCGGCTTCACAAGTTGACAGTGTGACGATAGGTTGTTTCTTTGACATCCAAGTGAAAGCAGTATCTCCCATAAAGAATACAAAACCAGTAGTGCTCTTTCTATCGTCCATGTCTCCACTCCAATCCTATCACTATAGCCAACAATTTCATGATTGTTAGAAGAGTAATAGTGTAAGCCAAAGTTTGTTGTACCTTTGATATATCGAAGGATTCTCTTTTCCGCCTTGAAGTGAGTTGTTGTTGGAGCTTCCATGTAACGACTTACGACTCCTACAGCATAAAGAATATCCGGCCTTGTACTTGTCAAGTAACGTAGACTTCCAATCAAACTTTTATAAAGAGTTGGATCCACAATCTCTCCATTTTCATGCTTACTCAACTTGCTCCCACATTCCATCGGGGTGCCAACCGGATTAGCATCATCTATCTTGAACTTTTTAAGGACTTCTTTTGCATAGCCTTCTTGGGTGATAAAAATTCCTTTGTCTTCTTGCTTTACTTCAATGCCAAGATAATATGCCATGAGCCCCATATCTGTCATCTCAAATTCATTTGACATGTCTTTCTTGAACTCTTCGAACATGCTTAGATTGTTCCCAGTGAAGATTAAGTCATCAACATATAGGCACACAATCAAAATATTTCTACTTTGCGCTTTAATGTAGAGTGCATGCTCATATGGACACTTGGTGAAATTCTTGTCTCGAAAGTACTTGTCGATTCGAACATTCCAAGCTCTCGGTGCTTGCTTGAGTCCGTACAACGCCTTTTTCAACTTGAGGACTTTTTCTTCTTGCCCTTTTACTTCATATCCTTGTGGTTGCTCGATATAAACTTCTTCTTCGAGAAAACCATTCAAGAAGGCCGACTTCACATCCATTTGATAGATCTTCCATTCATTCTGGGCTGCCAAAGAAATGATTAGTCTAATAGTTTCAAGACGAGCAACGGGGGCAAATACCTCATCATAGTCAATTCCTTGTCTTTGACTATAGCCTTTTGCCACCAGTCTTGCTTTGTATCTCTCCACGTCTCCTTTTGCATTCTTCTTTGCCTTGTACACCCATCTTACTCCGATTGCTTTGTGTCCTCGTGGAAGTGAAGTAAGTTCCCATGTATCATTCTTCGTGATTGACTTTATTTCTTCATCCATGGCGTCTCTCCACTTTACGTTTTCAACAGCTTCTTGATAGCTTAGAGGCTCGCAATCACCAAAAAGACAAAAGAGATTAATGTCATTTTGGTTTTCGGTTACCTCATAAAGCTCTTCAATGCTCCTTAATCGTGGTGTCCTCTCACTTGAGCTTGTTTCATCCAACCTTGGTGTCGGTGAGGCAGGTGGTGTAATATGTTCATCTATCATTGGTTGTTCCATTTCATCTTCTTCTTCTTCAAAATAAGGAAGAAAATCATACCTGTCTTCTTGAACACTCCAACCCCAACAATCTTCTTCTTCGAACTCCACGTCACGACTTATGACAATTTTTCCGCTATTTGGATTATAGATCTTGTACCCTTTGGAGCTTGAGTCGTAACCCACAAATACATACTTCTCACTTTTATCATCGAGCTTTTTTCTCCTTTCATCTGGAACGTGGGTATATGCAATGCTTCCAAACACCTTGAGGTGAGAGATCCCTGGCTTCCTTCCACTCCATGCTTCTTGTGGTGTCTTCTCATGCACACTTCTTGTTGGGGAACGATTTGTCAGGTAAACCGCACATGCCACTGCTTCGGCCCAAAACTCTTTCGGCATCTTCTTACTCTTAAGCATGCTTCGCACCATATTAAGTATGGTCCGGTTCTTTCTCTCCACTACTCCATTTTGTTGTGGCGATCTTGGCACTGTTAGTAAGCGGTGGATCCCATTCTCTTCACAATATTTGTTGAACTCATTTGAAGTAAACTCGCCTCCTCGGTCAGATCTCATAGCCTTAATAGAAAGACCACTTTCTTTCTCCACAAGGGCTTTGAACTTCTTAAAGTTTTCAAACACTTCTGACTTCTCCTTCAAGAAATAAACCCATGTTTTTCTAGAATAATCATCAATAAATAGGAGAAAATATTTATTCTTACCAAAAGAGTTTGGATTGATTGGTCCACAGACATCAGTGTGTATGAGCTCTAGTGGTTTTATCGCTCTTGATGTTGATTCCTTTGGAAAGCTTTTCCGGAATTGCTTCCCAATTAGACATCCTTCACATAGTTGGTCTGGGTGGTTTATACTAGGCAAGCCTCTCACCATCTCCTTCTTTGACAAACATTCTAGACTACCAAAGTTGAGGTGTCCAAATCGTAGATGCCATAGCCATGAAGAGTCGGTATAGCAAGCCTTGAGACACTTTGCCACATCATTTTGAATGTTCAAGAGGAACATTCTATTCTTTGACATAGGCACCTTAGCAATCAAGTTATGCCCACAATCTCTTAAGAAAAGACTATGTTCTTTCAAGTGAATGTCATATCCTTTCTCCAATAATTGTTCCAAGCTCAAAATATTATTTTTCATGTTAGGAACATAGTAGACGTTGGATATGAATTGATGACTCCCATTCTTTAAGCGTATGAGAATTTTACCTTTGCCTTTGACCGGTATCTTTGAGTCATCTCCAAATGAGACATTTCCAGTTGTCACTTCATTGATCTCTATGAACATGCTTCGATCGCCGCGCATGTGGTTGCTTGCACCGGTGTCGAGGTACCACTTGTTTCTTTTCTCTTCAAATTGGTTTTGGCACGCGAGCAGCAATGTTTCTTCTTCTCCACCTTTTTCTTCTACAGAATTAGCTTTCTCCACAACCTTGTTTGAGAATCTACACTCAGATGCATAGTGACCGATTTTGTTGCAATTGAAGCACTTGATTTGTAACTTGTTGCACCTTGACCATGAATTTCCATTTCCACGACCTCTTGTTGCTTGTGGATTCCAACTTCTTTCTCCATTGTTGAAGTTGTTGGAGTAGTTGTTGTAACTTCCTCTTATTTCTCCTTCATGTCCTCGTCCATGTCCACGTCCACGGTCTTGGCCACGACCTCGTCCTCTTTGACTCTTGTAACTCACATAATTTGCTTCCTTTGCATTGAGTTGTAGTAGTTGTTCCATAGTCTCCTTTTGTTTAGTTTTTCTTTTTTGTTTTTCTTCGTATGCTTGTAAGGAACCCATAAGTTGCTCAATAGTCATGGTGTTTAAATCCTTGTTTTCTTCAATGTTGGTAACAATGAAGTCAAAACTTGGATTTAAAGTGCGAAGTATTTTCTCCATGACTTTCACATCATCAACATCTTCACCATTTCTTTTAAGTTGATTGACTACGGACAATACTCGAGAAAAATAATCAGAAATTGACTCAGACTCTTCCATAAATAAACGTTCAAACTCACCTCTAAGAGTTTGAAGACGAATCTTTTTCACCTGCTCCACTCCTTTGTTGCAAGTTTGAAGCTTGTCCCATGCTTCTTTGGCCGTCGTTGCATTGGAGATCTTCTCAAATGTATCTTCATCCACCGATTGATAAATGAGGAAGAGAGCTTTCTTGTCTCTCTTTCTTGACTCCCTTAATGCCTCCTTTACACCTTGGCTTAAGGAGGCTTCATCTTGCTCCTTGAAGCCTTTCTCAACAATATCCCACACATCTTGAGCTCCTAGTAGCGCCTTCATCTTGATACTCCAATTGTCATAGTTATTCTTTGTGAGTATCGGCATTTGAAAAGGAAAACCTCCATTCGCCATCTTTTGAGGACCTTCAAGCTCTGATGCCACTTTGTTGGAAATAAGACCTTTTGTGTTTAAGAAAAATGTGTGGGAATATTAGAGGCTTAAAGAAAAAACTTGATAGGTGGAAGAATTATTTATGGAAGAGAGAACTTTGTATTTTTCTTGATGCAAAAGTGTAGAATTACATCTCTATTTATAGTACTCTAAGGAGAACTCTAGACACACTAATTCTAGAGAGTTCTCAACTCTAGAAATTCCAAGAGTACTCTAGAAAGTATTACAACCCTAAGAAATATCTAGACACTCCAAACATTACAAGAGTATTCTAGAAACATTAATTAAAATTACTTAAGTCCAAAACAACTAAGCCCAAAAATCCAAATAATATTTTAGGCCCAAATCAAGTTTAATCTTTCAACAATAACTTCTCAATGTGATGTGTTTTTTGTTTTACAGCCTTGATGGATCTTTACCCGGTTACCACTTCAACTATGGATACGTTTCAGAATCAAACAATAAATATGTTGGTTCATCATTATTTATAAAAAATCTGCATTTGCAGTGGCAATGTGTTCTTCATTTCCCTGTCATACCACTAGGTCACCTACAAAGGTTAAGGATCCAAGTGCAAATTGAATGTAAATGAGGGTATTCTTAGAATTGTTCTTGGAGACTCCAAATCTATTAGTGAAGGAAATACATTGTTTTCACAACAAATTAGTTTCATCAGAGGATGCTTTTGAACTATTAAATGAAGACTTAAATGTGCTGGAAGTGGATGACTCTATGAATAGAGAGCCTGTAATTTTTGTGTTGGATTCTTAGGTGCAGGTAGATTATTTGTTTCTGACTTGCTTACTGTGCTGTCTTGAAATAGTTTGAAACATTAAATTCTACTTTTTAAGTGATTAGGAATACATCATATAGTGGTACAGTAGAATAAAATGATTATACTTTAAATTTATTTCATCCTTCTATGTTGAAATGAGCATTAGCTTTTGTTTATTTCATATTTCAATGATCAATATATATGCCTATAATTTACATTTGAAATAGTAGTATTTTTAATAGATATAATCAGATTGTATTTGTACATATAATTTGTTTTAACTGGTTGCCTTATGTGCTTTTAAACAATTAATACGTACTTCAATTACAAAACTCTACTGTTGCAACAAATGCTTCCTTGGGAAAATTTGCCCATACTAAGGAACAAGGAAATTTACCGCATGCCTTCGGTTAGTAGCATCTTTGCAGTTCTTGATAATGGAAACAAACATAAGGAACAAGTGGAAAAGAATTTGATGCCCTTTCCTAATATAGACCCTTTAGATGCTTTTTATTTAGTAAATCCAGATGGTGGTCTCGGTGGCACTCAGATTGAATTTGAGAATTATTTTAGATGACAAAACCTTGAATAATGTGAACATGTGAAGGCTTATTTTGGATATCTTCCCATTCATGTACGCATGTCGATATTTAGTTACTAAGAATTAATAGAGTTGAAATAGGGAAATTTATATTCATATTAGTAACGATTAGGGTAAAATTTGTTTAACAAGTGTTTTTAATGTAAAATCTTATTATTTAATATCTCGGTTAGATAGAAAATCGAAGGGTTATAAAATTTTGTTTACATTTATAAACAAATAAAATCATAAACTGTGATAGTTAAGAATTAAAGCTTGTACCGAGTTGTTTTTTCACCTCGGTTTTTTTTAAAACTGAGGAAATTTATATATATATATATATATATATATATATATATATATATATATATATATATATATATATATATATATATATATATATATATATATATATATATATATATATATATATATATATATATATATATATATATATATATATATATATATATATATATATATATATATATATATATATATATATATATATATATATATATATATATATATATATATATATATATATATATATATATATATATATATATATATATATATATATATATATATATATATATATATATATATATATATATATATATATATATTAAATAATAAAAAATAGCGTTTCTTGACTTTATACCTCAGTTTTCTATTGTTCAAGGTAAAGGTTTTGTCATGAAAAGCCTATTTGTTGTAGTGACTACATTTACATTGATGGGTTATTATATATGACTGCACTGTACTGTCGTATTCAACATTCTGGTCACTTGAGTTTATATTCCTATCTGTCATCACTCGAGTTATATATAACAAAAAATATTCAAGAACATCATGCAAAATCAGTATGCATTTGAGTAAAATCGTAATGCCTATTTAAATTGACAAGTACAAAAAATGACCAGTTTCTAACTATCATATTTAACCAATACCTATTTAAATCATGTTTAAAAAATGAACTAATTAAATCATCATTCTCTCTTTCATTGCAGGTTTCAGTCATTCGTGGTAGGATTACACATTTCAACCTATTTGCATACACATAACCAATAGACATTGACCTATTCACGTTGTCCACTTAAAAAACCATTTACTATTTTCAGTGCAAGAAATAAGCCTTCTTTACCATGCGTTACATATGTCAAATCTGAAGTATTAATTGCAAGTACCGTCAACCGATCACATAAAAAGATTTAGCAACATGCTCTGCGATATTCTTAATCTTATAAACACACTTACAACATAATCTAGTACAAAAGAGGAGATAACTTTCACCAACCTATTACCTCCGGTACGAGTAGGATGGCCATAGAAGCAGGGATATCATGCAAAGACATCAATGAACAGTTCAACTTTTCAATTTAAAATACTGACATTTTATCATGTGAACTCAATTTTTCACTAAGTTACTTTATGAATAGGTATACAATAGAAAAACTGTGTTATATAATATACTTCCTCTGCCCCTAAATATAAGACCTCGTTGAAAAAATCACAAAAATTAAGAAAGTTAGTTAGAGTATTATATTTATTGATTATTTTGTATAATTTTACAAATTTATCCTTAAGAGAGAAAAATAGCTAATGTTTATGCAATTGTATTTATTACATAGTGCAAAAAAAAGATGTAATATTATTAGGGGTATGTGTGAAAAAGAAATAACTAATCCACTTTGAAAATTGAAGAGAGTCTTATTATAAGGGGAAAAAAACTCAACTTGATCTTATAATTAAGAACTGAGATAGTATTTTGTAACTTATATTTCTAATAGCTATCTTAGACGTGCTTCTATAGAATATATATTTAAGTACCACAATCTAGTAATTCTACTTATATAAAAAAGCTAAGAAGGTTCATTTATGCAGAAAACTATCATGATAAATGTAATTTAAATTAATATTTCTTTTAAAAAATAATATATTTTTAGAATAAAAAATATCAAATTATATTAAAATATAATAATAAATGTACTTAAAAATTCATAAAAATAATAATTGGTATTAAATTTTACTTATGCTATAACATCTAGGAATAAGGCCAGACGTAGAGTTGTGTTCTGTCTTTGGCTTGCTTGTGTTGGTGCAAAGATAGAATAAATGATGAAAATAGGGAAATATTCTATTAAAGAGAATGACGGCAGAAGAAACAGTATTAAGAGTTACAATGATTGTCACCCTATTTATAAGCTAAAACTAGGGTTACTAGAATAAGATAAAATACTAAAATACCCTCTAACAAACTTATGGGCTTAAGAAAGTAATATAATAAAATATGAATTATTACTAATACCATCCCTTAATTCATATTCCATCAAAACTTGTAACACCAATTCCATCCCTTAATCTGAGAAATTGATCAGTCTTGATAGCTTTCGTCAGAACATCTGCCAACTGCTTCTGAGTGCTGCAGTGTACAACTTCTAACACTCCACTCTGAACTTGATGTCTCAGAAAATGATACTTGGTCTCAATATGCTTGCTTCTCCCATGCAGCACTGGGTTTCTGGCAAGGTTGATTGCAGACTTGTTGTCAATCATCAACTTCAGAGGTTTGTCTACCTTAATCTTCAGATCCTGCAACAGATTCAAAATCCACACAGCTTGGCATGCAGTAACAGCACCTGCAATGTATTCAGCTTCACAGGTTGACAACACCACAACAGGTTGCTTCTTGGAACACCAAGAAATGGGACCTCCCAGAAATTTGAACAAGTACCCAGATGTACTTCTTCTGTCAACTCTGTCTCCACACCAATCAGAGTCTGAATAACTCAGAAGTTCTGACTCATTATTTCCTCCAGAGGGAAATAACACTCCATACTTCAGAGTTCCTTTGATATACCTCAGAATCCTGACAGCAGCTTGGTAATGGGACCACTTAGGTTTACTCATGAACCTACTAACCATCCCAACTGAGTAGCAAATATCAGGTCTGGTATTGCACAGATACCTCAGAGAACCAACCAACTGTTTGAAGGTTGTAGCATCCACATCCTTTCCTTCAGAGTCTGAATCCAGTTTCTGATTTGTATCAGAAGGTGTGACAGCCATCTTACAATTCTTCAGATCAAATCTCTTCAGAAGTTCTAATTCATACTTGAGCTGATGCAAAATGATACCTTTCTCAGAATATCTGAACTCCATCCCTAGAAAGTATGTCATTTTGCCTAGATCAGTCATTTCAAATTCATTCATTAGAACTTTCTTGAACTTGGCTATCTCCTGTTCAGAACTTCCAGTCAATAGTATATCATCAACATATAAACATACCAGAGTCATATTGCCTTCAGAAGTATGCTGAACATAGACACCGTACTCCATCTCACATTTCTGAAAGCCTTGCTTCTTGAAAAATGAATCAATCTTCTGATTCCAAGCTCTGGGCGCTTGTTTCAGTCCATATAGAGCTTTGTATAATCTGTACACCATCCCTTCCTGATTCTTTTTCACAAATCCAGGAGGTTGTGACACGTAAACTTCTTCTTCTAATGGACCATTCAGAAATGCAGATTTAACATCTAAATGCATCAGAGGCCAATTCCTGTTAGCAGCTATTGCAATCACCATTCTGATTGTTTCATGTCTTGCTACAGGTGCAAACACTTCAGAATAATCCAGCCCAGGTTTCTGTAGAAATCCTCTGGCTACCAACCTTGCTTTATGTTTGCCAATTGAGCCATTTGGCTTTAACTTCTGCTTGAAAACCCATCTGACGCTGATGGCTTTCTTGTCTTTTGGAAGTTCTGTCAGCTTCCAAGTCTTGTTTCTCTCTATAGCATCAATTTCTTCTTTCATGGCCTTCAGCCAGAGCTTCTGCTTAAGAGCCTCCTCTGTACTTATAGGTTCAGAGTCTACTAACATGGCACACTGAATAACTTCTCCTTCAGAGTCTACTTCAGTGTCTTGCAGCATGTCAAATTCTGCAAATCTTCTGGGAACGCTTCTGATTCTTTGTGGTCTCTGAACTTGTTCAGAGTCTTGAGCTTCAGAGTTTCTAGCTTCAGATGATTGACCTCCAGAGCTTTGACCATCTTCAGAGTCTGGCATATTTCCAGAGTCTGAATTGCCACCAAGATCTGGATTGCCATCAGAGTCTGAATCATCAGAGTCTGGGTCATCTGGGTCACCTTCATCTTCTGAGTCTTCTTCAGAGTTTGAATCAGTATCAGAGTCAGAGTCAATATCAGGGTTTACTTCAACTTCAGAAATTCTTAACTCTGGCCTTTCTTCAGAGGTTCTAACATCAGAATCAGATTGAGACTTATCCCAATTCCAAACTTCTGATTCCTTCACAATCACATCTCTGCTGAATTCAATTTTATTGGTTTCTGGACAATAGAGCTTGTATGCACCTGTACTGTGGTACCCTATCAGAATCATCACTTTGCTTCTATCATCCAGCTTCTGTCTTCTGGCTTCTGGAACATGTTTATAGCAAACAGAACCAAACACCTTCAGATGACTAACACTTTGCTTGTCTCCAGTCCACTTCTGCATAGGAACTATTTCCTTCAACTTCTTCGTAGGACATCTGTTGAGTACATACGTTGCAGTGGCAACAGTTTCTCCCCAGAGCTTCTGAGGAAGCTTCTTCTCCTTTAGCATGCTTCTCACCATATCAAGCAAAGTACGGTTTCTTCTTTCAGCAAGACCATTGTGTTGAGGGGTATAAGGAGCAGTAACCTCATGCTCAATTCCATTCTCCTCACAGAACTTCTGGAAATCTTTGGAGTTATACTCACCTCCACCATCAGTTCTAAGAATCTTCAACTTCTGACCACTCTGATTCTCAGCCTTCATTCTGAACTTCTTGAATTCATCAAACACCTCGTGTTTGAACTTAATAAGGGATACCCATGTCATTCTTGTGAATTCATCAACAAACAACACAAAGTATTTGTTCCCTCCAATTGGTGCTACTGGAAATGGACCACACACATCAGAGTGTACAACTCCCAAGGCATGTTTTGCTCTTGGAGCAACTTCTGATGCAAATGGCAATCTTGGTTGTTTTCCTTCCATGCAAACTTTGCATGACTTTTCAGGCTTCTTAATTGCAGGAATTCCATGTACCAATTTCTTTGAATTCAGATGTTGTAAGCTTCTGAAATTCAAATGACCAAATCTTCTGTGCCACAGCTCACTCTCCTTCTCAGTACTTGTTGCACTAAGACACTCTGAGTCTGCAGTTCTGACATTCACCTTGAATGTTCTATTCCTTCCCTGTTCTGACTCCATAATCAACTTCTGATTACAGTCATACAGCTTCAGAAGATTGTCCTTCATGGTAACTGAGAAACCTTTCTCAATTAATTGTCCCACACTCATTAGATTGCTTCTGATGCCAGGTACATACCACACATTCTGAATCAATGCTATTTTTCCATTGTTCAGAGTCACTCTGACATTTCCCATACCTTCTGCATTAAGATATTTGTCATCAGCACATCTGATCTTTGTTCTCTTTTCAGAGTCAAAGTCAACCAGCCATTTCTTGTTTCCAGTAAGATGATTTGAACAGCCAGTGTCCATATACCACCAGTCTGTCAGATCATCAGATTCAGAGGCCATCAATAGCACAGATTCGTCATCAGAACTTCTGGCTATATTTGCTTCTTCTGATTTCTTCTCCTTGTTTGACCAACAATCTCTAGCAAAGTGACCAAACTTCTTACAACAGTAACATTGGATCTTCTTCTTGTCATACTTCTCTTTTCCCTTCTGAGCATTCTTTTGTCTATCAGAGGTTGAGCTTTCTGACTTCTGACCACCATCAAATCTTCTCCTGGCTTCTGACTGCTTTTGATACCTCCTATCAGAAGTTGCTTTCAGAGCCTGCTGCTCTACTTCCCTTTCAGAAGTTCTCTCAATCAAACGCAACTCTTGCGCTTCTAAACTGCTCTGCAGCTCTTCAATTCTCATTGTGCTCAGATCTTTGGAATGTTCTATTGCTACCACAATGTAATCAAATTGAGGAGTAAGGGATCTCAATACTTTCTCCATGATTGTTTCTTCAGAAAGAGTTTCTCCACATGCCTTCATCTCATTAGTGATCAGAATCACTCTGGAGATGTATTCAGAAACTTTCTCATTATTCTTCATGTTGAGATTCTCATATTGCTTTCTCAAGGACTGAAGCTTCACCTTCTTCACTGATGCGTCACCACCATAACATCTCACCAGAGTGTCCCATGCAGCCTTTGCTGTTGTAGAGTCTGCAATCTTCTCAAACACGTTTACATCCACACATTGATGAATGAAGAACAATGCTTTCTGATCCTTCTTCCTTACTTCCTTCTGCGCGTTTTTCTGTTCATCGGTTGCATCTGCTGCTACTGGAACATAACCATCAGTGACAAGATCTAGAACATCTTGAGCACCAAATAGTACACGCATTTGGATCATCCAACGATTCCAGTTTTTACCATCAAATACTGGAAGTTTGGTGTTCATGTTGCCGTTTCCGTTCATCTTCTACTTTGCACAATACACTCAGATTTCTCACACAGTGTTTCCCAACCCACAAAATAAAATTCTGATCAGATTTTGTTCAAGATTCAACACGAATCTAAGAATCAAAATCAAACACACAAGACCTCACGTTCACTCGTGTTTCCCGTGTTTCCCAATGAATCTGAACCGGAGCTCTAGATACCAATTGTTGGTGCAAAGATAGAATAAATGATGAAAATAGGGAAATATTCTATTAAAGAGAATGACGGCAGAAGAAACAGTATTAAGAGTTACAATGATTGTCACCCTATTTATAAGCTAAAACTAGGGTTACTAGAATAAGATAAAATACTAAAATACCATAGAAAATTAGTCACAAATGAGAGATTAGCCAAATGGGATATGATTTCTGACAGAACTTGTTGTTTAAGTCAAGCCATTGAGAACATTGACCACCTGTTGTTTGGTTGTCATGTGATGAAGGAGATTTAATCAAATGTTTTTCATTGACTTCAGGCGAGTCACATTTCGAGTCATTGGGAGGAAAAATGGGATGGATTAGCAATTACTGCAGTGGCAAAGGCAATAATGTTGGAGTGACGAAAATAGCTATTACTGAAACTGTCTATCATTGCTTAAATTATAGGAACAATACTTGCTTTAATAAGAACCAGAACACATATAAAATAGACAATAGAAAATATAGGAAGTATATAGCTTTGCTTATGCTATAATTTTTATCTTGGGCGGGTGGTTCTCTTATGATCACGCTTGTATTTCTTATTTTTTGAATTAATACAATTTTTATTGATTCATAATAATAATAATAATAATAAATAATAATAATAATAATAATAATAATAATAATAATAATAATAATAATAATAATAATAATGACGCCTACGATAATAACGACGATGAGTGTGACGATGATAATAATGATAATAATAATAATAATAATTTTGAAGATAATGATGCCACTTGCAAGATATATGCGGAAAAAACAAAGAAAGACAATAGTACAATAATGTCACTTTTGTTTGTTCTGGAACTTATGAAGTAACCAATAAGGAATCGTAAACGTAGCAATTTGTCCTCAAGTGAATATGACAGTTATGTCCCATCCAGAACCTTTTTTATTTCTCTTTTAATCAGTAATGCCTTTTCTATTTTCGTACATACAATGATTTATAATTCAAGCTTGTATTTTTATATTCGTCAGTTACTCCATTTGTCAGTAGTACTATCTTTTTTATTTGAAAGCTTTGTTAAGCATTCCTTGTATTGTTGTAGAAGCACCTAATTTACTGTTATGAAAATTAGTGTATTGGTTTTCTAATATCTTCCACTTTGCAACAAAAGCCCCTTTGCAACAAAAGAATTACGACAGTTGCACAACATATTTTGTAATATCTTCCACTTTGTATTACCTTGCCAGTCTAATATTTTGTAATGCTCATAGAAACTGTTAAATTTGCTACAAATTTCTAGAGAGTTCTTAAATATAATATGTAACAAAATATAGAACATCCTAGAAACTATAAGGTGTATGAATATGGTAGAATAATCTAGATATATAAGTATATGGCAAAGATAGAAAAATCTAGATTTATCATGATAGTAACCTATCATGAGAACTCTAGAATATTCACCACTATTGAAAGGTTGGTGACTTGAGCCTATAAATAGGCATTTGCTACATTGTAAACAATCATCCAAGAAATTAATCAAAAACCTTCTTTCTAAACTACTCTCTAAAACTATCTTCTACCAACTATCATCTAAACAATTTCTAACAGTGGCATCAGAGCTACGTCCGGTCATACATTGGGCGTAGTTATACTAATACCTACCATTTCAAAATCCTCCAAACTACTTCAAAATATTTCCCTTATACTATTAACCCACTACAATATTTTTTCTAAGCCATGGATAACACTACTCAATCATCAACTATTTGTGTCCCTATTTTCAATGGTGAAAATTATGATTTCTGGCGTGTTAAAATGGAGACATATTTTTCATCTCAAGATTTATGGGACATAGTAGAAGAAGGCTTCATCGCTCCCATAGATACTTCAGCTCTAAATGCAGCTCAAGAAAAAGAGTTGAAGAAAAATAAACAGAAAAATTCAAAGGCATTGTTCACCTTGCAACAAGCGGTGACTGATGCAATTTTTCCAAGAATTATGGGAGTTAAGACTGCAAAAGAAGCGTGGAAGACGTTGCAGGAGGAGTTTCAAGGAAATGACAAGGTACGTGCTGTCAAACTTCAATCTCTAAGAAGAGATTTTGAACTATTGAAGATGAAGGAGTCTGAGACAGTTAAAGATTACTATTCTAAAGTTAAAGAAATAGTTAATCAAATGAGAGCTTTTGGGGAGGATATTCTTGACAAGAAAATTGTTGAGAAAATTCTAATTACTATGCCCCCAAAATTTGACCCAATCGTGACAACAATAGAGGAAACCAAAGATCTGTCTACTCTATCAGTGACAGAACTAGTGGGCTCTCTTGAAGCATATGAGCAAAGACTACATAGGCATAAAGAAGATACACTTGAAAATGCCTTTCAGTCAAAGCTCAAATTTAAGTCCCAAAATAAAGAAAATGGAGGAAAGAAAAATTATGGTGAAACTTCCAAAAGAAGAGAAGTTCCTAGAAATTTCCAAAAGAACAATCCAGATAAAAATATTCCATGCAATATATGCAAACGACTAGGCCACGCGGAGAAAAGTTGTTGGTACCGTAATATGCCACAATGCAATCATTGCAAGAAATTCGGGCACATAGAGAAACATTGTCGCAACAAAAATAGGCATCAAGCTAATATCGCAGAGGAGCATGATCAAGAACAATGTATGTTCTATGCCACTCAAGAATCAATCAAAGAAAAAGGAGGAAGTTGGTACTTGGATAATGGATGTAGCAATCACATGGCCAAGGATGAGACTATTTTCAAAAGCATTGATGAGTCAGTCAAAGTCAAAGTTCGACTAGGAAATGGAAGTGTGGTTGAGTCAAAAGGAAAAGGCACCGTCGTGGTAGAGACAGATAAAGGTACGCGACTCATCCATGATGTCTTACTAGTTCCCAGCCTAAAAGAAAATCTTCTAAGCATTGGGCAAATGATGGAGAGAGGCTACACACTTCACTTTGAAGGAGGTGTATGCAAAATCTTAGACAACAAGAATAAAAGGGCCGAGATAGCCGAAGTGAAGATGAATAAGAGCAATAGAAGCTTCTCGCTAAATTTAAAATATACAACTAACATTGCCATGAAGGTACAAGTTGATGATTCATGGCTTTGGCATCGAAGATTTGGCCACTTCAACACACATGCCTTGAAGTTGTTACATGATAAGAACATGATGAGAGATCTTCCAAGCATAAAGGATAACAATGAAGTGTGTGAAGGATGTCTCCTTGGTAAGCAACACCGATTTCCATTCTCAACAAGCGGAGCATGGAGAGCAAAAGATCTGTTGGAGCTGATACATACTGACGTCTGTGGACCGATGAGGACGCCATCACACGAGAACAACAGGTACTTCATACTCTTCATTGATGACTTCTCTAGAATGACATGGGTCTATTTCTTGAAAGAAAAATCAGAAGTTTTTGGAGTATTCAAAAGGTTCAAGGCCCTTGTTGAAAATCAAAGTGGAAAGCGGATAAAAGTACTAAGAAGTGATCGCGGCAAAGAGTACACATCCCGCGAGTTTGATAGATTTTGTGAGGATGAGGGCATAGAGCGACAACTTACAGTCGCATATTCTCCTCAGCAAAATGGTGTGTCTGAGAGAAAGAATCGCACAGTTATGGAGATGGCTAGATCGATGCTCAAAGAGAAGCGACTACCTAACACATTCTGGGCTGAAGCAGTCTACACTGTTGTTTACTTACTCAACAGATGTCCAACTAAATCTGTACAAGATAAGACTCCAATTGAGGCTTGGAACGGGAAGAAGCCATCAGCAAAGCACCTAAGGATCTTTGGATCTATATGCTACATTCATATTCCAGACGTGAAGAGGCATAAGCTTGAAGACAAGACTATACGAGGTATCTTCTTGGGGTATAGTACAATATCTAAAGGCTATCGTGTATATAACTTGCAAACAAAAAAACTCATCATCAGTCGAGATGTTGAAGTTGATGAGAATGCTTCTTGGAATTGGGATGAAGAAAAAGTGGAGAAGAATGTTCTTATACCCACTCAACTACCTCAAGAAGAAGCTGAGGAAGAAGTCCTAGGTTAACCTTCTTCACCTCCACCACAACAACAAGCTCAAGAACTATCATCACCAAAGTCTACTCCAAGACGAGTAAGATCTTTGAGAGACATATATGAAACCTGCAACATGGCCATACTCGAACCTGGAAGCTTTGAAGAAGCATCAAAGCATGAAGTATGGGTCAAGGCAATGGAAGACGAGATAAAGATGATCGAGAAAAATAACACATGGGAGTTAGTAAATCGTCCCCATGGAAAAGATATCATTGGGGTTAAGTGGGTCTATAAGACAAAGCTCAATCCTGATGGCACCATACAGAAACATAAGGCGAGACTAGTAGCTAAGGGTTACTCACAACAACCTGGGATTGACTACAATGAGACATTTGCACCAGTAGCTCGTCTTGATACCATTAGAGCTCTAATAGCTCTTGCGGCACAAAAAGGATGGAGTATACATCAACTGGATGTCAAATCTGCCTTCCTCAATGGTGTACTTGAAGATGAGATCTATGTGGAGCAGCCACAAGGATTCATATCTGAAGGCGAAAAGAGCAAAGTGTTAAGACTAAGAAAAGCACTATACGGTTTGAAGCAAGCTCCTCGAGCATGGTATAGCAGAATCGATCAATATTTCATGGATCAGGAATTTTCTCTTGGGCGTCGAAGAAGCAAGCTACGGTTGCACAATCCACAGCAGAAGCAGAGTACGTGGCAGCTGCTGAAGCAACGAGTCAGGCTATATGGCTTCGTAGGATACTTGAAGACATGGGAGAAATCCAAGATCAGCCAACTAAAATTAATTGCGACAACAAATCAGCAATTGCAATGGCAAAGAATCCAGTGCATCACAGTAGAACAAAACATATAGCAATCAAGTATCACTTTATAAGAGAAGCTGAAGCAACTAAAGAGATCAAACTCGACTACTATAGAACAGAAGATCAAATTGCAGACATATTCACGAAGGCGTTGCCGAAACCAAGATTTGAAGAGCTACGAGCTATGCTTGGAGTCAAAGAAATTTGTATCAAGGAGGAGTGTTAAATTTGCTACAAATTTCTAGAGAGTTCTTAAATATAATATGTAACAAAATATAGAACATCCTAGAAACTATAAGGTGTATGAATATGGTAGAATAATCTAGATATATAAGTATATGGCAAAGATAGAAAAATCTAGATTTATCATGATAGTAACCTATCATGAGAACTCTAGAATATTCACCACTATTGAAAGGTTGGTGACTTGAGCCTATAAATAGGCATTTGCTACATTGTAAACAATCATCCAAGAAATTAATCAAAAACCTTCTTTCTAAACTACTCTCTAAAACTATCTTCTACCAACTATCATCTAAACAATTTCTAACAGAAACTGTAACATTTTACACTGTATTAACTTATCTTTATTTATGACAACACCATACTCATATTCTTTCGTCATTTTGATATCCTTGTCTTTATTTTTAAAATTCTACGCTTTATAATGTTTACTGATGTGATTATCGTATTATGAATTATACTCACTACTACAAATAATGCTTATAACGTCGCATGCGAAAGAGATGTACCAAAGAGTGACATGAAAAATTGTCGCTTAACACCTCGGTTAATAAAAATCTGAGAGATAAAACTATATGATCATTGATTCGAACCTCAACATTCGTATTTTTATTATTTACAAATACACGTCTCATACCTCTCGGTTTATTTAAAAACCAAAGGTTTAGGTAGTTTTATTTTTCAAATAAAACTAGTTACATTATTTTCACATAATATTAATAAATACATTTTTTTTTATAAAACTACATATTTTACACAAAATATTAAAGTAAAAAATGTTGTTCTTCATCGTCATCGTCGTCAGTGAAAAACAAATGTTGGATGGATATCTTAGAGAAGAAAAAATTTTAGAGATCCTCGTTTCATAGATCAAATGCAATATATTCTCTATGACCTACATTCATTTGTTTCTAATATAAAACAAAAAAAAGGTTAGTTAAATAAAATAAATATTCAGTTATATGATTATTTAAGAACACAATCCTTGAAACCATGATAATTTTCTTCACTTGCAATCCATCACATAAATCTTTGGCAAAGTAAATACACTCTCATGGCACTCTAACTAAAAACAGAGTTTCACAACTATGTTTCTTGTGGATTAACTACTATTTAATTTAAATATTCTAATGCTTTTATAATGTGGATTTTAGGTTTCACGAGGATCATTAATGGCGGTGTCTTAAGCATTGATAGCCCATTAAAAGAACGGTGAAGATTTTTTAAAGAACATTGAAGAAACCAGAAAAACACGCAAATATGTTACTTCGGTTATTACTCAATACTGAGGTGAAAAATCTTCTATTTTTAAAATTTTTACAATTTTACAAAGAATATTAAAATAAATTACTTAATCAAATCAAGAGTTAGACAATGGATTCTTGGAGAACAACCCAAATGAATTTGTCTGTTGCAAACAAAGGAAATTTTTTTATATTTACACTACAAGAAAATTATTAATTTGCGAACTTAGTTTGCGACAGTTGACACACAATTGTCGCAACTTACAAATTGCGACCGTTTTGATTATCTGTCGTGAATCTACAACCACTACAAACAAATTGCCATATAACAAAAGGGAGTTTTAGTAACAATATTTAAAATTTGTTGATATTAGTGACATGTACCAACCAAAATTTATAATGACCCTATATGCCATCATAATACAAAGAATGATATCTCAATTTCTCTCTCTTGCAATCGAGCGCCTCATTTTTTCATATTCCTCTCTCTTTTTCATTTCACTTTCTTCTCTCTTTTCCTAAAATTAAAAAACACAAAAGAATCCTAATTTGAAATTCCTCTCTTATCTTCTTTGATATAAAACTTGCATCCCTATATTCTCCTTTGATCTAAATATGTTCTCCTAGAAACACTTTAATGAACAAATGAGCTGCTTGAATTCGTTACATACTGAATGAATCTCCGACTCTTTTTTCATGCATTCTATTGTAGTGAGCCATAATTTTTATTATACACAAAGATTATATGTGATTATAAGTTTAAGGTTATAACTCTAGATCTCTTTTGTATTTTCTTTAGTATTTAATTTTAATTTATTAAGTTTTTTCTTGAATTATATTAGATTTTGAATTGGTTCTAATACAGTTGTTGAGATAATTAAGTATAATGCACTGGAAAATAGAAAACTTAAGCGGTGATGGAGTTGTATATGTGGCGACAAGGAACTGGTTAAGGTCTTAATTCGGGTGACGACATTGCTGATTCAAAGGAGAAAGGTGCCGCCTTTGCTGAAAATCAAAGAAAAGATATGATTCTGGTGTTGTATGGAGATTAGAAGTCGCCTCCACCGTCTCAATGAGCCTCCCCACCTTATGCACTATCGAACATGAGAAATGAGAGGCTTGCATCATCAATACCAACATCAAAATATAAGTGACTTTATTGCTTTTCAATAATCGATCAGAGTTTTATTTCCAAATGTTCTTAAAGCACAATATGATTTGATACATTCCTGCCTACAAAGTAATTGGGACTAGTGTTTGCAATGATGGAATTTGAAATTGAATTATTGTACTTGAATGCCCACTCTTATAGTGTTATATACTTTTGTTTCATGGCTGCAATTTCATTAATTTAGAGTTAATTATGCTTTAGAGCTATAAAGGGAAAGAAGTATTGAAAACTTAGAGTTGGATCAATGAAAGAAATAAAATATAACAAATAAGTTGTTTTAGTCAAGATTTGAACCCATATTCTCTCAAGCATTTCTCCGTTAATAATGGACACTCATGAACCACTTAGATTCAAAAGAATAGATAATAAACATAACCTGTTATTCAAAATGAAGCAAATTGTTATAAAAGTTGAATTAATGTATTTTATAATCATGAAAAATGAACGAATGAATACAGGTGGGGAGGAATATTGACTTGTTATTCCATATTTTGTGATTTGCTGTTGCTGTAGGAGTGAGTTTTTAAATCAAGGATTTATTTTCATGTGTGCTTGGAGGTGAGGATATAATCTATCTCAGCTTTAACACTGATGATGTTAGCTTTGTGAACCATGTGATTCCGCTGGGCTCTCTGTGAGAAAACTGAAGACCTCTACATGGTGCGGCCACGTGAACCCACCGAGATCTTCCTTTTTTTATTCACTCATTTTGCAGGTGATATCCTTTTATCTTTTGTTTTATTTATTTTTTCAATTACTTGTTGTTATGTACTATTTTTTATGGTAATGGTACTCCCCTTTTACACGTTTTGTGAAAGAATTTATTACTTTGTGGTGGACTTAAATTTGAAATGGGGGTAGTAGAAAATTAGTATCTACAACTCAAGTTCAACCTTTTGATCGCATATAATTAATATAATAAATATTTACTATCCAAAAGTAGATAGATTATTTTTTATGGAATTTGTTGAAGGTGAGAAAATACTTAGAAGGGGGGTTGAATAAGTATGGAAGATTAAAAACTTAGAATAAAAACACAATTATTTTTATCCTGGTTCGTTGAACTCAACTACTCCAGTCCACCCTTCCTAGAGTGATTTGCCTTTCTCAATAAGGACTTAATCCACTATTTAATCAAACAGATTACAATAGTAACACCTAAGAATAACTGTTCTTAGTCTTCTCAAGAGCTACCGATTTCAACTGAATCCTCTTAAGGAAATCCTTTACAATTAATGTAAATCTAATACAAGAGTATGAATGCTTCTAAAAAGCTTTTATCACAACAGTGATATTTCTCTTAAGTTTAAGTACAAATAATTCTAAGAATGAATATGAGAATATGAGAGCTTGAATGTTTCAATTTCTTTTCAGCAAAATGTCTAACTGAAGAATTTGGTGGAGTCTTCCTTTTATAGGCAGCTGATCCAAGGGAGAGCTGAGCGTTGAAAAGAGTGTCCCAAAAAGGTCTGAGCCTTTTTGTCTTTACATCAAGTAACCTTTCCTAGAAGAAGAAAGCACAGAAAAATCCTTTTTGTCTGTGTTCTTGTGTCTAGCATAAATGAGGAAAGAGACGTTTGATTTACTCCAACGGATATAATTTTTGAATATTTCTTCTTCAGTTTTCAGCAAGTTCATCAGAGTCTGATTGGGTCAGAGTCTTCTGATGGTGATCAGAACTTTGCTGGATCAGAGTCTTCTGCAGCATGTGTGCTTTCAGCGTGTTAATCATTAGAGCATATTTGACACAAAACTTCAGTACTGGCAGCTTTAGTACTTTCAGAATCTTCTGTAGAAACTATGCTTTGAAAAACTCTTCATACAATATTCTTCTTAGCTTCAGATGCTTCTGACTTGCTTCAGATGCTTCTACTTGCTTCAGATTCTTCTGGAGCTTCTGCTTCAGAGTCTTCTGGAGCTTCTTGCCTTAGATCCTTCTGGAGGCTACGCTCAGGATCTTCTGTTGGCAGCAATCAGAATCTTCTAATGAGTGCATCCGACGCTTCAGAGTCTTGTTAAATTCTTGTATTCAATTCTGATTTGCTTCTAGAGTGTTAATATTTTTACTATCTGCAGTAAAAACTCTCAAGCAAATTTTAGAGTATATAATTCTTAAATACAAAATTTCCTAATAGTTATCATCAAAACAAAGAGATTATTAAGAACCAATCTGTGTTCTAACAATCTCCCCCTTTTTGATGATGACAAAAAGCATCAGAAATTTTGTTTAATATAAAATATTAGAATTATAACTCCCCCTGAGATGATGAATCTCCCCCTGAGTTAAATACAAATAAGGAATAGAAACTTCCCTTTTGTCTTGAGTATACTTCAGAATTAGATCTTGTTTGTTCTTTTAACATTTGAAGGTCAGAATGTCTTGCAGATTTAATGTTCAGAGTTTGATAATGGTCAAATGATCTGAGAGACTCAGAGTTTCTTTTATAGAATTTACTTATCAAATGTTCTGAAATAGTCAGATTAAATGTTAGATAGAATAAATATGTCTGAAGTTTCATTCTGGTGAAGTTATATTAATCAGTTCAGATCTATATTTTCTCCCCCTTTTTTGTCATAAGCAAAAAGTAAAACTTTAAAAAGACAATTAAAAGGAAACAATAAATAAGATAATTCAATGGAGAAAACTTTGATTCATTCAAAAGATCAGATCAAGAGTACATAGGCAAACATCAGAAGATATAGCAATAAAGTACATATACAAACAACAGATGCAAAAACATTAGAATGAAAAAAAATCTAAGAGTGTTTGGACAAAAGCATCTTCAATAGATCTGTAATCTCAGAGGATGATTGCTCTTGCTTGGACATCCACTTAGCCATAGTTTCATTCTTTTCATCTTGCTTTGACATCCATTCTGTCATATCCTTAGACTTCTTATCCTGCTTTGCCATCCAGGACTTGATCTCTGACTGGCCAACTTCCAGAGCAGCAATCTTATCTTCAAAATCTGGATGTTCTTTCTTTAACTCAGATGACGAATTAAGAGTAGGTTCTGGAGCTTGAACAGAGTCAATTTCCATTGATTCTGAAGAGTCTGGAGCAGTGGAGTTAGAAGGAGGGTCTACCAGAGTCATAGCCAACAGATTTTCCTCAGATGCAATGTCAGTAGATTCTGTTGAAGGTGGAGGAACATCTGTAAGGAGCAGAGGAACAGATTTCTTGACAGTACAGAATAGAGTCCTTGCAGCCTCAGCAAATCTGAGCTTCGCATCATCAGAACAGATGTTCTTCAGATTTGAGGCCACAGAGTTGAATCTGTTTATGAATCCATTCCAGATGATGTCAGATTCTTTGGCATCCATTGTTGCTGATCATTTCTTCTGAACATTACCTAAATACAACTGTATTTCTTACAAAAAAATTTGAAATAAATGATCAACATTAAGTCTGGGCTTTGGACGTAACAAAGTTTCCAGAGTTACAGGTTTAGGTTGGGGAGTTGGTGGAAAAAGAGATTTTTGAATAGAGATCAGAGGAGGAGGATAATATGGAATGAAGGGTATCTCAGGAGCTTTTTCTTTTGATCTGATTAAAGCATTTAGCAAATGAGGTTTTGCTCTGGTGTGAAGGGTAACTACATCAAAAGGTTCATTTGAGTAGGGTTGGAAGGCAGATTTGGGTGGTTCATCAGATGCAACATTTGTATCAGATGTAATAGGCAGAGCTGAAGGCACAGGTTTATCAGATTTTGCAGAACAGGATATAGTTGCTAAGGATCCTACATCTGTCATGGAATTTATATAGTCAAGAATCACAGATGGAAGGGTCATGGTGAGTTTTGGTTTCAGAGGGTTGATGGGGTCAGAAGGTTCAACTCTGTCATAAAATTCTTTTAGTTTGAAACCATAGGCCAAATTATGAAATAGAGAATAATCTTGGGCACAAGATATAGAAGATCTTGGGTTTGAATTGGGAATTAAAATCTCAGATGATGGTGCTAGTGTGGGAATAGGATCTGGAATGGGAGCTTTAGAAGGTATAGGAGGTTCAGGTTGGTTTACCTCAGAGTATTTTTGAGATGGAGAGATTAGAAAATCTGGGTGGAGGTTTGATTCTGAGGAGTTTGAGGAGGTGGTTGGAGTGCAGGAAGTAGAAGATACTTGAAACACCGTTTTTAAGGGTGTGACATCAAGAACTTCTGTCTCAGGGATGTGAGGTTCAGAAGTGTTGGTTTGTTCTGAAGGAATTTCAGATGGTTTTGATGGTTGTTCTGAGATGGGTGAATCAGATGGAATGGTGATTGGTTCTGATGAAATGGGAGCAGAAGTTACTTTTGTAGGTTCAGAAGTAACAGGTGCAATGGGTTCAGATGATTTTGATGGTGGATTTTCAGAGGCTTTTTCTGGTTGAGATTCTTGTTGTTTTTCTGGTTGTTCAGATGATTTTTGTTGTACAGATTGTTGTGGTTGTTGTTCTGTAGGTTGTTGTTCTGATGGTTGTTGTTCTGATGGTTGTTGTTCTGATGGTTGTTTTTATGGAACAAACTATTTGATATGGATTTTTGGTTGAGAAGATTTGGGGATAGAGACTGGTGGTGTTTGAGTGATTTTTGTTGTTGTTGTTGTTGGAATAGAAGTTTGTTTTTGTGGTGATTTTGAACTGGGAGCAGTAACAGAAGTAGTTTGTGTTGAGGGTGGTTTTGGAACAGACTTAATATTAGAGTCATTTATAACAATATTTGCAGAAGATACAGAAGATTTAGTACCTTTTATTTTGATCCTCTTGGCTGGTACAGAAGTAGCGTCTTCAGATTCTTTTCTCTTCAAGAGCTTCTTTGGCTTCTCATCAATCTTGACCTTCTTCTGAGCAGGTGCAAGTCTACTACTGGCTGAGTCCTTTTCCTCTGTAGTTGTGCTTCTTCTTCTTCTTCTGCATCAGGTAGTGGTTGTCTAGCTAGCTGAATCACATTTGCAGGAACAGGTTTTCCTTCCTTGTTACATTCATCAATGTACATAACTACAATGTGTCTTGGCTCCTCAGCAAAGAACAATGGAAAGTCATCTACAGGTACCCTCTTCTGACTGAGTTCAGACACATTCAGCTTCTTGGGAGCTGTTGTGAGTTCATCAACTATCTTAAGTCTCTGAAGACTTTTAGCATTCAGAGGCTTTCCCATTATGAATTCCAATTCCTCTGTAACTCCAGCAGCGTACAGAGCAGAGACCAAACCATTCTCAGTTAGAAGATCTGAGATCAACCTTCCAAAGGGGATCCAGGTTCTAATCTTCTGTCCTTTCTCATTCACATACTCTCTAGATGCATTTATATGGTTCCACAGATGCATAAAAAGAATGTATGGAAGATCTACCTTGGTGCTCTGACTGAGGCAATACATGAAATAGAGTTGTTCATTATTGACATAGTCTGGAGAATTAGTTGACTTCCTATGATGGATGCATCCCATGAAGATCTTGGCCCAGATCTTGTAGTCAGGCTTCAGACCCTTGAATTTGTTAGAAGCTTGACCATCAGTCATCACTTCTTCATACACCTCATCCATGTCCACACGCCTAGCTGGCAAGTGGGAAACACCATCTGTTTCTTCATATCCAATTAACTTTCTGATCAGATCTTCTGTGATAATGATTTCTTTTCCCAGTACAGAAGATAAGATAAACTTGGGGTATACTGAGGCATGGATCCAAAATTCTTTCACAAGGAGGGGGTAAACTGGTCCAAAGAGTCTATCAAAGTACTTAACTCATCCTTGAGCTCTAATGATAGAACGAAATTCAAAACCATTGTCTGCAAGAGAATCAAACTCTACCATGGAGTCACATAAAACCTCCAATTTCTCAACAGGAGTTAAAAGAGTTCTTTTGGGAGGAGAATAAGGAGAAACACCCATGTTTGCAGAAGTTACTGCAGCCATTGAAGATTGGAATTGAGCAGCTGTTGATGATGAAGTTGCCATTGAAGAATGCTTTGTCAAACGCTTAGGTTTAGGGTTTTTATGCAGAGCAAAGAGAAGATGAAAACGCATATAATTTTCTGAGATTGTGAAAAGTGTGAAAGTGAATACAAGTCATGTATTTATACTAAAACACTTAGGCATACCATCAGTCAGAATTTGCACATTTTAACAAGCATTAAATGAAAAGGAATAATAATCATTTCAAACATTAATTGCTTCTGACAATTTGGGGGGAAAATCATGATTTTCACTATTCAAACTTCACCTCAAACGTCTCTTCAGTAATGTACACGCCACCTCTTCAGATTTGGTGTGACACGTGTTTGCTTGCATGTGTTCTGAATTCTCTTAAGAAATGAAACGTTAGCCAACGTTCAGATCTTCTAAAGATTGTTAGTTCAGAGTTTCACAAAAGAAATAATGAGCAAAATAAATAAGCAATCAGAAGAAATACTTCAGAGCATCAGGCATTTTAGCATCTGTAAAAATTTGCTTTTGACAAATATCATTCTGGACAAAAATCCATACCAATTGTTGCACCCCAAAATTTGACCAACTACGTATTGCAATTTGGCTCATGTTTCAACTCATTTCATTTTGCATTTGCATACCACGTACATTGCGTTTTTTCCAGTCAGGTTGACTTTATCGGGATTACAGCCCTCTGATCGCGCTTCAGGCATTTCAGGTCAATACGAGGACGTATTTTGAGAATCGGCGCTCGTCCCGGTGTTTTCAGCTCTCGCTGTTGTTTTTGAGGACATCTCGGTGTCCGAATTTTTACCGTTTATTTCGATATAGTTCGCTAATCGATTTAATCGGCTTCCTCGGTATTTTTAGGTTTTCCCCTTATTTTCTATATTTTTTTAATGGATTTAATTGATTTTTCTAGGTGTTAGTTAGATTTTTTAATAGATATTAAATAGTTTAGTTTAATTCCTTTTTTTTAGGAATTTCTTTAATCATTTTTGGATAATAGGTTTTAAGAATAATTCTTTTTTCTAGAGTATTAATTAGAATTTTTAAAATAATTTTAATAGGATATTTCTTTTAATAGGTATTTTTAAATAAGAATTAATAGAGTTTCTATTTTTTGCTTAATTAGAAATTAAGAGAGTTTTTACTAGTTTAGAGATTAATAGAGTTTTTTAGGTTAATCCTCCTTTTTAGATTTAATTAGGATTTAATAGAGTTTAATTAGATTTTAATTCCTTTTTAGATGTTAATTAGGGTCTTATTAGATTTAATTAGGTTAGAATAGTTTTAATTTTCATTTAGGACTTTAAGTGCTGTTTTTAATTGTCGTTTTACATTTAATTGTGTTCATTAGTCATTAATCATGTTAACTAATCATTAGTCATTAATTGGTCAGATTTTAATTAATCCTTCATTAAGTCTGAATTTTAATGGGCCGTGTGTCAAGCTTTCTGAGCCCAGTCCAAATCGCCATGTGTCAGCATATAAAGGAGCCACGCGTGTGCATTCAGAGCACTCCATTCATTGCCACGTTTTCCTCTCCTCCATTTGCCACTTTTCCGTCCACTCTTTTCTCCCACTTCGTTTCCACGTTGCAAGCTCTGAATCCACCACTTCACACTTCCCTTCCACATGTGCTTCCCATGTTCAGCCACTGCACTTGCCACGTTTCACTCACCACCACGCGTCCCACTCACGCTGCTCCTCTGCATGCAGCAATGCCACCTGTCCCACTCACCGCGCCCTCACCGGAGACCTCGCCGGAGTGCATGCAAACGCCGGAGAACATCACCAGCAAGATCAACGGTGGTTCTCACAACAGTTGTCACGGCCAAACCTCGCCGGAAACTACATACCTCACCGGAAACAAACTGCAACTGTCGCCTGAGTCAACAACTGTCGCCGGAATCTTCAAGAACTCACCGTGTTCTTCATCCTATCCTTATGATTCTCCAGAAAACCACCATGTTCATCATCATGTTCATCACCTTCCCATCGATCTCTTCGCTGGAAAACTCATCCCCACCATAGTTCGTCCAAAATCCTCAACAACCTTCATCATCCTCTTCATCCCAGATTCGCCCAGAAACTGATGAAGTTTCTTCAACCTTCATCCTTCTTCTCCGTGAGTTTCCAAATCCACCAGATCTTCATCCGTTCTTGAGGATCTTCCACCGTTCTAGAGGTTTTTTTCCAGTTTTCGTACAAATTTCATAGGCGTTCTTTGCTCGTTCTTCGTTGATTTTCCAGAACTCCAAGAACAATCACCACGTTCTTCATGAGTTCCCAGATCCATGAAGATCTTCACCATCGAGCCTTCAAAACCTCCAAGCGTTTTCGCCCAGAAACACACCGTGTTCATCGCTGTTCATACATTCAACATGCTCTTTAGAAGTTCTTCCGATCTCGCTCCACAGAACCTTCATCCAACTTCCAAGTTTTCCAGGTCGTCGTCCAAGATCTGTTCGAGAATCTTCAAGATCCTCCATCATCATCATCTGAAGACTCGTCAATCCATCAACCACAGGATTCTTCAGCTCCCTCAACATGTTCATCAAGAAGAACGATCGGTACCTTCGTCCAGAAACATCAAGATCTTTGAGAACCTTCAAAGATCCTCGTCTCCGTCACCTGGTTCAGTTGTAAGGTGGAAGATTGCGTGAGTGTTTGTACAGGTTTTGAATTATGTGTGACCTCAGAGAGATAGAGGGAGATGAAGGTTGAGTAGATGAACAAGAGAGAGAAAGGCTGAGAGGAGAAGGACGGCGCATGAACAGTGCCTTGCCAAGAGGAGAAGAGTGATTAGGGTTCTGCCTGAGGAGTTCACGAGGCCGTCAAGGGATTGGGCCGTGGCCCATTGGGTTCTTTCGTCAGTACACCCTCCGTTTTGCATTCACACCCCCCGTTTGTGTGTGTTTGGTCTGATTGGGCTGGGCCCATCCTTCGCTGATCACACCCCCCGGTTTGCTTTTCAAACCCCCATGTTTTCTTATTTTCTTTTCTGAATTGCTTAATGGGCTGGGCCCCAGTTTCTTTTATTTTCTGCTGGCTGTATACCCCTCCTGTTGCAGCGCACCCCCTTTGTTTCATTATTTTCTTTTATTTTCTTTTGCTTAGATTTTTTTAAGAAAAAGAATATGTAATATAAAAATAGAAAAGATGGAAATATAGTAATATAAAAAATGATAGTATTTTAATATTTTCTTTTTAGGATATATTTTCTTTTAGGAGTTTCTTTTACGCTTTTTTAGAGGTAGAATTAAAAGTCCACTTGTTAGGGGACTATTTTATTCATTAGATTTTCCATGATAGATGGGTATGATTTTTTAGGAGTTTATTTTCCTGTACTCTATCATTGTAACCTTCCGAATATTAATAAAATGAGATTTGTGTTGTGGTCCCCGTTTTAGCTGTAAGCTGAACTACAACTGCTCTGATTTTCTCTGATGAGAATATGTAGGCATAGGATGCGATATCCTAGCGAGCACACTAACAACTAACCTTTTGCTCTCTCGCTGCTGTGCGATCGAGACTTTCCCGCTGACGACTGATGTTATCCTTTTCTCTTGCCCGAGTGCATTTGAGACCAGACCGTAGTTCTAGTTCCCGTAGGTTCCCATACCTCGAAACCCGACATACTACGTCCGTTCTACCGCAAACAGGTACGCCTAAGTCTCCAATGGTCGAGCATCGTCCACCTAACTGCTAGAATGCGTACGCTAGTATCGTCAACTTAATCTCTCACCCCCGTGTGACCGAGAACACCTTGTCTAGCCGTAGTTAGCCTGAACTACGTCATGCTCTGATTTCTTTGACGAGAATATGTAGGCCCAAGACGCGACGTCTTGCCGAGCAAACTTCCCCCGTAGTTTCCCGAACTACGTTGACTCTGATTTCTCATTCTCTGATGAGAATACGTAGGCATAGAATGCGATGCTCTATCGAGTCAATTTCTTTCCGTTTAGATTTAGCAGCCGTAGATAGATTATTTTTCACCCATAGACAAACCAACAAGCGTGGATCCCGTCGAGTACGACGGACGTGAGGGGTGATAATACCTTCCCCTTGCGTAACTGACTCCCGAACCCAGACAATGGTTGCGACGACCTTGTCTTACCCTTTTTCGTCAGGTTTTTCCGATCGTTTCCTTTCCCACCCCGAGGGATAAATAACGAAAGGTGGCGACTCTTCTGTTTTTCCGGAACCTTATTTTCGCGAAAGCGACAGCTGGCGACTCTGCTGGGGATCGAACCCAGAATCTCTGGTTCTCCGGTTCCCTAAGAGAGTCAATCCTAGTGCCTGTTTGCATGTCTGTGGGTGTTTACTTTTATGTTGTATATTACTGATGTATTTACATTTCCCGCACTATATTATTATCTGTTGCTATTGTGCTGTTGTGGGATGGGAGCTCTGATGAGTGAGAAGCCAGACCCAGGCTTGAGTGCACCATAGACTTAGAGTGGAAATTAGTGAGCGCGCACTTGCTTGGCAGGTGCTAGTGTCTCATGAAATCCACGCTCAGACGAGGTTCTCCCGGTTGGCTTCTCTTTCAACCCTTTGGGTTGAGACGATTGCTGGTTTGGTGGATTGTCGACTCTGGGGACCGATCATTTGTGATTCAGCTAAGTGAGGCCGCTTCATGAGCTGGTGATGCCACACCTTCTGGGTATCGTATCACCCCTCTTGAAAGTCTGTGACGCTGATGAACGCATAGGATGCCGAACTTGTGCCAGTTTAGGTCCATACCCGTGAGTGGGAGGGTTTTTGCAGGAAACTTGACTTCCAGCCTACCCGATATCTTGGTTTTCTCTCGTCAGAGCAGACTTATCCCGTCAGCAGCGCAGCAGCAATAAGAGCTTTGTGGGGGCTGTGATCCCGTGTTTGCTGCATCTTGCATTGCATTTGCATGAGCATTCCTGCATCATATTGCATGCCACGCTCCAGCTAGTCAGAGCTCTTATCCGGCCGTTGTTTTGATTCTGAAGGTGAGTGTTGAAGACGACCAAAGGGTTGAAGCAGATGTGAGCAGAATCAAGTAGTGAAGTCAGTTGAAAGTTGTTGGTAGCTATGTCAGAGAGCAGCTTCCAGTTTGTTGATACCTTGTCAGGTTTCACTCTGACGTCCAATCCTTTGTATGGATCTACGCATGACGAAGACTTTCCGCAAGTGAACAACCTTACTGCAGCTCAGCTTGTACAGCCTTCTGTTGAAGACCGAGGTCTACGTGAGCAGTTTGTTGTCCGAGGTGAACGTTCTCCTTCTGTTGATATCTCCGACTACCAGGGTGTTGCCTTCCCTGTGCCAAAGTCCCGAAGAGATGTCCCGATAGCAAAGACTGAAGACCCATTAGCTCCCGTGTATGCTAGAAGGTTTCGTGCATTGGATGAAAGATTCAAAGCCTTGAAAGGTAAAGACGTTGTTAACCCAAGTGCTGCAGACATGTGTCTGGTTCCTGGCCTAGTGTTACCTCCGAAGTTCAGAATGTCGAGGTTTGAAAAGTACAAAGGAGATAGTTGCCCGAAGCAACATTTGGTGATGTTCTGCCGAAGAATGACTTCATTCATGCACAACGACGAGTTGATGATTCACTGCTTTCAAGATAGTCTGACTGGGGCACCTCTGAGTTGGTATATGCAGTCAGAAAGTGATCAGATCCGATCATGGGTGGATATAGCCAATGCTTTTCTGAAACAGTATGACTACAATCTTGATGAGGCTCCTAGTCGCATGCAGCTGCAAGAATTGTCTCAAGGGAACAATGAACCTTTCAGAAAGTATGTTCAGAGATGGAGAGAATTTGCTGCTAGAGTGCAACCACCGCTTCTAGACCGAGAGTTAAAAGGCATGTTCGTAAACTCCTTGCAGAGCCCGTACTTCGAAAGAATGCTGGGAAAGGCACCGAATTTCTCTGAATTGGTAAGGGCAGGAGAACGCATCGAGTATGGTGTAAAGACTGGAAAAATTCAGAATGTTTCAAGCAGCTAGGCTGGTGAAACCGAATCTCTCTGTAGCTTTCAAACTGAAGAAAGAGTTGTGGTCAATGCAATCATGAATGATGTTGGGTATCCTCGAGATGAATCGGTGAAATCTGTTGGTTTTTCGTCTTCTCAGCGGTTAGTATCTTCTGTGTCTCGTTATTCTGGACAGACAATTGTGCCTAGGGCACCACATCGGGAACCTTATGTAGCTCCTTTTTCAAATCCACGAGCCCGTGGCCGAGGTTATCAGAATCAGCGTCAGAATCAGAACCAACCTCGTAACAACTTGGAACGAAGGAATGCTCCTTCTCATCCGGTGCCTGTGCCGTATAGCCAGATTCTGCCACATTTGATTCAGAATTCTTTGGTGGAACCTAAAGCTCTCAAGCCCATGCCAGAGCCTTACCCTCCAGGGTACAATCCCCATGCTCAGTGTGGTTACCATGGTGGATCTCTGGGGAATTCAACTGAAGATTGTAAAGCTTTTCAGGCAAAAGTGCAACAGTTGATCGACAAAGGGTGCATTTCCTTTCTAGAGGGAGTTTGGTTGTGCATGACAACCTCTCAGCCGTCTGAGCTCGCAGATTCAGAGGGTTATTTTCAGGGACCAGTGGTTCAGACGGGCAGACGTCCTCAGCATTGGCAGTCCTCGGACTTTTTATCATTTGCATTTGTAGTTTTTTTTCTGTTAGTTACTACTTGCTGTTAAACATTGTTTGTTTCGAATGGTAATATTAATAAAGTGACTATGCATTTTTCTGAATTAATCATGTCATTGTCACTCATTTACTGCATTACACTGACACTTGCATTTTATTTACTCCACTTTATCACTATGATTAGCAAAGATTAGAGGGAGGATGACGAAACTGAATACTCATAACCGATGAGCGTATGCTTTCAGATAAAACCTTGCCTATGATGTACAGGCATTGTTTCAAATCCCCTAAACACCGGAGAGATAAGGAAGAGAATCCCTTGTTAACCAATTCGAGCCGAGAAGTAGAAGTTTTTTCGGACTTTTAAACCCTCTCATCTTAACCCGGGGCAGGGTAGTTGTCAGTTAGCTTGATCGAGCGTTCAAGTCTTATAGAGGAGTGTTGTCTTTCGAGGACCAATCACATCGTATTCCTCCCCAGAGGTCGTACCTCGTCAACCACAATGGTTAAACCTCACCAATCAGGAGTGAGACAGTTATAAACCTCTCGAATGAATCCAGACAGCCAGTGTCGCACGACTTGTTTCGAAGAAAAAAGAAAGAATAAGAAAGTCCGCTAAGTAAAAGAAAAAAAGAATAGCTGGAAAGCAAATACTTAGGCAAAAATCAGGGCATCCCGCTGGACTTCAAAAGAAAAATCGAAAAGAACTATGAAGAGTCAGTCCAGGCAAAAATTAGGGAATCAAAAGAATGAAAAAGAAAGGATACAAAAAGAAAAATCCTCGAACAAGGACAAAGTCGTGTAGATACAGGCACCGAAACAAAAAAGGAGTAACTGTCACTCCGAAACACCTTGTGAATTCTTTAACCAGCTGTTCTCAATATTCAACATACCTCTCGAAGAGGCGAGCGCTCGAGCCAAGTTAACCGAACTTTAGGATCGAAGATCATCACGTAGAAGGGGTGGGTACAAATCATAATTTGAGCCGAATATCCTTTGTTTCACGAACCGTGAACCCGACCACGATACAACCCTTAAAAGACCTAATTGAGGCAGGGTTTATTCTGAAAGCGCATTACGATAAGGTCGAGTAACCTGACTCCTACATGATTTGCTAATCATATCCTTGTTGTATTTTTCACTGATCGAATCAGCACTACGTTTGAACTCTTTGGTTCATTCGTCACTCACTATCGTGACACGTAAATGAGTGACAATACATTCTTTTCAAAATCTGCATGAACACTGCATTAAAATTACCATTCGTGAATAAACAATTTTAATTGCAGGTCAGTAGTTGATACGAAGGAATTCCAATAGGGAATAATCAATCAGGACTGAAGCGCAACGGTCTGAATCAGAGTGCGGTATACTGTGAAGCCCTGTGAATTTGGGGCATTGACTTCCAGTGAGTTTGGAATCAGTCAGTCTGAGGACAAGTCCTGAAGCATCAGTTGATGATGGAGCAGATTATTCAAGAAGCAGTTGATCAGAAGTTGACCTTCTTGAGACCCAATCAGGGGCAGTTATCCAGAGTCTTGTGATTTGAGGGCAGATCCCTCCAGTGTTCAATCAGAACAGGTTAAGTCGCTCACCGCTCGTTCAGAGGCAAGTTACTTCAGAAGTATACTAAAACCAACCATGCTGAGAGTTGGTTAATTGAGGATGAATCCTTCCGTTGTACAGATGTTGGGGCAAGCCATCTGAAGATTGTCTTGTTGCCAGCTGCTTTCTGTTCAGAATGAATTTTCCCAAAAGTCGGATTGGGGCAAGTTGAGTTGCACTGGGGCAAGTTGTTCAAATGAGTTTGTTCGCCCTAGCAAGAGTCGAGTGCCGGGGAATCGTGTCATTACCCTACCAAAAACCTAAACCTTCTGAAGAAGTCTTGCTGCCATTGGATTGTTATCCTACAGCCTAACCTGTTACTCGGCTGAACCTTGTAACCAAATCGTTTCAAAGTCCAGTTCTCGTCTGGCAAGCCGGAGATCAGTTCTCGTCTGAAATCCAAACCAGAAACCAGCCTCGTCTGGTCACCTTTTCTGTAACCTATTGTTCAACCAGTTCTCGTCTGGCCAACACCGTTTTAAAGCCCAGTTCTCGTCTGGCAAACCGTAAGTCAGTTCTCATCTGACAACCTAACATATTTTGCTATCAGTTCTCGTCTGATAGTCCACCTCGGATGCTAGTTCTCGTCTAGTATTTCCCCTTCAAATCCACTTTTGTTGGTAACCAGAAATAAACCCCTATCACCATAAACCTATCCCTAAACCAGAAAAAGCCTAATTGTATCCGACACGATGATTCCTAGTGACTCGTATGTTGTCACATTCCCCGACACAAGGCTCGAGTGATCCCAGCCCCATGATTGATATTCTGTATTCCCTGTGTTGATGTTGTCGAATCAGGATTATTTTCTCAGCGGAGACGTACAGTTTGAGATTGTTTCCCCTGAGCAATTTGAGATTACAGCAAGTTGAGATGGCATTCATCCCTTATCAGAGTAGGATCAAGATCATCCTCGGCAGGTTGATTGATATTCCCGGCAGAGTATGGTCATCCCAAGCATTGAATGTTGATTAGCCTGATGTGCTATTTTCCTAAGTGGGTTGAGTCTGAAGCTTTCCCTGACCGACAGATTTGGGCTTATTTTCCCAGCAGTGGGTCTAATGCAATGTTGTATCCCCACAGAGTCCGAGTTTGACTCCTTTTCCCTCCGAGTCCAGGTCATTGACTCATGCCTCAAGCAGAGGTCGTTGTTGATTCCCTCATTGAGTAATCTCCAGACGAGTAGATTTGGATGTCAGACAGAGAAGAGTTATCGCTCAGCAGCTTTCTTCGTACCCTATAAAGACTTAGGGTGTTCAAAAAGGACCATTCAGGGTTGTGTTCCTCAGTGAAGTGAGATTCAATTTCAGTGATCGATTGTTATCTTCCGCAGTCGCTAGAGGTGTGTCCTTGATAGGATCGGTATATCTCCAACAGGGTTGTAGCTAAGGATTGGTTTCCCCAGCAGTGTTGATACACATGTATTCCTTATCAGACTTGATAGTCCAGCAGGTGTTACCCATAAGGGTCAGTCTCTGTAAGGCGTATGCAAGATTACCCTCAGCAGATCAGGATTGATATCCCCGATAGAGTGTAGTAGCATCTCCCCGCAGAGTCTGAATGCGGGACCAGGAGCATTGATATGTATCCCCAAGCAGAGAAGATTCTCTCCAATCAGATGTATCCTGAAGGAACGACATCTTCTTAGATGAGTCATACACTGAAGTGTGCAGCAATTGATAGTTCCAGACTGAAGTCTTCAGCAGAATTGAAATTCCCCACAGAGTCGTACTCTCCCCTGTAAGCAGGACGATTCCTTCTTCCCCAGCCGAGTTTGCAGTTCCCCAAGAGAGTCGAGTCCTTGGAAATCCGTTTGAGCCATGATTGGTGCTCCCCAATAGAGTGTTGAATAGATGATGTCGTGTTTCCCCACCGGAGTCGTTCTCTCCAGGAAAGTTTTGCCGCGAAGGCCGTGCAGTTTATTTCCACGATTGACATCGCTCTCCTCAGCAGGTCCAGGTTCTCATAGAGATTCGTTCCCCTGCATCAGTCAGCTGAAGATCATCTCCCCAGGCGGAGTCCAATTGAGATTGGTGGTCCTTTCTCCTTGACAGGAGGATTCTCCCTTCAGCATTTATTTTGCTGATGGGGCCATAACATGTTGCATGATTGCATAACATTTACCCTGAAAACGCGTAGCATTTCCACCGTGTGGAGCATTACGTCATTATCAAAGCATATGCATACGAAACATGAGCCAGGTCGCCGTCGTTCTTGTTTTGCAAATGTTCCTCCTCAGAATGGTTTGGTCCAAGATGATTCTTGAACTCCCCAGCAAAGTCGCTTGCTCAAGATGATTCTTGAATTCTCTCCAGCGAAGTTGTGTGTTTAAGATGATTCTTAAAATCCCCAGTGCAGTCGCCAGAGTTGGTTGCTCAAGTTGATACTTAGAGTCCCCGGCAGAGTGTTTGCTCAGGATGATTCCTGAAAGCTCCAGCATAGTTATCGGTTCAGGATGATTCTTGAAATCCCCGCGGAGTTATTTGTTCAAGATGATTCTTGATTTCCTCAGCAGAGTTGATTCATTCAGAATGATTTCTGGATCCCTGAAGCGGAGTTACTTGATAGTTCTCCAGAATCCCCAGCAGGTTTCTGAACAGTGAAGTTGAAACTTCCCCTGAAGACTTGCTGATGAAGTCCAACCGTATTAATGAAGCAATTCTCTCAGCTGATGCAGAGTGCCTGATGGCAAAAGATTGCATATCCTTATTTGTCTCATGATTGACCAAGAATTCTATCCCCGACTTACTGATGAAGTCCGACTGATGCCCGAAAGATTTCTTTGAATGCCCAATGGCATGATCAACTTGTTGACCTGATGAGTCCCGAGGAATCCTGATGCCTGATGGCATGATCGACCATGAATTACCGGTTACCGTGTGACCAGTCCCCCAGCAAGTTGCCGTGAAACTGTCTTGCTCAGTTTTGAAGATGTTCTTACCGACTAGAGTATCGTTTACCTGTGTGGTGCCAGATCGCCTGTTACCGTGTAACCAGTGATCCCTCGATGATTTGAGGATGCAATGACATCACATAAATCAGAGAATCATCCTGACGGAGATTCAGATCAGTATTTCTCCAGCTAGTTGCCGTGCAACTATGATTTCAGCTTCCGAAGATTTGTTCCCACCAGAATACCGTGTACTTGTGTAGTTGGCAAATTTCCGGGTTCTTTGGTATTCAACCGTCTTCTACCTGTGAATGTTTGAAAGTCGTTCGCTCTTCAACCCTTCAGGTCCAAGCCGTTTGAATAGGGGCAGCTGTTGCACCTCAAAATTTGACCAACTACGTATCGCAATTTGGCTCATGTTTCGACTCATTTCATTTTGCATTTGCATACCACGTACATTGCGTTTTTTCCAGTCAGGTTGACTTTATCGGGATTACAGCCCTCTGATCGCGCTTCAGGCATTTCAGGCCAACACGAGGACGTATTTTGAGAATCGGCGCTCGTCCCGGTGTTTTCAGCTCTCACTGTTGTTTTTGAGGACATCTCGGATGTCCGAATTTTTACCGTTTATTTCGATATAGTTCGCTAATCGATTTAATCGGCTTCCTCGGTATTTTTAGGTTTTTCCCTTATTTTCTAAATATTTTTAATGGATTTAATTGATTTTTCTAGGTGTTAGTTAGATTTTTTAATAGATATTAAATAGTTTAGTTTAATTCCTTTTTTTTAGGAATTTCTTTAATCATTTTTAGATAATAGGTTTTAAGAATAATTCTTTTTTCTAGAGTATTAATTAGAATTTTTAAAATAATTTTAATAGGATATTTCTTTTAATAGGTATTTTTAAATAAGAATTAATAGAGTTTCTATTTTTTGCTTAATTAGAAATTAAGAGAGTTTTTACTAGTTTAGAGATTAATAGAGTTTTTTAGGTTAATCCTCCTTTTTAGATTTAATTAGGATTTAATAGAGTTTAATTAGATTTTAATCCCTTTTTAGATATTAATTAGGGTCTTATTAGATTTAATTAGGTTAGAATAGTTTTAATTTTCATTTAGGACTTTAAGTGCTGTTTTTAATTGTCGTTTTACATTTAATTGTGTTCATTAGTCATTAATCCTGTTAACTAATCATTAGTCATTAATTGGTCAGATTTTAATTAATCCTTCATTAAGTCTGAATTATAATGGGTCGTGTGTCAAGCTTTCTGAGCCCAGTCCAAATCGCCGTGTGTCAGCATATAAAGGAGCCACGCGTGTGCATTCAGAGCACTCCATTCATTGCCACGTTTTCCTCTCCTCCATTCGCCACGTTTCCGTCCACTCTTTTCTCCCACTTCGTTTCCACGTTGCAAGCTCTGAATCCACCACTTCACACTTCCCTTCTGTAACCCGGTGAACTGACTTTAAACAATGTTGCGGATAGCAAGAGTCGCCACCGACTTTTATTTTATCCATAAGGAAAGGTTATAAAAGAACAGGAAAGACCTTAGAGAATATTTTGGGTCCGGGGGGTAGGTTATGAAAAGGGAAGGTATTAGCATCCTTTTCATCCATGGTTATCCATGGGCTCTTAGGTACTTAAGCTCACTTTTGAATTGTTTTGAAATTGTAGTGTGTGAATAGAAAATTTTCAGAATAGTTAATAAATAATCCATGTAAGGATGTGTTAAGAACTTGTTTGAAAACTTGTTGAAAATTTGTTTAAGTGCGAAACAATTTTGAAGTGAGCAAGCACCTAGGAGTAACCTACCCTAATGTTTAAAGGTCTTTCTTATTCTTCATTCTTTCCTTTAGTAAGACTATCCCTACTATAATGGAGTAGGTAGTCCTTACTTTGGATGTTAAGGGGTATGTGAGGGACAATTTGACTTTGAAGGCCATTGTGGGATGTAATAAGCACTTATAAGGGACCATCATCATTTTTCGAAAGGGACTTGATTCGTAAAGGCAACCATAAGGGACTTTGATGATTTTTTTATTTGAGGGACTTGCTTTATACACCCCACTTAACCATTATTCGTAGGCAACTTGAGGGATATTCTTAGGAAGTGAGACGGCGATTAAAATCGACTTACGTGTGTGACGTGTTTATTTTAATTATCTTTATTTAAAAGTGATCTAAATTTATTTTAATATTACATACATGTTGTTACACTCCCTAATTACTAACCATAATAATAATTAAATAATTAAACAACTTTACATCCAAGAAACAATTACAAAATAATAAGCAAAATAATTAAATAGCAAAGATAAATAAAATATAAATAAGCAATAATAAATAATAAAGGGGGTTAATTCTAAGTTTACTCGGCAAGACATCGCATCTTGTGCCTACGTATCCTTACGGGAGTGGAATCAGAGTAATCGTAGTTCCCCTCAAAAGGGAGGTTAGAGACTTCTTGACTGTGGTCAAGGTCTCAAGGGGAATAAACGCATCTTAAGGACACGCTTACGTGGAGTGTAGAAACTCCAAATCTCTATGTTGAATTGTTAAGTTGTAATTAGGGTTAAATTAGGTTAGGGATTCCGCGGCGGGAAACCCTAAAGTGAGCGCGGCGGCTCTTTGACCTAATGCTAGGGGTAAAATTGTAATTTTGTCTGTGGCGAGACATTTATGGAAAATTAGGGTTTGTAAGGTGAAAGGGTTTGAAGTTGAGGACTATTGGCGCGGCGACCAAAAGCTAGACCTAACCTTCGGATGTGTGTAGTGTGACAGAATAATTGATGAAGGTGTGAGAAACTAATCATACGAGCAGAGAAATAATGACAGAAATTAAAACCATACACGCAGAAATTTAAAGGCAGAGATTAAAACGCGATTGTTAGGGTTCGCGAGGTTACAACCGAGAAGCAATTACAATAATGATGAAACTTAAATAAAACATAATGTAATAAGCTGCAAGATGAACACACGTGTTAACGGGCAAAGTCAGACGGCAATTGGACGAGTCATGAGACAAGAGTGCAATGTTGAAGGTTTTTGTTGTTTTGAAAGAGATGTTAAATGAATTTATAAAAAAAGAAAGAGTAATGTTAATTTTAAAAATTTTAAATTTAATCTTAAAAAAAGTTTCAATTTATATATTTTTTAAAAAAAGATTTTACTTATTTACTTAAAAAGGTTTATTTATTTATTTATTTAAAAAAGAACAATTTTAATATTTAACCTAATATTAACAAAAAACAAAAAAAGAAAATAAAAAATAAAGGAAAGGGAATTGGGAATTGGTAATTGGGAATTGGAAATTGGGCCGGTAGGATTCTCAACCCAACCCGGTTGCATGTCACAATTAGTGACAATCTAGGGTTTCAAAACCCCATTGTATCTCGCGGCGCCGTTAAGCCTTCGTCTTCCTCATCGCCTTTCTCTCTGTGATTCTTTCTTCAATCATGTTGAAAACCCTGAAATCAAACCGAACAATGTTAAAAGTGACGATATTATGTTCCTGGCTTACATTCTCGTTCGCAATCGGTGATGAACGGAGGCGATGATGGTGAACTGAGCCTCCGTGGAGGGTTTGCCCGTCGTGGATGGAGGCGGCGCTGGTGGACCTTCCCCAACCTCTCGATTCGTGCTCGAAACTCTCCTCCTCTTTCTCGCGGTCGCTAGGGTTTTGTGTTCTTCGTCGTTTTCGTCTAGGGTTTCTTACGAGGTGATGTCCTTCCTTTTATAATCTTCTGATTCTCTTTTGGGCCTTTGATACCAGTGGATTTGCGTTATTTTCTGAGATTGGATCGCGATTTGATTTGTGCGGATTTGATTGATATTGATTGCGATTTGTATTCTTCTGATATTATTTCCTTCTCTTTCCAAACTTAATTTGATTTTGTTTTGTGGTAGTTCCGACTCGATTTGATTAGATTTTTTTCTTGGATATTTGCAGACGTAAACTTGATGGATTCACAAACGCGGCTTTTGTGATTTGCTTGCTGTCACAAGTTGGGTTCACTTGATTGGATTTTAACTTCCAGATCACGATCTTGATTTTCATTTGGATAACTGATAGTTTGTTTTTTTACTGCCATCTATTTTTCTGATAAACTCGAATTCCTCTGATCTTTCTGATGAGATCTTATGTCTCTGAACAGGACTCTGCTTCTCTCTTGTAATCGGAGTTGGTCCTCGAGCTTAATTCTGTCTTTCCTTTCAAGCCTGAATTCAGCTTATGTTGGGCGATGATGTTTGCACTGAGCTCATGTCCCGTACCTTCGGTTTTTTTCCACTGTGAATTAACTTTTCCTCTTCTTTTTTCAGTGAACTGATGCTAAGGCCTTGGTCGAATCCAAACTGTCGAGAAAGTTACGTGGTGATGATGACCCTTTGGTCTGAACCGCCGGAACTACGCCTTGCCGTTTCTGTCACGAGATTGCAACATTCGGTACTGCATTTGATTGCAAAACAATTTGCGACTTATCTTGGAGCTGTGATCTTAGGGCAATGATGCTCTGATTGAGCCCATGTCCTTTTCATGCGCGCCTCGAGCTTGACTGGTACGGTCCAAACTTTGGATCTTAACCTAGGTTTGATGTTTTACTGAACTGCCATGTTTCTGGTCTTGTTTTCTGAATTGATGCCGTCTGCTTGTTGGGTACTCTTTCTGTGGTAGGAAATGATCTTTTTGATTTGGTGGTATCACTTGCCCGTGACAGATTTGTTTGACTTGGTTTTTTTTGTTGAACTAGTTTCACTGTTATGAATTTCTCGTTTGGTTTAGAGCTGATGCAGGTGTTCTTAGTAAGTGGTGGGTTTCTTTGAAAAACCTGATACTGTTTTGATGCTTTTGGCAGATGTTGAACTCGGCTGTGAATGTGCTGGTTTCATGGATTGTTCGGTTATCCGTTTGTGGAAATTGAGCTCGAATTCAGTTCTTTTACTTTTGATGCCAAGTTGCCTCGTTTATAAAACTGAACTGAATTGTTCTTGCAATTGAAACATATCCGGATTATGATTAGTTCGGCTTTACAAATCCAATTTCGGCATATGACCCTTTTCGGCAAATCATTTCGGTCCCTATTTCATTTACTTCTTCATCTTTCTCGGTTGTCCCGTATGATAAGAACAGGGATCACCTGATCTGACGCCAATGGCGCGGATCGGTAACGGGGGTTGGACGCAGCTTCGGTTGTGCCACTCCCGGCACTCGATGATGACATTGTTCTGAGAGTGTCGAACAATTTCTAACATCTTTTTTTTCTATTCTGTTTGTTTTGTTTTGATGTGCAGGTGAATCGGAGACTTTGCGGAGAAGCTCAAAGGACATCAAGAAGGGTACTTAGAAATTTTAGGGCTTAGGACTTTTTAGGATATACACCTCTTTTGTAACTTGTAATAAAAAAAAAAAGCATTATAAAATAATTCAATAATACATTTTTTATCCAAATTATTTCCCTTTTGTAAATCGTGATGAAATATTATGAATAAAATTCAACTTTCTATCCAAATTCTCTTTACAAATTGTAATAATAATAAAATATTATGAATGAACTTCACATATTTATTAAAATCATCTTCCATTTCTTCTCCATGATTTAATTCTCAAAACATCTCAACATACGATTCATCAGTCGATTATCCTTGAATTAATCCGATCCAATCTTAATACTTTTGACATGAATAAGCTCCAATAATCAGTAGAAGTTTTCACTGTTGTCCCTCTAAAGATGAACTGGAAGATAGAAGAATGATCTCTTGTTAAACCCTGTTCCACAGATCAGACTTTCCAAACCAAATTGATATCAAACCCACGTAAATAAACGCCTCAGAACTTAATAACAACCCGTTTTCAAGGAATTAGCTGAATTTGCGTAAAATGACCAAAATACCCCTGGAACCAAATCCAACCTCTCTTTGATTTTGGCAAAAAAAATCATGAAGTTTGACTTTGGTTTGACCACAGTTGACCTCAGTTTGACTTTTTAACTGCATTGACTGCTTTTGACTTATCTGATCATCTGACTGAGCAAACTTTTGAGAAAAGTCTTGAAACTTGACATGGGGGTTCTTATACACATATAAGATGTTATGAAGTTCACTTGAAGTCTTGGAAGTCCATTTAGCCTGATTAAAGTCAAAACCCTAGTTTTGGATGCACTGCTTAGGAGGTGCATTGTCTGAGGGAATTGTCAACTCTTCTGACCAATTGTGAACTTTGTGAACCTTGTGAACCTTCTTGGAACACAAAGTCTTGTATTGTGAGGGCGAATTTTGGGGTGCAACAGCTGCCCCTGTTCAATTTTCTGAAACCTGAGGGGTTAGATTGGTATATTTGCCAGTCGTAACCTGGAAGGTTGAAGGGGATTGAACACAAAAGCCCAAAAATTTGCACTCACCAGTGCATGGAGTGATATTGATGGTTGGTTGAACATGATTGAGTGGGCTTAAAGATGCCACTAGGGGAAAGTTCTTCAGTAGTATAATGAGAACTGTCAGGAGTCTGGAGTAATACTGATGTAACAGCATGTCTTCATGAGGATAGAGCAATCAATAATGATAACCCTAAAGCAGTCTTGAAGTGATAAATCTGACCTCAGGAGGATAGAGCAATCAATAGCTCTAAAGCAGTCTTGAAGTAATAATGGCTTCAGGAGGATAGAGCAATCAATAGCTCTAAAGCAGTCTTGAAGTAATAATGTGATATGTCTTCAGGAGGATAGAGCAATCAATAGCTCTAAAGCAGTCTTGAAGTAATGATTTCAGGAGGATAGAGCAATGGATAGCTCTAAAGCAGTCTTGAAATAATAATGTAATTTCAGGAGGATAGAGCAATGGATAACTCTAAAGCAGTCTTGAAATAATTAGATGGCTTCAGGAGGATAGAGCAATGAATAGCTCTAAAGCAGTCTTGAAGTAGTAATATGACCTCATGAGGATAGAGCAATGAATAGCTCTAAAGCAGTCTTGAAGTAATAGGATGATTTCAGGAGGATAGAGCAATCAGTAGCTCTAAAGCAGTCTTGAAGTCATGAGAGGCTATCAGGAGGATAAAATAACCCTGAGGTTACAATAAAGCAGTCCCAAAGTAATAAGAAGCTCATCAGGAGGATAAAGTAACCCTGAGGTTACAATAAAGCAGTCCCAAAGATCATAAGATTGTTTGTTGGATAATTAACCTGAAAACAAGGTAGCATTCTGTATAACAACATTAGTTTATGCTTTATGTATGCATGTATGACATGATGCACTTAGGTAATGTACTATAGACATATATGTTATGGTATGATGTAAATGATGTATGTATGCTATGACACTGCTGGAAGTGTCTGGATATCCTTGTATAACAACTGCTGGCCAAGGAAAATAAATCCCGATTCGTTGTTGAAGAATATATAACCCTCCGTCTGCTGGGGATAACAAGGTATAGATAACCTCCCGTTGTTGGGGATAACAAGGTATAGATAACCTCCCGTTGTTGGGGATAGTAGGGTATAGATAACCTTCGTTTTCGTTTGATAGTAGGATAAGTATAACATCCCGTCTTCGTTCATCGTGCCCTTATTGGAAAGTAATTTCCCGTATATCCGTATGAGGATAAAAGAGATGGATATAAATTCCAGGGGAGATTAGACTTTGTGAAAATGGATTAGTCCTACTGATGGTTTGTAACTGTCTTGTAAAGATGAACCGGCGAAGCTTCGTTGAAATCCTTCCCTCGTTCGTCCTTAGTAAATACTATTACTGCATTTTCATGCATTTCTGGTAAACATCAATCATATTAAAAGCATACATGCGTTTCTGGTAAACATCAATCATATTCAAAGGCATACATACATTCAAACACAACCAATGGACGTTTCGCTTATGTAAATAGGGTAAAAGTGAATCTGGATTCAAAAGATGGAATTTATTTATATCAAAAGTGACCCATACACGGGTAAGTTTGTACAAGGAGACATAAACCCTAGTAAGAGAATTTTGTCATGAAGTTTTACAAAAAGAATCAGCTATGTGGGAAATAATCCTATTGAGTTTCAATTCTACTATTGCCACTCAAGTATCTCATCTTCTTGCTGTTGAGACGGAAACGATTGGATTGAGCTTTATCTGTTTGAGCTTGAGTAAGTAGTACAACTGGTTGCAGTTTCATGAGTGATCCAAACGAGACATAGTCATACGCTTTAATCCCTAACTTTTGCCTGGATTGCCCTTTCAGGTTTTCAATCCACCGGGATACCCTTTTTTGCCCAAGCCGCCTTTTCAGGTTTTCGACTTGCCGGGTGTACATCTTTTTATATATATATCCCTAATTTTTGCCCAAACCCTTTTGGTTTGCCGGGATGCCCTTATTTTTGCCTAGGCCTGTCAACCTAGCGGGTCTCTTTTTATGCGTAGTATTTTTTAACTATGTCTGCGTTTACAGGTTGTGGGAAGTCTTCACCATCCATTGTAGTCAGTATCATGGCACCTCCTGAGAACACTGTCTTGACTACAAATGGTCCCTCATATGTTGGAGTCCACTTGCCCCTAGGATCACCCTGTGGTAATATGATACGCTTGATTACCAAGTCACCAGCCTGATATACCTTTGGCTTAACCTTCTTGTTAAAAGCTTTGATCATCCGTTTCTGGTACATCTGGCCATGACAAACTGCTGCTAACCTTTTCTCATCAATCAAATTTATCTGGTCAAGTCGAGTCTGAATCCACTCATCTTCATCCAAGCCTGCATCCTTCATAATTCTCAAGGAGGGGATCTGAACTTCAATAGGCAGAACTGCTTCCATACCATAGACTAAAGAGAATGGGGTTGCCCCTGTTGAAGTACGTATTGTAGTACGATAACCATGCAGAGCAAATGGTAACATCTCGTGCCAATCCTTGTAAGTAACAGTCATCTTCTGTACAATCTTCTTAATGTTCTTATTAGCAGCTTCAACTGCCCCATTCATCTTTGGACGATACGGAGAAGAGTTGTGATGCTTAATCTTGAACTGCGTACAGAGATCAGTAATCATAGTGTTGTTCAGATTAGAGCCATTGTCAGTGATAATCCTTTCAGGGATACCATACCTACATATGAGATTATTCTTAATGAACCGAGCCACAACATTCTTAGTCACAGATGCAAATGAAGCTGCCTCTACCCACTTCGTGAAGTAATCAATAGCAACCAGGATGAAACGATGCCCATTAGAAGCAGTAGGCTTGATCTCACCAATCATATCAATGCCCCACATGGCAAAGGGCCAAGGAGCAGTCAACACATTCAATGGAGATGGAGGTACATGTACTTTATCAGCATAGATTTGACATTTGTGACATATTCTGGAGTGTTGATAGCAATCAGCTTCCATGGTAGACCAATAGTAACCTGCTCTCAAAATCTTCTTTGCCATGGTATGACCACTAGAATGAGTGCCAAAGGTCCCATCATGCATCTCTTCCATAATTTCTGTAGCTTCCTTCTTATCCACACAACGAAGCATAGTTGAATCATGATTACGCTTATACAGAACGCCATTACTCAGAAAGAACTTAGCAGAAAACCTTCTCAGGAACTTCCTATCTTTGACAGATGCCCCTTCAGGGAACTCCTGAGCTTCAAGATAGTTTTTCACTTCATAGAACCAAGGCTTCTCCTCTGCCCCTTCAGTGTCAATCTCATTGCAGTATGCAGGCTTCTCAAATCTACCAATGGTAATCTTGGGAGCTTCATCATCCCAGCTGATTTCAAACATAGATGCCATGGTGGCCAATGCGTCTGCCAACTGATTCTCTCTTCGTGGAATATGTCCAAAAGTAATCTCTTTGAAATGTGGGATCAAAGACAACACATGTTCTCTGTAAGGAATGAGATTATCATGCTTTGTATCCCAATCTCCTTTAATCTGACTTACTACCAGAGCTGAATCTCCATACACCTCAAGGAACTGAATCTTCATATCAATAGCAACTTGCATACCCATGATACATGCCTCATACTCAGCCATGTTATTGGTACAATAGAAACAAAGTCTGGCAGTAATCGGGGTATGACAACCTTCAGGGGAACTAATCACAACACCAACACCATTACCATGTGCATTGGAGGCACCATCAAAAACCATAGTCCATCGGGATCCTTGTTCAGGTCCGTCATATTGTCCAGGTTCTTTGGTAACAGACATAATGTCTTCATCAGGGAACTCAAAATTCATTGACTGGTAATCATCTACTGCTTGATGAGCCAAATGATCAGCAACAACACTCCCCTTAATGGCCTTCTGAGTAGTATACTGTATATCATATTCCGTCAAGATCATTTGCCATCTTGCAATTCTTCCGGAAAGAGCAGGTTTCTCAAATATGTACTTGATTGGATCCATCTTCGAAATCAACAAGGTAGTATGGGTCAACATATACTGTCTTAGTCGGCGAGCAGCCCATGCCAAAGCGCAGCAAGTTTTCTCGAGCAGTGAGTATCTTGTTTCACAGTCGGTAAACTTTTTGCTAAGGTAGTATATTGCCTGCTCTTTTCGACCAGACTCGTCATGTTGCCCCAATACACACCCCATTGAGTTGTCTAATACTGTTAAATACATAATCAAGGGTCTTCCATCAACTGGTGGCATTAAAATTGGAGGTTCTAGCAAATATCTCTTGATTTCATCAAAGGCAGTCTGGCACTCATCATTCCATTCCATCACCTGATCTTTCTTCAACAACTTGAAGATTGGCTCACAGATGGTAGTTAATTGGGAAATAAATCTTGCAATGTAGTTCAATCGTCCCAAGAAACCTCTAACCTCCTTCTCAGTACGGGGAGCTGGCATCTCTCGTATAGCTTTCACTTTTGCAGGATCCACTTCAATACCTTTTCCACTGACAATGAAACCCAGGAGCTTTCCAGATCTAACTCCAAAAGTACACTTGTTTGGATTTAATCTCAACCTGTATTTCTTCAACCTCTCAAACAACTTGTGCAGATGATCAAGATGTTGTTCTTCATTCTGAGACCTGGCTATCATATCATCCACATATACCTCTATCTCATGATGAATCATATCATGAAACAAAGCCACCATAGCACGCTGATATGTTGCCCCTGCATTCTTCAAACCAAATGGCATTACCTTATAGCAAAAGGTGCCCCACTGTGTCACAAATGTAGTCTTCTCCATATCTTCAGGTGCCATCTTGATTTGATTGTAACCAGAGAAACCATCCATAAAAGAGAATACCTTATGCTGAGCAGTGTTGTCTACCAGAATATCAATATGAGGAAGTGGAAAGTCATCTTTAGGGCTAGCCTTGTTCAGATCTCTGTAGTCTACACACATACGTACCTTACCATCTTTCTTAGGAACTGGTACCACATTTGCAACCCACTGAGGATAAGAAGTTACGGCCAAGAACCCTGCATTGAACTGTTTCATTACCTCTGCTTTGATCTTTTCTGACATTTCAGGACGCATACGACGGACCTTCTGCTTCTTTGGACGACAATCTTCTTTCACTGGCAAACAGTGAACCACAATGTCTGTATCCAACCCTGGCATATCTTCATAAGACCAAGCAAAGATCTCCACATAGTCACGTAGCATCTGAATCAACCTGCTCTTGACACTGTTCTCTAAATCAGCCCCTATCTTGACCTCTTTTCTGTTTTCTTCAGTTCCCAGATTCACAACTTCGACTGGCTCTTCATGTGGCTGTATAGCTTTCTCTTCTTGTTGTAACAACCTAGCAAGCTCTACAGGTATTTCACAATCGTCCTCGTTTCCGTCTTCAGTTTGATAGATCGGATTCTCGAAATTGTAATTGGCAATAGTAGAACTGTTATCAACTGGATCCAGAGTGGATGAGGATCTGCATTTTAGTGACGTGGGTGTGTGTAAGAACACATAGCTGATAAAGCAAAAATAAAAGAAAAAGAAAGACAAGGAACACAATATTTACGAAAACGAAACGTCCACTGATTTTATTGAATGAAGTATGCAAATGAAATGACAACCCATAACAAGCACACCATTGTGCCCCGGGTAAGGCACATGGCTTGAAAGTTTTAATTGTTCCAGAAATTATAAATTTAAAAACATAACACAATAATAGTATTTACTCCTGACTAAAGGAGATAGGGATAACATCTTCAGCTGTCCAATTATTGAGTCCAGCACCCACAGTAGGAAAAATCCATGCCTCCAAGTTGTGGTCTTCATCTTGATCTCCCACAGCATTGATAACCCCTTGATTGGTGATACGAACAGCACGGGCACGACGGACAGCCTTCTGGGACTCTGCAGTGAAACCCAAACCAAACTTGTCAGACTTGTATGGAATATCAGGAAGCTGACCCCAAATAGTACAACCACCTTCTTCCACCACAGCTTTTGCATCATTGAGGGAGGCCATTGCCATTGTTGGAGGGTTTCTGATGACCACAGGAACCTTCTTCACAGCAGGAGGAGTCACACAATCCTTAACAGCCCAGGGAACCACTTCAAATGACTGACATGGAGTTTCAATGTATTCACCTTCTACTTCCAGATACTTGAAAGTGTTTACATGGCTGACAAAGTATTCTTCCCCTCCAAAGACAGTAACAACTTTTCCATTCACCGGATATCTCAACTTTTGATGTAATGTGGAGGTCACAGCACCTGCCCCATGGATCCAGGGACGACCAAGCAGACATGAGTACGAAGGACGAATATCCATCACATAGAATGTAGCAGTAAACACCTGAGAGCCAACCTTGATTGGAAGATCAATTTCCCCATGCACTACTCTTCTAGAACCATCAAAAGCCTTTACCACAATATTACTGGGCTTCAATACCGTATCTTCAGGACTCAGCTTGTTCAGGACTTCCTTAGGCAACACATTCAGAGAGGAACCATTGTCTATCAGCACATGAGACAGGGTAGTGCCCCTGCATTCAATTGAAATATGCAAGGCCCTGTTATGATCCCTCTTGGCAGGGGTCAAGTCAGCATCAGAAAATCCTAACCCGTTGTCATAGGTCAGGTGAGCAACACAATTCTCAAACTGGTCCACAGAAATTGCACTGGGTACATGAGCCATCTTTAGAAACTTGATCAATGACTTGGCATGAGCCTCAGAACATAATAACAGGGAGAGCATAGAAATCTTTGAGGGAGTATGCCCCAGCTGATCAACAATATCATAATCACTCTTGCGAATGATTTTCAATACTTCTTCCATCTGCTTAGAGAGGTCATCAGCAGCTGGCACATCAGTAGATACAGGCTCAATAACAGTACCCTTGCCCCGAGCATCAGTGGTGGAAGTAACAGCAGGAGTAACTGCACTCTTAGAAGCAACTGGAGGAGAGAAGACTCTTCCACTACGAGTGATCTTGCTAGATCCAGCAATATTATCAATGTCAACAGGCATATCAGGTAAAGGCTCCTGCTTGACACCATGGATGTAAACATCAGACCCATAGTGCCAAGGCACAGCTTTGTCAGATGTATAAGGAATAGGACCAGGAGTGGTAATGATCAGAGGAGCTACTCTGGCTTCAGCGACAACTTTCACAGGACCTTCAGCAGTAATCTTGATTGGGCCCTGATGAGTGATTTTAATGGGACCCTTTGAAGTGATTCTTAGTGGTACTTTGTCAACCATGTCAACCTCTTCAATCTTCTTACCCTGAGTCAGATGATCCACCATACTTTCTACAGATGCTGGTCTTCTTTCAAACACTATAGTATATTTATCCATGAGACGTTGAATCCCATCTCTCAAAATGAAGCAACTATCCGGCTTATAGGTACAATATAGACAATCTTCATGACAACCTGGAAAGATCCCAGCTTGTACTAACCTCTTTTTGATAACAGACAATGGTGTGCTCAACTCCATAACTGAATAGACATGCAGATCTTCATCAATATCTTCATCAATGGCGTTGACAATCTTCTCGTGATTTGGCATTGGAGCTGTAATCACATTTGGAGTACCTGGTGGATCAAACTCAATTTCTCCAGCATCAATCATATCCTGAATTTTGTTCTTTAAGACCCAGCAGTTATTAGTATCATGTCCTGGACAGTTTGAATGATATGCACATCGTGCATTGGGATTGTACTTGGGAGAGGTAACATTGGGATTCTGAGGAGCCTCCCTCAGGGTAATAAGTTCAGCCTTCAACAAGTGTTGCAATGCCTGAGCCATTGACATGTTGATCTTCGTGAACTGTCTTCTAGCCCTCTGTTGGTTGCCTTGAGGCTGCTCTGTTATTGCAGGAGTTGGATTTGAAATATGAACTGCACTAACAGACTGATGCCTTCTGTTACGATCAGGCTGACCATACACAGCATTAGATTCTTTCTTCCCAGTGGGAGGCTTCTTTGCAGCACCTGATGAAGAAGTGCCCACTTGGATCTTACCACTCTTGATACCATTCTCTACTCGCTCTCCTGTCATGATCAACTCAGTGAAGCCAGATGATGAGCTTCCAATGAGATGACTGTAAAACGGACCATTCAGCGTACACATGAACATATCAACCAACTCCCTATCAGTCAAAGGGGGTTGAACTCTTCCAGCTAAGTCTCTCCACTTCTGAGCATACTCCTTAAAACTTTCTTTGGCACCCATAGACATGCTTTGAAGCTGCATGCGAGTGGGGGCTAAGTCAGCATTGTATTGATACTGCTTGTAGAAAGCTTCAGCAAGGTCATTCCAATCTCTGATGTTGACACTCTCCAACTGATAATACCACTCTAGCTGAGCTCCAGCTAAACTCTCTTGAAAGAAATGGATCCACAACTTTTTATCAGCAGTGTGGGGTTGCATTCTTCTGACATAAGACCTCAGATGCAATTTGGGACAAGAGACCCCATCATAGATAACAAATATAGGAACTTTGAACCCAATGGGTATGACCACCCCAGATATCAAGCTCAAATCCTCAAAATCCAGCCCAGATGATTTCTGTAATTCCATAGCATCCATTCTATCCACCAGCATCTTGAATTTGTCTTCGTTAGGCTCATGGTAGTAGTTAGCCTCAGAATCAGAGTCCCCCATAGTGTTGTGGAGACTGCCTCTCTCCTGCTCAGATTCTTCAGATTCATAGTCTCCAACATGTTCCTTGGTCTTGACAGGACCTTTGAACCTTCTTCCCATGTTGAGCAGCCCAGCAGACCTTCTAGCCTTCTTAGTCTTCTTGGCCAGCAGTGTCTTCAATTCATCCTGCCCCTTGGATAGGTTCAGGATCAGCTCTTGGAACTGTGCATTCTGTGCCTGGAGATCCTTAACTGATTGTTCAAGAGCCATTGCTGAAATAAACAGCGAGAAGATGAGAAACCTGTGCACAATTGTAAACCTGTGATGCAATGATATGGGAATGCATATGCAATGTTTTCAAGGACCGCAGGATTTAAATTTGCTTAAACAATCAAGAAAGTAACTTTTTATTAGTAATAACTTGTTTTGCCTTTTAGACTTACAAAAAATGAAAACGAAATAAGTACAAAAGATGGGGTTTTAAGTCTCCCATGGACGTTTCCTCTTTGTGTTGAGGTATGAGTTGAGGTTTCGTTCCTCATGAAGTAGCTTTGTTAGCTCTAGGATCCTTGCTTGGCTTGCTTTGTAATGAGCCTCGAAAGCATCCCTTTGCTTTTTCAGTTGGATCCATGATCTCTGCAAGTCTTCCATATCAGTAGGCATGTCTGGGTGAAGGATGGTATAAGTTGTGTCTCCTTCAGCAACAGGTTCCATGGTAACTGGTAGGACGGCAGGATATGGCATCATGAGTGTCTGAGCACGAGATCGTACCCATCTGAGATAAGCCTCCATAGGAATAGTGTACTTAGGCTCCAGTGTCTTGCTGTCAATCCTGTTTACCTTTCCCCAAGCTCGGATGAATCTCTGACGGTAACCCTGAAGATCGTTGTCGTAATCAAACACAATGCCCTGAATCAACATGTCATGTGGACCATCGCTCCGGGCGTAACCAAACTGTCGTAAAGCTAGAGATGGGTTGTAGGTGATGCCTCCTCTTATGCCTAGAAGTGGCACATTAGGAAACTCCCCACAACGGTCAATGATGGTGACATTCTCCATAGATCTGGAGCACCAATGGATGTCTGAGTGAGAAAGTGACATGATCCTCTTGGACCATCTGAACCCTTGCTCATTCTTCATTACTGAGCGAGGAAGGTGATAAATAAACCACTTAGAAAGTAAAGGTATGCAGTACATCAAAGTTCCTCTTGCCCTTGTAGTACGGGTGTGAAGAGAATGTAGGATGTCTCCAAGTAAGGTAGGCACTGGATTGTGACTCAGGAATATGTTGATGGCATGAACGTCTATGAACTGATCAGGATTGGGGAACAACACTAAGCCATAAATCAATAAGGCTAAGATCTCCTCAACAGCATCGTAGCTCATAGCCTTCAAGAACATTTGAGCTTTATCCACTAATACCTTGGCAAGAATACCTTTAACTCCACTTCTCGTCTCTAGAACAATGTCAGACTTCTTCAGATGTAGAGCTGCAGCAATAACTTCTGGTTTAAGCTCCTTCTCTAAGCCTGTGAATGGCTTCTGATCAAGAACAGGTATACCCAGAAGTTTAGAGAACTCCTCCATGGTTGGAACCAGCTGATAATCAGGAAATGTAAAGCAATGGTGCTTAGGGTCAAAGAACTGAAACAGCACACTCATCATGTCTTCACTGAACCCTGAAGTAACTAGATCCAATAAGTGACCATGTCTCTTGTTGAACTGGGAATGATCAGGCACTAGGGAAACCAACTCCTTGAGCTTAGCAGGTATCCCTACAAAGTTGATCCTGATGGTGTTTCTACGAGCAGAAGCCATGACCTGCAACAAAGAACAAAGATAAATCCTTTGGTCCTTGAAATGGTTAGGGAAAATGATATGCTTATGATGCATGATGATGTCATGATGTCATGCTCAATCACAAACATGTGGCACACACAAACAAGTCACACCATAGCCCTAGGTTTAAAGGCTTGCATGAGGTTCAAAGGCAAGTACCCTCCCCTGAAGTTAGATGGTTCATCCTGTCCTACAAAAGTAACCAGGTTCTAAGGGATCTCAATATCATTGATCCTTCACAAGGGTGGTTGTTCAGAAGGCAACTTACTTGCCAACCAAAACCCTCCAAGTTTAAGATCTCAATGAGCGTAGTATCGAGTGTCAACCAACTTCAGTCTGCACCAAAGCCGGTTACCTCACTACTTTCTAAAGGCCAAGATGAGTTAACTAGGGTTCTAAAAGTCAGTTAGTGCATTGACAACATATGGCAGCCTCAATATTATCCTCAACTTGACTTAAGGAATATAAGCACCAACCAAGAAGTCGCACTAACTATGGCCACCAGATCAACCGTATCGATATACGTCGTACAGTTTCCTTGGTCTATTGCCATTTACCTAAGGTACACTAGATCCGGGTTAGGACCTTTCACACATAAGAGCACCCCAACAATATAATAATAAAGCAAACAAGGCAAACAATTTAAAGTGATCTTAATTCCTAAGGGTACCCCTCTTAAATTTATCCCCAGCAGAGTCGCCAGTTCTGTAACCCGGTGAACTGACTTTAAACAATGTTGCGGATAGCAAGAGTCGCCACCGACTTTTATTTTATCCATAAGGAAAGGTTATAAAAGAACAGGAAAGACCTTAGAGAATATTTTGGGTCCGGGGGGTAGGTTATGAAAAGGGAAGGTATTAGCATCCTTTTCATCCATGGTTATCCATGGGCTCTTAGGTACTTAAGCTCACTTTTGAATTGTTTTGAAATTGTAGTGTGTGAATAGAAAATTTTCAGAATAGTTAATAAATAATCCATGTAAGGATGTGTTAAGAACTTGTTTGAAAACTTGTTGAAAATTTGTTTAAGTGCGAAACAATTTTGAAGTGAGCAAGCACCTAGGAGTAACCTACCCTAATGTTTAAAGGTCTTTCTTATTCTTCATTCTTTCCTTTAGTAAGACTATCCCTACTATAATGGAGTAGGTAGTCCTTACTTTGGATGTTAAGGGGTATGTGAGGGACAATTTGACTTTGAAGGCCATTGTGGGATGTAATAAGCACTTATAAGGGACCATCATCATTTTTCGAAAGGGACTTGATTCGTAAAGGCAACCATAAGGGACTTTGATGATTTTTTTATTTGAGGGACTTGCTTTATACACCCCACTTAACCATTATTCGTAGGCAACTTGAGGGATATTCTTAGGAAGTGAGACGGCGATTAAAATCGACTTACGTGTGTGACGTGTTTATTTTAATTATCTTTATTTAAAAGTGATCTAAATTTATTTTAATATTACATACATGTTGTTACACTCCCTAATTACTAACCATAATAATAATTAAATAATTAAACAACTTTACATCCAAGAAACAATTACAAAATAATAAGCAAAATAATTAAATAGCAAAGATAAATAAAATATAAATAAGCAATAATAAATAATAAAGGGGGTTAATTCTAAGTTTACTCGGCAAGACATCGCATCTTGTGCCTACGTATCCTTACGGGAGTGGAATCAGAGTAATCGTAGTTCCCCTCAAAAGGGAGGTTAGAGACTTCTTGACTGTGGTCAAGGTCTCAAGGGGAATAAACGCATCTTAAGGACACGCTTACGTGGAGTGTAGAAACTCCAAATCTCTATGTTGAATTGTTAAGTTGTAATTAGGGTTAAATTAGGTTAGGGATTCCGCGGCGGGAAACCCTAAAGTGAGCGCGGCGGCTCTTTGACCTAATGCTAGGGGTAAAATTGTAATTTTGTCTGTGGCGAGACATTTATGGAAAATTAGGGTTTGTAAGGTGAAAGGGTTTGAAGTTGAGGACTATTGGCGCGGCGACCAAAAGCTAGACCTAACCTTCGGATGTGTGTAGTGTGACAGAATAATTGATGAAGGTGTGAGAAACTAATCATACGAGCAGAGAAATAATGACAGAAATTAAAACCATACACGCAGAAATTTAAAGGCAGAGATTAAAACGCGATTGTTAGGGTTCGCGAGGTTACAACCGAGAAGCAATTACAATAATGATGAAACTTAAATAAAACATAATGTAATAAGCTGCAAGATGAACACACGTGTTAACGGGCAAAGTCAGACGGCAATTGGACGAGTCATGAGACAAGAGTGCAATGTTGAAGGTTTTTGTTGTTTTGAAAGAGATGTTAAATGAATTTATAAAAAAAGAAAGAGTAATGTTAATTTTAAAAATTTTAAATTTAATCTTAAAAAAAGTTTCAATTTATATATTTTTTAAAAAAAGATTTTACTTATTTACTTAAAAAGGTTTATTTATTTATTTATTTAAAAAAGAACAATTTTAATATTTAACCTAATATTAACAAAAAACAAAAAAAGAAAATAAAAAATAAAGGAAAGGGAATTGGGAATTGGTAATTGGGAATTGGAAATTGGGCCGGTAGGATTCTCAACCCAACCCGGTTGCATGTCACAATTAGTGACAATCTAGGGTTTCAAAACCCCATTGTATCTCGCGGCGCCGTTAAGCCTTTGTCTTCCTCATCGCCTTTCTCTCTGTGATTCTTTCTTCAATCATGTTGAAAACCCTGAAATCAAACCGAACAATGTTAAAAGTGACGATATTATGTTCCTGGCTTACATTCTCGTTCGCAATCGGTGATGAACGGAGGCGATGATGGTGAACTGAGCCTCCGTGGAGGGTTTGCCCGTCGTGGATGGAGGCGGCGCTGGTGGACCTTCCCCAACCTCTCGATTCGTGCTCGAAACTCTCCTCCTCTTTCTCGCGGTCGCTAGGGTTTTGTGTTCTTCGTCGTTTTCGTCTAGGGTTTCTTACGAGGTGATGTCCTTCCTTTTATAATCTTCTGATTCTCTTTTGGGCCTTTGATACCAGTGGATTTGCGTTATTTTCTGAGATTGGATCGCGATTTGATTTGTGCGGATTTGATTGATATTGATTGCGATTTGTATTCTTCTGATATTATTTCCTTCTCTTTCCAAACTTAATTTGATTTTGTTTTGTGGTAGTTCCGACTCGATTTGATTAGATTTTTTTCTTGGATATTTGCAGACGTAAACTTGATGGATTCACAAACGCGGCTTTTGTGATTTGCTTGCTGTCACAAGTTGGGTTCACTTGATTGGATTTTAACTTCCAGATCACGATCTTGATTTTCATTTGGATAACTGATAGTTTGTTTTTTTACTGCCATCTATTTTTCTGATAAACTCAAATTCCTCTGATCTTTCTGATGAGATCTTATGTCTCTGAACAGGACTCTGCTTCTCTCTTGTAATCGGAGTTGGTCCTCGAGCTTAATTCTGTCTTTCCTTTCAAGCCTGAATTCAGCTTATGTTGGGCGATGATGTTTGCACTGAGCTCATGTCCCGTACCTTCGGTTTTTTTCCACTGTGAATTAACTTTTCCTCTTCTTTTTTCAGTGAACTGATGCTAAGGCCTTGGTCGAATCCAAACTGTCGAGAAAGTTACGTGGTGATGAAGACCCTTTGGTCTGAACCGCCGGAACTACGCCTTGCCGTTTCTGTCACGAGATTGCAACATTCGGTACTGCATTTGATTGCAAAACAATTTGCGACTTATCTTGGAGCTGTGATCTTAGGGCAATGATGCTCTGATTGAGCCCATGTCCTTTTCATGCGCGCCTCGAGCTTGACTGGTACGGTCCAAACTTTGGATCTTAACCTAGGTTTGATGTTTTACTGAACTGCCATGTTTCTGGTCTTGTTTTCTGAATTGATGCCGTCTGCTTGTTGGGTACTCTTTCTGTGGTAGGAAATGATCTTTGTGATTTGGTGGTATCACTTGCCCGTGACAGATTTGTTTGACTTGGTTTTTTTTGTTGAACTAGTTTCACTGTTATGAATTTCTCGTTTGGTTTAGAGCTGATGCAGGTGTTCTTAGTAAGTGGTGGGTTTCTTTGAAAAACCTGATACTGTTTTGATGCTTTTGGCAGATGTTGAACTCGGCTGTGAATGTGCTGGTTTCATGGATTGTTCGGTTATCCGTTTGTGGAAATTGAGCTCGAATTCAGTTCTTTTACTTTTGATGCCAAGTTGCCTCGTTTATAAAACTGAACTGAATTGTTCTTGCAATTGAAACATATCCGGATTATGATTAGTTCGGCTTTACAAATCCAATTTCGGCATATGACCCTTTTCGGCAAATCATTTCGGTCCCTATTTCATTTACTTCTTCATCTTTCTCGGTTGTCCCGTATGATAAGAACAGGGATCACCTGATCTGACGCCAATGGCGCGGATCGGTAACGGGGGTTGGACGCAGCTTTGGTTGTGCCACTCCCGGCACTCGATGATGACATTGTTCTGAGAGTGTCGAACAATTTCTAACATCTTTTTTTTCTATTCTGTTTGTTTTGTTTTGATGTGCAGGTGAATCGGAGACTTTGCGGAGAAGCTCAAAGGACATCAAGAAGGGTACTTAGAAATTTTAGGGCTTAGGACTTTTTAGGATATACACCTCTTTTGTAACTTGTAATAAAAAAAAAAGCATTATGAAATAATTCAATAATACATTTTTTATCCAAATTATTTCCCTTTTGTAAATCGTGATGAAATATTATGAATAAAATTCAACTTTCTATCCAAATTCTCTTTACAAATTGTAATAATAATAAAATATTATGAATGAACTTCACATATTTATTAAAATCATCTTCCATTTCTTCTCCATGATTTAATTCTCAAAACATCTCAACATACGATTCATCAGTCGATTATCCTTGAATTAATCCGATCCAATCTTAATACTTTTGACATGAATAAGCTCCAATAATCAGTAGAAGTTTTCACTGTTGTCCCTCTAAAGATGAACTGGAAGATAGAAGAATGATCTCTTGTTAAACCCTGTTCCACAGATCAGACTTTCCAAACCAAATTGATATCAAACCCACGTAAATAAACGCCTCAGAACTTAATAACAACCCGTTTTCAAGGAATTAGCTGAATTTGCGTAAAATGACCAAAATACCCCTGGAACCAAATCCAACCTCTCTTTGATTTTGGCAAAAAAAATCATGAAGTTTGACTTTGGTTTGACCACAGTTGACCTCAGTTTGACTTTTTAACTGCATTGACTGCTTTTGACTTATCTGATCATCTGACTGAGCAAACTTTTGAGAAAAGTCTTGAAACTTGACATGGGGGTTCTTATACACATATAAGATGTTATGAAGCTCACTTGAAGTCTTGGAAGTCCATTTAGCCTGATTAAAGTCAAAACCCTAGTTTTGGATGCACTGCTTAGGAGGTGCATTGTCTGAGGGAATTGTCAACTCTTCTGACCAATTGTGAACTTTGTGAACCTTGTGAACCTTCTTGGAACACAAAGTCTTGTATTGTGAGGGTGAATTTTGGGGTGCAACACCTTCCACGTGTGCTTCCCATGTTCAGCCACTGCACTTGCCACGTTTCACTCACCACCACGCGTCCCACTCACGCTGCTGCTCTGCATGCAGCAACGCCACCTGTCCCACTCACCGCGCCCTCACCAGAGACCTCGCCGGAGTGCATGCAAACGCCGGAGAACATCACCAGCAAGATCAACGGTGGTTCTCACAGCAGTTGTCACGGCCAAACCTCGCCGGAAACTGCATACCTCACCGAAAACAAACTACAACTGTCGCCTGAATCAACAACCGTCGCCGGAATCTTCAAGAACTCACCGTATTCTTCATCCTATCCTCATGATTCTCCAGAAAACCACCGTGTTCATCATCATGTTCACCACCTTCCCGTCGATCTCTTCGCCGGAAAACTCATCCCCACCATAGTTCGTCCAAAATCCTCAACAACCTTCATCATCCTCTTCATCCCAGATTCGCCCAGAAACTAATGAAGTTTCTTCAACCTTCATCCTTCTTCTCCGTGAGTTTCCAAATCCACCAGATCTTCATCCGTTCTTGAGGATCTTCAATCGTTCTAGAGGTTTTTTCCAGTTTTCGTACAAATTTCATAGGCGTTCTTTGCTCGTTCTTCGTTGATTTTCCAGAACTCCAAGAACAATCACCATGTTCTTCATGAGTTCCTAGATCCATGAAGATCTTCACCATCGAGCCTTCAAAACCTCCAAGCGTTTTCGCCCAGAAACACACCGTGTTCATCGCTGTTCATACATTCAACATGCTCTTTAGAAGTTCTTTCGATCTCGCTCCACAGAACCTTCATCCAACTTCCAAGTTTTCCAGGTCATCGTCCAAGATCTGTTCGAGAATCTTCAAGATCCTCCATCATCGTCATCTGAAGACTCGTCAATCCATCAACCACAGGATTCTTCAGCTCCCTCAACATGTTCATCAAAAAGAACGATCGGTACCTTCGTCCAGAAACATCAAGATCTTTGAGAACCTTCAAAGATCCTCGCCTCCGTCACCTGGTTCAGTTGTAAGGTGGAAGATTACGTGAGTGTTTGTACACGTTTTGAATTATGTGTGACCTCAGACAGATAGAGGGAGATGGAGGTTGAGGAGATGAACGAGAGAGAGAGAGGCTGAGAGGAGAAGGACAGCGCATGAACAGTGCCTTGCCAAGAGGAGAAGAGTGATTAGGGTTCTTCCTGAGGAGTTCACGAGGCCGTCAAGGGATTGGGCCGTGGCCCATTGGGTTCTTTCGTCAGTACATCCTCCGTTTTGCATTCACACCCCCCGTTTGTGTGTGTTTGGTCTGATTGGGCTGGGCCCATCCTTCGCTGATCACACGCCCCGGTTTGCTTTTCAAACCCCCCTGCTTTCTTATTTTCTTTTCTGAATTGCTTAATGGGCTGGGCCCCAGTTTCTTTTATTTTCTGCTGGCTGTATACCCCTCCTGTTGCAGCGCACCCCCTTTGTTTCATTATTTTCTTTTATTTTCTTTTGCTTAGATTTTTTTAAAAAAAAGAATATGTAATATAAAAATAGAAAAGATGGAAATATAGTAATATAAAAAATGATAGTATTTTAATATTTTCTTTTTAGGATATATTTTCTTTTAGGAGTTTCTTTTACGCTTTTTTAGAGGTAGAATTAAAAGACCACTTGTTAGGGGACTATTTTTTTCATTAGATTTTCCATGATAGATGGGTATGATTTTTTAGGAGTTTATTTTCCTGTACTCTATCATTGTAACCTTCCGAATATTAATAAAATGAGATTTGTGCTGTGGTCCCCGTTTTAGCTGTAAGCTGAACTAAAGCTGCTCTGATTTTCTCTGATGAGAATATGTAGGCATAGGATGCGATATCCTAGCGAGCACACTAACAAATAACCTTTTGCTCTCTCGCTGCTGTGCGATCGGGACTTTTCCGCTGACGACTGATGTTATCCTTTTCTCTTTCCCGAGTGCATTTGAGACCAGACCGTAGTTCTAGTTCCCATAGGTTCCCATACCTCGAAACCTGACATACTACATCCGTTCTACCGCAAACAGGTACGCCTAAGTCTCCAATGGTCGAGCAGCGTCCACCTAACTGCTAGAATGCGTACGCTAGTATCGTCAACTTAATCTCTCACCCCCGTGTGACCGAGAACACCCTGTCTAGCCGTAGTTAGCCTGAACTACATCATGCTCTGATTTCTCTGAAGAGAATACGTAGGCCCAAGACGCGACGTCTTGCCGAGCAAACTTCCCCCGTAGTTTCCCGAACTACGTTGACTCTGATTTCTCATTCTCTGATGAGAATACGTAGGCATAGAGTGCGACGCTCTATCGAGTCAATTTCTTTCCGTTTAGATTTAGCAGCCGTAGATAGATTGTTTTTCACCCATAGACAAACCAACAAGCGTGGATCCCGTCGAGTACGACGGACGTGAGGGGTGTTAATACCTTCCCCTTGCGTAACCGACTCCCGAACCCAAACAATGGTTGCGACGACCTTGTCTTACCCTTTTTCGTCAGGTTTTTCCGATCGTTTCCTTTCCCGTCCCGAGGGATAAATAACGAAAGGTGGCGACTCTTCTGTTTTGCCGGCACCTTATTTTCGCGAAAGCGACACCAATATTTTTCAGAATAAATTTGAATCTATCTTCAACAAGGGGTTTTGTAAAAATATCTGCCCATTGATGATCTGTATCAACAAAGGCTAAATTTATGATTCCCTTCTGAACATAGTCTCTGATGAAATGATGCTTGATATCTATATGTTTTGCCTTAGAATGTAAAATGGGATTCTTGGACAAACATATAGCAGAAGTATTATCACAAAAGATAGAAATGTTACTTTCAAAAATTTGATAATCTTCTAGTTGACTTTTCATCCAGAGCATCTGCGTGCTACATCCAGCAGCAACAATGTATTCTGCCTCTGTGGTTGAAAGTGAAATTGTGGGTTGCTTCTTGCTGTACCAGGAGATTAGATTTCTTCCTAGAAATTGACAACTTCCAGAAGTACTTTTTCTTTCCACTCTGTCTCCAGCGTAGTCAGCATCACAGAATCCAACTAATTTGAAATCATCAGATTTTCTGTAACACAAACCCACATTAGAAGTACCTTTCAGATACCTTAGAATCCTCTTGATAGCTCTCAAGTGTGATTCTCTAGGATCTGATTGGAATCTAACACACAGACAAACACTGACCAATATGTCAGGTCTAGAAGCAGTAAGATAAAGAAGAGAACCAATCATACCTCTGTAGAGCTTCTGGTCTACTTTCTTACTTACCTCTTCCTTGCCAAGTGAGCTAGTAGGATGCATGGGAGTCTTTGCCAGCTTACTATCAGCCATGTTAAATTTCTTTAGAAGTTCTTTAACATATTTGGTCTGATGTATGTAAGTGCACTCTGGAGTTTGATTAACTTGGATTCCTAGAAAGAATCTGAGTTCTCCCATCATGCTCATTTCAAATTCTGCCTGCATACATGTAGCAAACTCCTTTCCAAGCATAATATTTGTTGATCCAAAAATAATATCATCTACATAAATTTTGCAAATTAGAAGATCTTTCTTAATTGATTTACAAAAGAGCGTTGTATCCACTTTGCCTCTGATGAAATTTTTCTCCAGAAGAAAATTGCTCAATCTCTCATACCAAGCTCTGGGAGCTTGTTTTAATCCATATAGAGATTTCTTTAATTTGAAAACATGATCTGGAAATTTTTCATTTTCAAAACCAGGAGGTTGGTGGACATAAACTTCTTCTTCTATAATGCCATTAAGAAAGGCACTTTTAACATCCATCTGATACAGAGTGATGTTATTTTGTGCAGCAAATGAAATAAGAAGGCGTATAGATTCTAACCTTGCCACTGGAGCATATGTCTCAGTGTAATCAATACCTTCTTGTTGACTGTACCCTTGAGCAACCAGCCTTGCCTTATTCCTTTCAACTTCTCCTTTCTCATTCAGCTTATTTCTGAAGACCCATTTTGTACCAATTATATTGAATCCTTGAGGTCTTTGAACTAGATCCCATACATCATTTCTGGTAAATTGATTTAACTCTTCTTGCATAGCAATAATCCAATCATTGTCTTGCAGAGCTTCATCTACAGAAGATGGTTCAATTTCTGACACCAGTCCAAATAGTGATGCTTCAGATGATCTTAGAAAGGATCTTGTTCTGATAGGATCATCCTTCTTTCCAATAATGACATCCTCTGGATGAGAAGCTTTAATTCTGGATGATGATCCTCTAAAGGTTGATTCTTCAGAAATGTTTAGATTGTTCATCTGAGAAGTTAAAGGAATAGCATCTGGCGTTGCTTCTGGTTCCTTCACTTGAATTTTGTCTGCTTCGGGAACTTCAGAGTCAATGAAGACTACTTCCTTATCTGCAGAGTTTTCAGACTGCTTTGGCTTTTTAGAGCCAAGCTTATCATCAAATCTGACATGAATGGATTCTTTCACAATCTGTGTCTCAGTGTTGTATACTCTGTAGCCTTTAGAGCATTCAGAATATCCAAGCATGAAACACTTCTGTGCTTTGGAATCAAACTTGTTCAGATTATCCTTAGTATTTAACATATAGCAAGTACATCCAAAAGGATGAAAATATGAAATGTTAGGCTTTCTGTTCTTCCACAGTTCATAAGGAGTCTTTTTCAGAAGAGGTCTTACAGACACTCTGTTCTGAATGTAACAGGTTGTGTTGATTGCTTCTGCCCAAAAGTGTTTTGCCAGATTTGTCTCATTGATCATGGTTCTGGCCATTTCTTGCAGAGTTCTGTTTTTCCTCTCTACAACCCCATTTTGTTGTGGAGTTCTAGGACAGGAAAAATCATGAGCAATGCCATTTTCAGAAAAATATTTTTCAAAATATTTATTTTCAAATTCACCACCATGATCACTTCTGACTTTTATAATTTTGAAATCCTTTTCATTCTGGACTTGCCTGCAGAAGTCAAAGAACACAGAATGTGACTCATCCTTGTGTTTTAAGAACTTTACCCATGTCCATCTACTATAGTCATCAACAATGACTAATCCATACTTCTTTCCTCTGATGGATGCAGTTTTCACTGGTCCAAACAGATCAATATGAAGTAATTCTAGTGGTTTGGAGGTAGAAACAACATTTTTTGATTTAAATGAGGATTTTGAAAACTTCCCCTTTTGGCATGCTTCACAAAGAGCATCTGAAGTGAACTTCAGATTAGGGAGTCCTCTGACAAGATTAAGTTTATTAATCTGAGATATACGTCTCATATTAATATGGCCCAATCTTCTGTGCCAGACCCATTGCTATTCATTAACAGACAAGAGGCATTTAACATTTTGAACTTTAAGTTCTGAAAGATTTATTTTATAAATGTTGTTTTTCCTCTTACCACTAAATAGGATAGAGCCATCCTTTTGACTAATAGCTTTACAACATTTTTGATTAAAGGTGATATCATAACCATTGTCACTTAATTGACTTATGGACAATATGTTATGCTTTAACCCTTCAACAAGTAAAACATTAGTAATAGAGGGAAGTTTACCATTTCCAATAGTGTCAGATCCAATGATCTTGCCCTTCTGGTTCCCTCCAAACTTCACATCACCTCCAGATCTAAGTTCCAGGCTTTGGAACATAGACTTTTCTCCTGTCATGTGTCGTGAGCATCCAGAGTCCAGGTACCATGATTGGTGTCCTGACCTTGCTGCTAAGAACATCTGCAACGGGAATTATTTTGTTTTTAGGTACCCAGATCTTCTTGGGTCCTTTGGAGTTAGTTGGTTTGTAGGTTTGTCTAAACTTCTGTTTTTCAACATAATGTTTATTCTGACTTGCCTTGGGTTTAAACACATAAGTATTCTTCTCAGAGCTTGTGTGTTTAATGTCATTTAAGTGACCAAATTTAAATTGAGAATACAGAGGTGTCTTCTTGATGAAAAGTTTGTCAACAGATTTTAGATTACTTCCAGATGAAGATTCATATCCAATACCTCTTCTGTTGTTCCCACTAACACCATAGATCATAGAAGCCATCTTGCTTCTGTCTATGCTCTTAGTAAGGAATCTCTGAAAGCTAGAGTCATATTTTTCTAAAATGTTTTCACATGACTTAGTCTCAGATTCAGATTCTTGTTGAGTTAGTTCAAAGTCATTTTTGATTTTCAGATTAATTTCTTTTTGCTCAACAAGTTCTGTCTTCAGAAGATCAATCTCAGATTCAAGATTGCTTTTCAGCTTCTTGTATTTGAGTTTGATATTGTTATAACTTTTAAGAACTTCTGATAAAACCTTTATAAGTTCTTCTTTGGTAAGTTTAGCCATTACCTCTTCAGCGTCATCATCAGATTCAGAATCTGATTCATATCCTGAGGTTCCTTCCTCCTGATCTTCTGTGCTGGCCATCAGTGCAACATTAGCACATTCTTCTTCTGATTCAGAAGATGATTCAGATTCATCTGAGTCATCCCATGTTGCCATCAGAACCTTCTTCTTTTTGTTAAACTTCTTCTTGGGTTTTTCTTTTTGAAGCTTGGGGCAATCATTCTTGTAATGCCCAGGTTCTTTGCACTCATAGCACACAACTTCTTTCTTGCCAGATCTTCTGTGCCCAGAAGATTCCTTTCTATGATCAGATCTTCTAAAGTTATTGAACTTCTTTCCCTTGTGCTTCCAGAGTCTGTTTATCCTTCTGGACAACATGGATAATTCATCTTCTTCTTCAGAAGAAGATTCTTCAGAGCTTTCTTCAATAACCTGCAAAGCTTTAGCAGATTTATTAGATTTTAAGGCAACAGATTTAACTTTTTCTTTCTTCTGAGGTTCATCTTCCTCAAGCTCAATTTCATGGCTCCTCAGTGAGCTGATGAGTTCTTCTAAGGAGATCTTGTTCAGATCTTTAGCCATCTTCAAGGCAGTCACCATTGGTCTCCATCTGGTAGGTAGACTTCTGATGATTTTCTTTACATGATCTGATATAGAGTATCCCTTGTCCAGAACCTTTAGCCCAGCTGTGAGGATCTGAAATCGGGAGAACATGGCTTCAACAGATTCAGAGTCTTCCATCTTGAAGGCCTCATACTTCTGGATCAGAGCCTGAGCTTTTGTCTCCTTAACTTGAGAGTTTCCCTCATGAGTCATTTTTAAGGATTCAAACATATCAAAAGCAGTTTCCCTGTTTGTAATTTTTTCATACTCAGTATGAGAAATTGCATTCAATAATATAGTTCTGGCCTTGTGATGATTTCTAAAATCTTTCTTCTGAGCATCTGTCATAGATTTTCTGTCTATCTTCTTGCCATTCCCATCTGTGGGATGGACATATCCATCTATGACTAGATCCCATAGATCAGCATCATATCCAAGGAAAAAACTCTCAATTCTGTCTTTCCAGTAATCAAATTTCTCCGCATCAAACATAGGGGGTTTGGTGCTGATTCTGTCCCTTTCTTCATATTTATTGTTAATGTTGGATGTTGTATTATCTACCATAGTAACAACTAAATATATATCAAAGTATTTCTCTCTGGATCTTTACTGACACTGTTAAGCGGTAGCACACACAGAACCGGAGCTCTGATGCCAACTGAAGGTGAGAAAATACTTAGAAGGGGGGTTGAATAAGTATGGAAGATTAAAAACTTAGAATAAAAACACAATTATTTTTATTCTGGTTCGTTGAACTCAATGATCGGGAAAATAGCAAGTGTACTATTTTTACCAATTGTAGTAATAAGGGAAAAGTCCCAAGTATCGATCTCGAGGACTGCGTAGTAATTAACAGAATTTTTAGGATTCAAATGAACAAAAGGTCTAGTGGTTTGTTTGGTAGCAGAGTAATATAACAAGTAAATACGGACTTAATGAATCAATCTAAGAACAGTGTTAGGGGAGTGGAGACGATGCGAGTAAAGACCATGTATGATTATTCTACTATACTAGTTATTAACCTTAATTTATCAGTTGGCCACTTTAGTTGCCTTAATTCCTTAATGAAAATCCTTTGATGATTTTCCTGTACACTAATTCCTCAGTGTCCCTGAAAAGCATCAAGCAATAGTTTCGACCATAAAATACTTGATACGGGATATCCTCATTCCTAAGCAATATCGACCGTGATACTATTTTGCAAAAGTGTTAGGTTGACTTTCCAGACTAAAGCCTAAGCACGATTCGAATTCTACTTTCCAATATGAATACGATTAAGATTAATGCAAAATAAAATATATCAAGGTAAAAACATAGTTCTCATAGAATAATTAAACAAAAGTCATTACATCGCACTTAGGACCACCCCCTAACAACTTGGGGTTTAGCTGCTCATGTTCTTGGTAAACATAAAAGCAATTACAAATGAAAAGGAGAAGATCATTACAATGCAAGTTGAAATCCTTGGATCATCAATTGCTTCCGCTTTTGATCGATCCTCTGTTTCCAGCCGAACTCTCCTCTCAGTTTTCAATCCTAATACCAGTTCCAAAGTGTCCCCTACTTTCTAAAATGTGCCTCTTATATCTAAATTCAAATTACATCGCGAAATGTCTCAAATGGCCTTCGAAATAGGTCTGACAGCAAAAAAATCAGAAAACAGAGAAATTTCACTTTCAGTGGCCCTGACACGGGCCGTGTTGTGCAACACGGGTACCCGTGTTATAGCTCTGATTTCCCTTTTTCGACTTTTCTTTGCCTCCGAATGCGGTGCAATTGTCGTGCTATCCATTCCTGCCAAAAACACACTAAAAGAACCCAAATCAAACGCACCAGCGGCAAAAGCAACATAAAATTAAAAATATGACTCGAAGACACACAACTACGAGTAATGCAGATAATAACAACTAAAGCTTCGAAAAACAGATAAAAACATTGCGAAATTAACCACAAACAGCGTTTGAAAACACAATTGAAATCCACCGATCAAACTCCCCCGAACTTGAACTTTTGCTTGTCCTCAAGCAAAAAGCTCACCAAACCGAACTTAATATCTTTTTTTGTAACGGAACCGTCCATAGAATTGTGAGTTACGGTGATAATACTCATACTTGAACTTCTCATTCCAAGTCCCCTAGGATTAATCTCGGCTTTTCCCTCAAAACAGGTAACATGCAAACACTAGACTGCAGTAAACCACAAACCTCAGTCTCCCTATGGGTAACCTCTCCGACTATGCTTTGTACTTAAGTCTTCTTTTTCGATTTTCCTCCCTTTCATTCGGACAATCACTATATGGCTTTTATGATTTTCCTCGTGTGCACAAGATTTATCAATGACATTTTTCTTTTTCTGGCACTGTTATTCTTTTTGAATGGCTTTCAGGTTCGACCGCCGTTGGGCTGAATAACCGGGTGAGGGTTACCCAACTTAGAAGGATTAGTCGCCTAATTGCCCCTTTTTGTTTGTTTTTTTTCTGTGCCTTAACTCAATATTTTTCATTACCCTTGCACACACGATTATTTTTGATGGAACCTGATTGTCAAAAAAAAACTACTCAGGAGTACTTCTCAGATCAAAGCACTATGGTACAAATCTACACGTCGAACTCGTTCCTATTTGGGAAACCCAGGGTGTTGGCCTTTTACCTATCTCTCAAGATTATCCCGATTTCATCCTCACGGTTCTTTTCTGAGTATTCTATATACTTTCTCATCACCTCGCACACACGATTATTTTTGATGGAACCTGATTGTAAAAAAAAACTACTCAGGGGTACTTCTCAGATCAAAGCACTATGGTACAAATCTACACGTCGAACTCGTTCCTATTTGGGAAACCCAGGGTGTTGGCCTTTTACCTATCTCTCAAGATTATCCCGATTTCATCCTCACGGTTCTTTTCTGAGTATTCTATATACTTTCTCATCACCTCACTCAACATCTTCACTAAACAGTTCCCCAACCAACAATGTTATTAATTTTATTAGCTCAATGTCAGGGGGGGTCTTCCTGTGGATCGCTATCATGTTCTCAAACTAACACTGGAAATTAAATAAACAAATAACTGCAACAGAATTGAAAACACACAAATAACATAAAAACACAAATAAAATAAAACACAAATAAAATACCCCCACACGAGAATTCAACAGTGTCCTCACTGTTGGAACACTAGTAGCAGGGGACTCACAGAGTTCATGGTTGCGGAGGTTGGTCGCGCAACATCATCTGCCGCATCTATTCATGCATCTCACCGATCAACCTGCCTTGTCGGATTTGTTCGTTCCCTTGTCTTGTCTGCTCCTCGCCTTGCCTCGTCTGCTCACTTCGGAGATGGCACATCTCATTCTCCATCCAATCCCATTCTTTTTTAGATAAGCTCCAAGAGCCTGAGCCGGATTCCTGATGGGGTGAGAATCGAGTAGGCGGTATAGGCGCTTCTTCTACCTGATCGCCTTCATCCTCAAAGAATTCTGCACCTGTACCATCATAAAATTGGTCTTCTTCATCCTGCATGGGGCTCTCATATAGCCAGTTATTCACATTTTGAATACTAATAAAGTCAGGGGCAGGTAAAGCAAGGAGATGACTGTTTCGGCTTACCAAGGAGTAGTAATTATCAAAGACTCGAATCATACCTTGGGCAGTCAGTGTGGCAAGATCTATTTTTGTCTTACCTGCAACAGTGGGTTCCTCTCTCAAGAGAGCACCGTGGCCAAAGTGATTCGCGATTTGAGTAATCATACCACCTACACTTATTTCGCCTGAAGGTGCATTCGCAACCCTCTTCAGGTGATCAGCTGCAAAGGCCGCTACATTAATGAGTTCTTGATTTGCCATGCCGTACATGAAGTACAACTCCCTCTGAGTCGCCACTCCTGTGCTGTCACCCCTGCCGAACAATGTATATGCCAATCCCTTTTGAGCGTACCTGAAACAAGGGTTATGGATACAAGAGGCTTTTGCCGCTTTCGCGACATAATCAGTTCTGCCTGTAATAGCCTTCCAGAAGTCCCCTGCACTAAAATTTCCCGGAGGGGCTCCGGGTCCAAAATTGGGGAGCTTCAGAATATCTCCCAACTCGGCTATGGTCAGGCTATGGTCAGTATCAAATAACCTAAACCTCAGTGTACCATAATATTCTTCCTCCACCCCTGTCCACCTGTGCTTCAACTGAAATTCTAAAGTGCTCAAGAATTCAACAGTTATGCGCTCATAAGTTGGCGCTTCTAATTGCATAAATTCTAACATACCCAGAGTGTGAAACATCCTATGGACCTCTACTCTCAGCCCTAGATTATCAAGCATAGTGTTACAGATATACCTTGTGGGCGCGAGCTTACGCTTGATGATGTTAGAGTACTTTTTCTGATGATCCGGGTCTTCAAAGAGTATGCCGTGAGGGTTCGCCATACGATGTGCTCTCTTTCTGGGGCGCGAAGTTTCCGCCACTGCTTTTCCGGTGTCTCTACGAGGAGGCATTCTTAACCTGCACAACACAAACAACACAGATGGTTCGAAAAATTTCGAAATCACTGTTAGTGAAAAACGCAACCGTAGAATTAATCACAATGATGAGTAGAATGTTTTTTGTGAAGGACGGAAGTGTTTCCGATGAGTGGGTGTGGTAGATAATGAAGCTTTTGTGGAGAGAGGGTTATGGAGGTTAAGGGTTTTGTGAGGGAGAAGAAGGAGGAAGATGAAAAATGATATGGATTGTGTGGTTGGTAATGATAAGTGGGGGTTAAAGTGGTGGGCCCCACAGGGTAAAAATTTAAAAATCAGAACGCGCCTTGCAACACAGGCCGTGTTGCATAACACGGGCACCCGTGTTGCTCATCCTGTACATATATTTTTTTTCAAGGCCACGCACCTGCAACACGGGCCGTGTTGCAAAACACGGGCACCCGTGTTGCTCCACTGCTCCACATTTTTTCAAATTTCTCATCTCTGTCATGCTGGGCCTGACACGGCCCGTGTTGTGTAACACGGCCACCCGTGTCAGGGTGCTGTTTTTCAACTTTTTCCTCTCCTCTGGTCTCCGACATTCTTCTTTCACCGATGAACTGCGAGTTGATCAAAACCTGTTAAAACAAAAACAAAATGAAAGCGTGAATGTGAAATACGTGGGTTGCCTCCCACGAAGCGCTTCGTTTTACGTCGCCTGGCTCGACGATCCGTCATCGTATCATGTGAGATAAACGACATCGTTTCGATCTTTCTGCTGTCCCTCGTAGTAAGGTTTCAGACGCTGACCATTTACTTTAAAAATGTCTCCATTTGCTGGATTTTTCAGCTCGACTGCTCCGTGCGGAAACGTCTTATGTACTACAAATGGTCCCGACCATTTTGATTTAAGCTTTCCCGGAAATAGTTTCAGTCGGGAGTTGTACAACAGTACTAATTGTCCTTCCCGAAATTCTTTCTTCTGAATACGTCGATCATGCCATTTCTTTGCTTGATCCTTGTACATTTTTGCATTCTCATATGCCCGGTTCCTGAATTCCTCTAGCTCATGGAGTTGGAGGGTTCTGGACTCTCCTGCTCTGTTGAGGTCTAGGTTAAGGACTTTTGATGCCCATAATGCCTTGTGTTCTAACTCTAGAGGCAGATGGCAAGCTTTACCATAGACCAGTTGGTAAGGGGACATACCAATGGGTGTTTTGTATGCAGTGCGATACGCCCAGAGAGCGTCGTCCAGCTTTACTGCCCAGTCCTTACGGGATGCACGCACTGTTTTCTCTAATATCTGTTTGAGTTGTCGATTTGACACCTCGGCTTGCCCGTTGGTTTGAGGATGGTACGGAGTGGATATTTTGTGCTTCACATTATACTTAAGGAGTAGCTTTTCCATGAGATGATTTAGGAAGTGAGTTCCTTCATCACTTATAAGGGCCCTTGGTACTCCAAACCGCGAAAATATGTTCTCCTTCAGAAATCTAACCACTACTTTAGCATCATTTGTTGGTAGTGCCACTGCTTCTACCCATTTCGAAACATAGTCAACTGCTACCAGTATATAGTGTTTTCCAAATGATGGTGGGAATGGTCCCATAAAATCAATCCCCCAAACATCAAACAACTCTACTTCTAACATGGAATTCTGCGGCATCTGGTTTCTTTTCGAGATATTTCCAGTCCGTTGACATCTGTCGCATTCCTTAACTACGTTCTGGGCATCCTTGAACAAAGACGGCCAATACAACCCTGATTGGAGGACTTTGGCTGCGGTGCGGACGCCACTGAAATGCCCTCCATAATCTGAATTATGACATGCTTCGAGCACCTTCCTTTGCTCGTTTTCCGGAACGCATCGTCTGATCAGTCCATCCACCCCTTTCTTGTAAAGAAACGGGTCATCCCATAAGTAGAACCTGCAGTCATGAACAAACTTTTTCCGTCTGTTAGAATCAAAATCGTCGGGTATGAGACCCCCGACTAAATAGTTGGCGTAATCCGCAAACCAAGGAACACCATGAATAACTAGGATGTGTTCATCAACAAACTCATCCTTTATCGGGCGTTTTTCCTTGTTTTCTTCAATCGGTGACATTCGCGAGAGGTGATCAGCTACAGTATTTTCACATCCTCTCTTATCCCGAATCTCCACATCGAATTCTTGGAGAAGAAGGATCCATCTCAGCAACCTGGGCTTCGACTCCTGTTTAGCAAAAAGATATTTTAACGCAGCATGGTCAGTATAAACAATCACTTTAGAACCCAACAGATATTGCCTAAATTTGTTAAAGGCATACGCCACCGCTAGCAACTCCTTCTCGGTAGTTGCGTAATTCATCTGTGCCGGGTTCAAAACGTGACTCGCATAGTAAATAACATGCAAAAGCTTCTCTTTCCGCTGCCCCAATACAACCCCTACTGCGATGTCACTGGCGTCACACATGATCTCAAACGGCAGCGACCAGTCTGGGGCTATCACAATTGGTGCTGACACTAATTTATTTTTCAGGTTCTCGAATGCATCAGCACATTCCTTATTGAACACAAACGCCGTTTCCTTGACTAACAAGGACGTCAACGGTTTAGCTATCTTGGAGAAGTCTCTTATGAACCTGCGGTAGAATCCTGCGTGACCCAAGAAGCTTCGGATACCTTTCTCGTTTACGGGTGGTGGTAACTTGGATATTACTTCCACTTTTGCTTGATCAACTTCGATCCCTTTGTGTGAGATTTTGTGACCAAGGACGATGCCCTCTCTCACCATGAAATGACATTTTTCCCAATTCAGGATCAAGTTACTTTCCTGACATCTCTGCAAAACAAGTGACAAGTTAGTTAAACAATCATCAAATGATGACTCGAAAACCGAAAAATCATCCATGAAGACTTCCATATGTTTCTCGAGCATATTCGCAAAAATGGAAGTCATGCATCTTTGAAATGTGGCTGGAGCATTACATAACCCGAATGGCATCCTCCTATAAGCAAAAACTCCGTACGGGCATGTGAAAGCTGTCTTCTCTTGATCCTCCGGTGCAACCGCGATTTGGTTGTATCCGGAGTATCCATCTAGAAAGCAATAGTAATCGTGACCAGCCAATCTTTCTAACATCTGATCAATAAAGGGCAACGGAAAGTGATCTTTTCTGGTGGCTAAATTAAGTCTCCTATAATCAATGCATACCCTCCAACCAGTGACGGTACGCGTAGGAATCAACTCATTCTTGTCATTAGTCACCACAGTTGTACCTCCTTTCTTAGGCACCACGTGAACAGGGCTCACCCATGAACTGTCTGATATAGGATAGATAAGTCCAACATCCAATAATTTCACCACTTCCTTTCTTACGACCTCCTTCATAACGGGGTTCAGTCTTCGCTGGGGTTGCACAACCGGTTTATGGTCCTTCTCCATAAGGATTTTGTGCATGCAAACTGTAGGACTTATACCCTTTAAGTCTTCGATTTTCCAACCAATAGCACTCTTAAATTTTTTAAGAACCCCAATCAGTTGTTTCTCTTGGACACTTTTCAAACTAGAGCTGATAATGGCGGGACACTTTTCCTCGGTGTCTAGAAAAACATATTTGAGATTTTCCGGCAGTTGTTTCAATTCCGAACCTTTAGGCTTTTCGTCATTACCCTCCAGCGCTATAGGTTGCCGTAAGTCCTCCCATCGGTGTGGTTGGGATCCCCTTTGGAATGGTCGAGTGTCCAACATTTCGACTACCTCTCTGTCATTCTCATCTACTTCTTTGTCTTCCTTAAAGATTGACATGCTTAGCACTCTCTCCAGGGGTAGTTGGGTCACACTCTACAAATGTTCGCTCTCTACAACCTGTTCTAGCACTTGTATGTTGCTACTGGTGCCACGATCCTGTTTATGCTTCATGGTATTACTAACATCAATTTTTAACTCCTCGTCATATACTTTCAAGGTCAGGGTGCCGCCTTCCATATCTATCATGACTCTCCCGGTTTCCAAGAATGGTCGGCCCAAAATTAACGGGATTTCTTCATCTTCCGGCATCTCTAGGATCACAAAATCAACCGGAAACACAAATTTATCTACCTTAACTAGTACATCTTGAACCACTCCATATGGCCGCTTAACTGAATGATCAGCAAACTGGAGGGTCATCCGAGTGTCTTGAACCGCACCAATATCCAATTTTTTGTAGATGGACAAGGGCATGAGGCTAATAGTTGCTCCCAAATCAATTAAAGCTCTGTTGAATGACCTATCGCCAATAGTGCATGGGATAGTAACAGCTCCACTGTCTTTCTTCTTGACCGGAATCTTCAGACCCTGCAAAATAGCACTACAAGTTTCCGTTAGAATAACAGGTTCGGACTCACTCGTCCGCTTCTTAGCAATGATGTCCTTCATGAATTTTGCATAGGTGGGCATTTGTTCTAGTGCCTCCAACAACGGAATGTTCAGCTCCAACTTTTTAAACAGCTCCAGGAACTTCTCAAAATTCTTCTCTTGCTGTCATTTCTTCTTATTTCTTGAGGGGTATGGCAGCTTGATCACCGGTTTCGGTTCTACCACTTTTTCTTTAGTTACCGGTACCGGTGTCACCACTTCTTCCTCGACTATTTCATTCTCTTTAATTTCCAGCTCCACTTCAATCATCTGATCATTTAGTTCCGTTTCCTCTTCTCCTACTTCCTTGGCTTTTCCACTTCTTGTTACTACCGCCTTAATTTGGTGGTGATCCTTCGGATTTGGTACTGTGGCACTTGGAAGTGTACCCGGCGCTTGTGAACTTGCTAGCTGTTGGGCAATTTGACTCATTTGTACTTCAAGATTCTTTATGGATGCTCCAGCATTCCTGAAGTTACTCCTTGTCTCTTCTTGAAATTGAGAACTTTGGGCGGCCATTTTCTCAATGGCCACTTCCCAATCAGCTTTTCGAGGCGCTTGTGGTTGATATTGAGGTTGGTACGGTGTCTGCTGGTACTGCTGTGGCTGAGGTTGATACGGTTGTTGGCCTTGAACAGGTTTTTGCACATTTCCTTGTTGATCTTTCCATGAAAAGTTTGGGTGATTTTTCCAACCAGGATTATATGTGTTGGCGTAAGGATTGTTCTGCCTCAACATATTAATCTGTTCCACTTGCTCTTGAGTTGCTACACAATGCATTGTAAAGTGTGGTCCACCGCATATTTCACAAGGTACTGCTTGAACTGGCTCAACCTGTGCCACTACCTGAGTTTCAACATTCATTTTCTTTAACCTTCTCTCTACCTCAGCGGTGATCTGATCCTCCATTTTGACAACCTGGTCTGCCAGCTTCAGATCAATCTTACCTTCCGGTTGGTTAACCGTGCGATCATACAACTCAAGGTGCTTGTTAGCGGCGATTGCTTCTATGATCCTTCTGATACCTGTGGCCGTTGAGAAGTTGGTTGAGCCACCAGCAGCAGTATCTATCAGCTGTTTCGTTTTGAGTCGTAATCTATTCACAAAGTTTTGCATCTGCTCAGTGGCGTCCATGTTATGAGTAGGACATGTTGTAAGACACCTCTTAAACCGCTTATATGCATCCCCTAAAGATTCTCCTTCTTTTTGCTTGAAGTTGACAATGTCATATCTTTTTCGGATGAACACTGAGGCAGGGAAATACTCATTCAGGAACGCAGTTTCCATCTCTTGCCAAGTTGTGATACTCCCAGCGGGAAGCGAGTAAAACCATTCTTCCGCATCATCAGTGAGTGTGAACGAGAACATAACTAATCTTTTGGCCTCTTCGGAATGTCCTTCTATTTTCAGCGAGGTGGTGGTTGTGAGGAATCTCTGAAGATGTTTATTTGCATCTTCGTTGATTCTTCCGGCGAACGGCTTGCTCTCCAACTGACGGATGGTGGAAGGGTGTAGTTGAAAATGCGCAACATTCACCGGTTGATTCACAATGGTCATCCGGTTTGGTTGAGCATTGGCCCCTCCATAGTCTCCTAGCAGTCTTTCAGGCTGAGGTGGATTTCCAGCCATTTGAACAGTTTCAGGTGTTGTCTCTCTCTCTTCGGAGTCGCTCTGCGCAGATATAATTTCCTCTATTTCTTCCAGTCTTTTAACTTTAGCTAATCTCCGTCTTTCGTGTAATGCTCGTTCTGGTTCTGTATCAAAAGAATATTTAGCTGAGGCCTGACCTCGCATACACAATTAGACAAGCGTTAGATAATAAGCGGATAAAAGTTATGCAGTAAACAATAAAATTTTAGTCGCAGAGCAACAAAATTTCTTTTGGATTCTAAAAACAATGTTAATTTGGCAGTCCCCGGAAACGGCGCCAAAAACTTGATCGGGAAAATAGCAAGTGTACTATTTTTACCAATTGTAGTAATAAGGGAAAAGTCCCAAGTATCGATCTCGAGGACTGCATAGTAATTAACGGAATTTTTAGGATTCAAATGAACAAAAGGTCTAGTGGTTTGTTTGGTAGCAGAGTAATATAACAAGTAAATACGGACTTAATGAATCAATCTAAGAACAGTGTTAGGGGAGTGGAGACGATGCGAGTAAAGACCATGTATGATTATTCTACTATACTAGTTATTAACCTTAATTTATCAGTTGGCCACTTTAGTTGCCTTAATTCCTTAATGAAAACCCTTTGATGATTTTCCTGTACACTAATTCCTCAGTGTCCCTGAAAAGCATCAAGCAATAGTTCCGACCATAAAATACTTGATACGGGATATCCTCATTCCTAAGCAATATCGACCGTGATACTATTTTGCAAAAGTGTTAGGTTGACTTTCCAGACTAAAGCCTAAGCACGATTCGAATTCTACTTTCCAATATGAATACGATTAAGATTAATGCAAAATAAAATATATCAAGGTAAAAACATAGTTCTCATAGAATAATTAAACAAAAGTCATTACATCGCACTTAGGACCACCCCCTAACAACTTGGGGTTTAGCTGCTCATGTTCTTGGTAAACATAAAAGCAATTAGAAATGAAAAGGAGAAGATCATTACAATGCAAGTTGAAATCCTTGGATCATCAATTGCTTCCGCTTTTGATCGATCCTCTGTTTCCAACCGAACTCTCCTCTCAGTTGTCAATCCTAATATCAGTTCCAAAGTGTCCCCTACTTTCTAAAATGTGCCTCTTATATCTAAATTTAAATTACATCGCGAAATGTCTCAAATGCCCTTCGAAATAGGTCTGACAGCAAAAAATCAGAAAACAGAGAAATTTCACTTTCAGCGGCCCTGACACGGGCCGTGTTGTGCAACACGGGTACCCGTGTTGTAGCTCTGATTTCCCTTTTTCGACTTTTCTTTGCCTCCGAATGCGGTGCGATTGTCGTGCTATCCATTCCTGCCAAAAACACACTAAAAGAACCCAAATCAAACGCACCAGCGACAAAAGCAACATAAACTTAAAAATAAGACTCGAAGACACACAACTACGAGTAATGCAGATAATAACAACTAAAGCTTCGAAAAACAGATAAAAACATTACGAAATTAACCATAAACAGCGTTTGAAAACACAATTGAAATCCACCGATCACTCAACTACTCCAGTCCACCCTTCCTAGAGTGATTTGCCTTTCTCAACAAGGACTTAATCCACTATTTAATCAAACAGATTACAATAGTAACACCTAAGAACAACTGTTGTTAGTCTTCTCAAGAGCTACTAATTCCAACTGAATCCTCTTAAGGAAATCTTTTACAATTAATGGAAATCTAATACAAGAGTATGAATGCTTCTAAAAAGCTTTTATCACAACAGTGATATTTCTCTTAAGTTTAAGTACAAATAATTCTAAGAATGAATATGAGAATATGAGAGCTTGAATGTTTCAATTTCTTTTCAGCAAAATGTCTAACTGAAGAATTTGGTGGAGTCTTCCTTTTATAGGCAGCTGATCCAAGGGAGAGCTGAGCGTTGAAAAGAGTGTCCCAAAAAGGTCTGAGCCTTTTTGTCTTTACATCAAGTGACCTTTCCTAGAAGAAGAAAGCACAGAAAAATCCTTTTTGTCTGTGTTATTATGTCTAGCATAAATGAGGAAAGAGACGTTTGATTTACTCCAACGGATATAATCTTTGAATATTTCTTCTTCAGTTTTCAGCAAGTTCATCAGAGTCTGATTGGGTCAGAGTCTTCTGATGGTGATCAGAACTTTGCTGGATCAGAGTCTTCTGCAGCATGTGTGCTTTCAGCGTGTTAATCATCAGAGCATATTTGACACAGAACTTCAGTACTGGCAGCTTTAGTACTTTCAGAATCTTCTGTAGAAACTATGCTTTGAAAAACTCTTCATACAATATTCTTCTTAGCTTCAGATGCTTCTGACTTGCTTCAGATGCTTCTACTTGCTTCAGATTCTTCTGGAGCTTCTGCTTTAGAGTCTTCTGGAGCTTCTTGCCTTAGATCCTTCTGGAGGCTACGCTCAGGATCTTCTGTTGGCAGCAATCATAATCTTCTAATGAGTGCATCTGGCGCTTCAGAGTCTTGTTAAATTCTTGTATTCAATTCTGATTTGCTTCTAGAGTGTTAATATTTTTACTATCTGCAGTAAAAACTCTCAAGCAAATTTTAGAGTATATAATTCTTAAATAAAAAATTTCCTAATAGTTATCATCAAAACAAAGAGATATTATTAAGAACCAATCTGTGTTCTAACATTTGTAATGAACTTATTAGTTTCACTTGCATACTAAAATTTCTAGTCTTATGGGAACTGAGCTTGATGATTTAGTTAGACTTTCCTAAATTTGCAATGGACAATTGTAACACTTGCAGTTTAATGATAGTTTCAACTTCAATTTTAAGTGGATTTAACCTGCTCTTATATAAGCATTTAGCATCTTATATAGGTCACGAAGGAGTATATAATATAACACTAAAGAGACTGCATAACAATATAACTTCAATCGATGTTGAAATATTTTTTTCACTAATTTTCTCATACTTCTGTTTCTTGATCCTTGCTTTAAGTCCCTGCCAAGGAAGACTACAAAAAGCGCACAAATTAGATAAAGTTGGTGCTGGAAGACACTGAATTATAAGTAGAAAGTAATAATCACCTTCCTCTCAGGAAGTACATAAAAACATAACCAAGAGACTCTAAATCATCTCTTCGACTTTGTTCTGTGCATCAATCACCAGAGAAGTAGAACCAATATTAGATACAAAATTTAATCATTCAAAATACAAGTTGAATGAAGGGTCATAACACATACCAATGCCAAGGTGAGTATTCATGCTAGCATATCTTGCAGTTCCAATCAAATTTCTATTTTCCCTACAGTGTTGATGATTTAACAGATTACACAAATCACTCCAAAAATTGATTTTCAAATAGTAGCAGTCAGTTCTACACTTTCAAAAAATATTGGTGATATTACCGACAAGATTCACAACCTGACCTTAGTAGAATCTAGAAACCAGAAACTAAAGTGAAAGGAAGTGTTAAAATAGTATGTATATGATTTAGGAGTCATTGTCTAAGTAAACATATATAACAACTTTAATATCGCATGTCAGGGATAGGATCATAGGAGTCTTCAAAGAATATTTGAATTTATGAACAAGTTAAAAATCAAATTTGGAGTCTAGTCTTTTGATGTGGGTTAAAAAGAAAGAATTTATGTTCGAAAAGTTACAAGTAAGTATCTTTCTCTAAGCTCACTATATTCTTAAATTTTACTTTCATTATTATTGCTTAGTTACTTTTACAGCTATACAATAACTCTATCTCTATTTTAAGCAGATAATATTAACCAAATAGTAATACTACTTGAAATCAAGCCAATTAAATTATATTTTCGGAATAAGTATGCCATTGCCACATAAAATCCTAGTCCTTGTCGATTTCCAGTTTAGCAGCTTCCTGAAAATCACAAATTCTATATAGAATACAGCGTGTAGAATCATTGAGAAATTGACATTCAGATTTTTTGCTTACTAGAATGAAACACTACTACAAAACGCGCAAACAACAACGTCGGATTTACAACAGATTCATATACACCGTTGTAATAGGTTAAATTTTTGCGCACTGGATTTATAAATAGTAATTTAATGACGGTTGTCTTAAAAAACCATAGTAATAAATGATGCGTAGCAAGTTTTGATTCCCAACAACTACATTTTTTCCATTTTTTATAGTACATTAAGCGTGTGTCACTTAAGTCCATTATTTAAAAAATAAATTATAAATGATTTTACAACGGTGAAGTAAACCAACCGTTGTAAAATTTGAAAGTTATTTAACTAAGTTATTTAACTAGGGTTTTACATACAACCGTTGTTTTTAGTATATAAGCGAAAGTATCTATAGTTCAGTACGTAACAACCATTTCTCTCAAAAAAGAAAATCTTACCATAGCTTCACTCTTCTCTCTCATAATATAACCCTAACATCCATGTCACCTTTTAAACATACTTCAACCTTCAGATTCGTCTTCACCGATCGCTAACTTGAGGTTCGTTCATTAAACTTATGTTTCGATTTCATTTACGTTTCTTATTAAAAATGGGTTCTCATTTTTTTATTTGGTGAATATTCTCATTTTTTCAGATTCGTATTCACCACATTAACACGAGAAACACACATGGTTTGTGTAGCTATGAAGAGAAATACAAGAAGTGTGAAACTATTGTGTAAACTTTATTCACCTTATATTTGTTCTTCATTGGTTCATAAACTAGATGAACTTCATAATTTGTTTGACATCCACGATTAATTAAAAAAAAGATGTATCATAAAACATTACATAATATCTTGTGTTATTGTATGTTGTTGATTAATGTTGTTGTTATTGATACATATGGTTTGTGTAGCTATAAAGAGAAATACAAGAAGTATAAAGCTATTATGTTAACTTCATTCACCTTGTACTTTTTCGTCATAGCTTCATAAACTAGATGAACTTCATAATTTGTTCAACATTAAAGGTGTGTCTTGAAACATTAATGTTGTTGTTTTTGTTTATTATATTTTGCGTTTTTGATCCTTTTGAATTATTTTCATCTTCTTTTTCCCCTAGTCACTGTTTGTCTTCTTCTCACCCAGTTTCTTCAAGTTTTCATCAAATCCTTCCATTAAAATGTTTCAGCAGTTCGATTGTAGCCATGGAAGCAGGTTCTCAAGTCATTCAAGGTACGTATGCAAGTGTGGTCTCGACGCTCTGTTGATGAAGATATGGACAGATTCGAACCCAGGCCATCGTTTCTATGATTGTGGGATGTATAAGATTCAAGGATACAAAAAATGCTCTCACTTTGCTTGGTCGAATGAAGAGATGGATCCTAGGGAAAATAAATAATTTCTTCACTGGTAAAGAAATTGAATAAGAAGAAGACGGTTAACACTTGCAAAGCCAAGGAGGACGAATTGAAGTTGAAGGTGAACATCCTGAAGAAACGGTTGAAGATTACATGGATTTTTTTATTTGTAGTGTTCATTGTATTTGTTGTAACAACAATGACGAAATATGTTATAGTTGATTAGGTTTGTATGTTAACTGATGGTGTAATGATTGATGTATTGGTTACCTTGGATTCATGTGTTGATGTTATGTTGTATTGAATATGATATAATTATTTGATATTATGAATATGATACAATTAATATTATTATGATAATTTTATCACAAATGTGAGTTGTATTTTTTGCTGTGATATGGTGAACAATAATACAGGTTAAAAAATGAGATTAATTATAAAAGCAGGATATTATTTCTTAATTCTGCAGAAAATTTAACAATGGTTATACATCATAATCGTTACAATATCTCTTGCGCTGACCAGTTTATTACAACTGTTATATATCATAACTTTTGTGAATGAGTGCGTGCTTTTCAGTTTATTACAATGGTTAATAAGCCGTGATTGTAAGTATTATATATACAACAACACTTTATATAATAACACATGGGCCCGTGTGATTATATGTTTTTTCCAACCATTGTTAAATGGGTTTTCCGTAGGAGTGAATGTCGATAAAAGAAGAAGCAACGGGATTATTGATATGGATATACTTGGTGCTATGATTTCCACTGCAAGATCCGATAACACATATCAATTTAATAGAACATTCTCAATAAACCTCTAATAGCACATCCTCCCTAACCGTTGTTCTTTTCGCATTTAACAGATATGCACGATACATGAGTTACAACAGCCATTGGATAAATGTGGTTCCTACTAGACTGGATCCTATAACTAAGCTATCAAAACTTCACAATAGGAATAACAAAGATAAACACCACGTTTAATGCACACCAATGGAAGTTTTGTACCTGTAAGGAATGTTTCGATGGGTTGATATATCTCTGTATTTCATAGCCAGACCAAAATCAATGGAAAAAACCTACATGCACATCGATAGGCATTAAATTCTCTAATATAGAAAAATAAAAGTACCATACAAAATACATCCACGTTATGCATTTTAACAAGATTAACCACTTTGTTTGCACGCCTTCCTAACCCCATTAGAAAATTATCTAGTTTGATATCTCCGTGGAGAAATGATTTCCCATGAATGAACTCAACACGGTTAATTTGGAGAAAAAATTGAGGAGTTCTTTAACTTACCAAAAGAAATGGCAACAGAAAAGTAGATAGTTATCAAAATCAATCAGGGCGCACCATTTTATCAGCAAGCATAATAACTTCTCAATTCATGTGTTTTTTGTTTTACAGCCTTGATGGATCTTTACCCGGTTACCACTTCAACTATGGATACGTTTCAGAATCAAACAATAAATATGTTGGTTCATCATTATTTATAAAAAATCTGCATTTGTAGTGGCAATGTGTTCTTCATTTCCCTGTCATACCACTAGGTCACCTACAAAGGTTAAGGATCCAAGTGCAAATTGAATGTAAATGAGGGTATTCTTAGAATTGTTCTTGGAGGCTCCAAATCTATTAGTGAAGGAAATACATTGTTTTCACAACAAATTAGTTTCATCAGAGGATGCTTTTGAACTATTAAATGAAGACTTAAATGTGCTGGAAGTGGATGACTCTATGAATAGAGAGCCTGTAATTTTTGTGTTGGATTCTTAGGTGCAGGTAGATTATTTGTTTCTGACTTGCTTACTGTGCTGTCTTGAAATAGTTTGAAACATTAAATTCTACTTTTTAAGTGATTAGGAATACATCATATAGTGGTACAGTAGAATAAAATGATTATACTTTAAATTTATTTCATCCTTCTATGTTGAAATGAGCATTAGCTTTTGTTTATTTCATATTTCAATGATCAATATATATGCCTATAATTTACATTTGAAATAGTAGTATTTTTAATAGATATAATCAGATTGTATTTGTACATATTATTTGTTTTAACTGGTTGCCTTATGTGCTTTTAAACAATTAATACGTACTTCAATTACAAAACTCTACTGTTGCAACAAATGCTTCCTTGGGAAAATTTGCCCATACTAAGGAACAAGGAAATTTACCGCATGCCTTCGGTTAGTAGCATCTTTGCAGTTCTTGATAATGGAAACAAACATAAGGAACAAGTGGAAAAGAATTTGATGCCCTTTCCTAATATAGACCCTTTAGATGCTTTTTATTTAGTAAATCCAGATGGTGGTCTCGGTGGCACTCAGATTGAATTTGAGAATTATTTTAGATGACAAAACCTTGAATAATGTGAACATTTGAAGGCATGCAATACTCATTTTGGATATCTACTCATTCATTTAGACATGTCGATATTTAGTTACTAAGAATTAATAGAGTTGAAATAGTTATAACAATTTTTTATAACGTTAAAATATTGTTGAAATAGAGTTAGAATTTATATTTATATTTTTTATTTTGTTTTTTTTTAATAATAATGCTAAAAAATCGAAGGTATAACTTTTTTTTAAAAAAATATTTGCAATTTGTGACGGTTCAAACAACCACAATCAACAATAAAAAAAATAATAATTACACGACGGTTGGTAACCGTCACAATATTCTGGTTACGTTAGTTCACAACCGTCGTGAAAGAGAATGACGATTGGTGTGATAGTTTAGACAAACGCCGTAATACAGCCTCGTGACGCACGTTTTTGGGATGGAGGTGCAACTGCCATGTAATGCAAATTGCGGCGGTTCTAACCGTCGTAACGTACTAACATGAATCATAGCATTTGCCAATTTTCTTTTGGTGTTACTTTGTTTTCAAATTTCTGAGAAGTTATCTGTTTCTAGCAATAGAATTTTTTTTTAATTGCAATTCATCCCAGATTATATTGATCAAATATTTTTATGACAAATGCTTTCATATGAAAAATACATGAAAGAGAAATGAATGCGTGTGTTCAGTAATAAATTTCTCAATGTTGTCAGTCAGGGAAAGCAATATACTTCTGAATATTTTCTTTGATTGACAATATAGGAATGTTATTACATATATACAATAACAATATCAACACCATTATTTTGTTCAAGATAGAAGAACATTGAAAAAAAATTCTGCCTTGCAATCCTTCTCAAAGAATGATGCTTGGCCGGCATCATATTAGTAAGGATTAGGGTAAAATTTGTTTAACGAGTGTTTTTAATGTAAAATCTTATTATTTAATACCTCGGTTAGATAGAAAATCGAAGGGTTAGAAAATTTTGTTTACACTTATAAACAAATAAAATCATAAATTGTGATAGCGAAGAATTAAAGCTTGTATCTAGTTGTTTTTTCACCTCGGTTTTTTTTAAACTGAGAGAATTTATATATATATATATATATATATATATATATATATATATATATATATATATATATATATATATATATATATATATATATATATATATATATATATATATATATATATATATATATATATATATATATATATATATATATTTTAAATAATAAAAAGTAGCGTTTCTTGACTTTATACCTCAGTTTTCTATTGTTCAAGGTAAAAGTTTTGTCATGAAAAGTCTATTTGTTGTAGTGACTACATTTACATTGATGAGTTATTATATATGAATGCATTGTACTGTCGTATTCAACATTCTCGTCACTTGAGTTTATATTCCTATCTGTCATCACTCGAGTTATATATAATAAAAAATATTCAAAAACATCATGCAAAATCAGTATGCATTTGAGTAACATCGTAATGCCTATTTAAATTGACAAATACAAAAAGTGACCCGTTTCTAACTATCATATTTAACCAATACCTATTTAAATCATGTTTAAAAAAATGAACTAATTAAATCATCGTTCTCTCTTTCATTGTAGGTTTCAATCATTCGTTGTAGGATTACACATTTCAACCTATTTGCATACACATAACCAATAGACATTGACCTATTCACGTTGTCCACTTACAGAACCATTTACTATTTTCAGTGCAAGAAATAAGTCTTCTTTACCATGCGTTACATATGTCAAATCTGAAGTAATTAGAAATATAACTAGAATTACAAAATACTACTTATGCAAAAAAGCTAAGAAGGTTCATTTATGCAGAAAACTATCATGATAAAGGTAATTTAAATTAATATTTCTTTTTAAAAAATAATATATTTTCTAGAATAAAAAATATCAAATTATATTAAAATATAATAATAAATGTACTAAAAAAAATTCATTAAAATAATAATTGGTATTAAATTTTACTTGTGGTACAATATTATTTTGTATCGTTTGTACGATTATTCTTATAATAAATTATTGTATTTTTTTGCAATAAAATAAAATAAAATATACTTAAAAAATGTATTAATCTAAATATAAGAAAAAAGTTTTTTGTTTTTAAATTATTTATGTTACTAGAAAAGAAATAAATGAGACAAATATTTATGTTACTATTCTTTTATAAAAAATAATAATTAGTGAGATCTAAATAAATGATATTAAATGAAATTTATGACAATATAATTGTTAAATACATCATTAATGTATAAATTAAATTGTATTAAAATTTGGTACGATAGAATGAACAAATTATAATTATTTTATGATCACGAAAGTAATATTTGCATATGATTCTTTATTTTATTAATTAATTATGTGAGTTGTATAATCATAAATATGTTGTTAGTTAAATTAGTTATAATATAAATAACATAACATGATATAAAATTGAAAGAGGAGAAATTTATAATATTAAGAAATAAAATGTATTATAATATTATAAAATGATAACATTATAAAATATAGTATCACAAATATTTAAATCTAGAATAAATAATATAAAATGAAAAGTATGCTCATATGATTCTTAAATATATAAGTATAAAGGATACTAGACAAAAAATTATAACTAATGTATTAATTAAATGTTATTAAAATTATTGTCTAATATGTACAATTCCTAATTATTTTATGATCAACAAAACAAAATTATTAAATAAATATATATTGTTTTAATTTTTTTATACTAATTGTGTGACTCTTATAATAATAAATACTTTATTATTATAAGAGGGATAGTTTGCAAGCCAAAAGAGGGATTCAACAGGGTGATCCCCTATCCCCAATGCTCTTTGTCCTCATGATGGAATATATGAACAGGCTCCTGATGAAAATGCAAACTGATCCAAATTTCAACTACCACGCCAAATGCGAGAAGCTGCAAATCACAAATCTCTCCTTCGCTGATGATGTGCTGCTGTTTTGTAGACGTGATGGAATATCTCTGCAAATGATGCTTAATACTTTCAATAAGTTCCCAATTCCACAAGTCTGATATTGAATCCAAGTAAGTGCAAAATCTATTGTGTGGGTCTGGATGTTGAAAGGCGAAAGACTTTGACAGAGCTATCAGGATTTCATGAAGGATCACTTCCGTTCAAATATCTAGGGATCCCTTTATCTAGCAGGAAACTAAATATCAACCATTTTATGCCTTTGGTGGATAAAATTGTGGCTCGAATCCATCATTGGTCCTCAAGACTTCTTAGTTACGCGGGTAGAATCCAGCTAGTGAAAAGCATAACTGCTGCAATGGTCCAATACTGGATGCAATGTCTCCCTCTGCCTAAAGCTGTGATCAGAAAAATTGAATCTATCTACCACAGCTTCATCTGGACCGGCAAGAATGCAATTAGCAGAAAATGTCTTGTGGCTTGGAATCGCACCTGCTGTCCGACTGCTCAGGGTGGGTTGAATCTGCTGAACCTTCAGGTTTGGAACAATGTGCTGCTCCTGAAATGCCTCTAGAATCTGTGCAACAAAACTGATAATTTGTGGGTTAAATGGATCCATACTTAGTACCTGAAGGAAAACAGTGTGCTGACCTACTAAATCAAAACTTACAATTCCTGGATTGTTCGCGGTATCTTGAAACAACGTGATAACTTGGAGATCATCCGGAATGAATGGGAGCAATTTATAATTACACACAAGTTTAAAGCTCCGGTTATCTATAGGGTGCTGATTGATGATAGCACAAGGGTCCTATGGGGTAATTTGATTAAGTTCAACAAGGCCCGTCCGCGTTCAGTTTTTTGTTTATGGCAAGCTTGTCATGGGAAGCTTGCGACCAAGGAGAGGATGAAGCGGTTTGGGTTGATTAAGGACAGCAGCTGCAAACTATGCCAGACGGAGGATGAAACACTAAACCACCTTTTTTTCTCCTGTCAAGAGACTAAGTACATTTGGAAGGAAGTGCTTAATTGGTTTAACTTTTCTCATGACCCTCAACCTTGGAATGCGGAACTGGTTTGGATAAGCAATAACACAAAGGGAAAGGGTTGGAAAGTTGAAGTTTTGAAGATGTTGATAGCTGAAACCATCTACAACATCTGGGGATATAGGAATGGCATAATTTTTTGAAACACTGTAGATATTACAACCACGATTACTAACATCATAGATCATAAGATCTACTGAGGGTGGAACAACAGTAGGATTAGAAAACATCTTGTCAGTATTATGATGTAATCTTGAGTCCTTTTTGCCGATTGGGTCCCCTTAGATCACCGTACGCTGTACTGATCGCCGTTTTGAATTAATATATTTATTTCATTGATTGAAAAAAAAAATACTTTATAAATTATTTTAATTATTTTTACTAATTGGGTGAGTTTTATAATAAAAAATAATTTATAAATTAAAAATTAAAATAAACTTAAATATAAATAATGATTATTACAATTAACAATCCAATTATTATCGTTATAAACCGGAACAACTCTACTATTGATTCAAATATTTTTATAAATATTATCAAAATAAATATAATATTTATATATATATATATATATATATATATATATATATATATATATATATATATATATATATATATATATATATATATATATATATATATATATATATATATATATATATATATATATATATATATATATATATATATATATATATATATATATATATATATATATATATATATTTATATATATTGTTGATACATTTGTTTAAATAATTTTTCTATAAATTAGTTTATATATATATATATATATATATATATATATATATATATATATATATATATATATATATATATATATATATATATATATATATATATATATATATATATATATATATATATATATATATATATATATATATATATATATATATATATATATATATATATATATATATATATATATATATATATATATATATATATATATATATATATATATATATATATATATATATATATATATATATATATATATATATTGTTGATACAAATATTTTTATAAATTTTATATATAGGAAAAAAATACATTGTTAATTCAGATATATTTATATACTCGAACAACTTTACTATTGACTTTAAATTTATTTATAAATATTGTCAAAACAAAAATAATACTTATTTACAAGAAAAAATACATTACGGATTTAAATATCTTTATATACGGGAATAATTTTACGATTGATTCAAATCTTTTTTTAAATAATGTTAAAATAAAAATAAAATAATATATATATATATATATATATATATATATATATATATATATATATATATATATATATATATATATATATATATATATATATATATATATATATATATATATATATATATATATATATATATATATATATATATATATATATATATATATATATATATATATATATATATATATATATATATATATATATATATATATATATATATATATATATATATATATATATATATATATATATATATATATATATATATATATATATATATATATATATATATATATATATATATATATATATATATATATATATATATATATACCGAAAAAAAAATACATTGTTGATTCAAATATTTTTATATACGAAAAAAAATGATAGAAATTCATTGCCTTTTTTTCTACTAATTCATATATTGAATGATAGAAATTCATTGACTTTTTTTTAAATATGTGAAAAAGTTAAAGAAGTTTTAAAAAGATTTAATATATATTTTAAAATTGTATTCTCTCTTGAAAAATAATATTTTTTTATTTATAAAGAAACTGAAACAATTTATTTATCTAATACAAGTTTCAATAGTTTTTTATTTTTAATCATATTATTCGTAATATTATTTTTTATATTTCATCTTTTACATGTATTACTATTTTAATTTTAATTTACTATTATTCTTAATTTGGTTTTTTTTCAACA